>JAWNLS010001620.1:0-283360 GCA_035042185.1 Drosophila kambysellisi
AAAAAAAATAGTACCCTGAAAGAAAAAATGATAAAAATAGTAATAATAAAAAAAATGAATAAATAAACATAAAATAATACAATCTACAACAAACACAAAACTTCACAGACGTCCTAAATTACCTGGAAATTAAAACATAAAATACAAGTCAATTAATAAGATCATGATAATAATAATATACTTACCAATAACTACTTACCAGCTTCCTGAAAGAGAAAATAATATTAATAAATAAATATTAATACATAAATACACAATTATAAAAATACTTACCTGCTCCACCAGCGTATTCGGCTCCCGACTTCAGCACATCCTGCAAGACGAAATGACCATCGGCAATCATCCGTCCTAAGAACCTGAAAAGAAAAACAAATAAACAAATTACTACTGACTGCGTACGCAATACAAGATGAATATTTCACATTTTGTGTTGCATACCTAAAACTCAAAATTTTTGCTGCATACCTAAAATTTTGTGTTGCATCTGAGCGGACTTATAATTCGCAACAGGTTCAAGCAAAAGGGTGGTGATACCCACCAAGTCAAAATTGAAAATTTGCCCGAGCCACCGAATTTTTTCGCCGGCATCAGTAGCCTTTTGGCTTATGGTGACATAGTGCTTCGAGTGGCTGCCCCCGTATACGGTGGTTAAAGGCAATTTTGGTGACACAGCTACTGCTTGTGTCGACGCAATACATCGCAGCTGCAGTCCATCAGCGTTCCTTCTGGAGGAGCCAATCTGGACAAGGAAGTGATCCCGTCCCAAGGCGTGGGATCGGCTGCCAGAACCTGAAATGTCACACACACACAATGGACAAGTGCCAGCACAAACGGCACACACTCAACAGCTCATCTACTGGCAACTACAACTACAATATCAAATACAACTACAGAACCTACACACACACTGGACAAGTGCCAACACAAACGGCACACACACAACAACAATACATCCACCGGAACTTCTACAGAAACAACAACAACCACAGCAGTATGTGCGACAATAACTACAACTACTGCAGCAACTACAACACACAACTTACCTTATCAACCGCCATCATTGGGAGATGTCCCAATCCCAGTACCTGAAAAGAAGCAAAAACATCATTTAGTTCTAATAAGAATATGTATATATATGTTAAATGTTAAAAAAAAGTAAGTGTGACCAGCTTGTACTTTACTCGTTTGGACATGTCTGGCTGCGCCAGACTGTTTATTGTTAATAATAACAAAACAGTCTTAAATTTTAGTATTTAAAAAAGCTGTAACTGTTAGCGCCTAATGTGTAGATGCAATAAGCCAAAATTGTATTGCTGTAAATTAAATCTATAAAAGTTGCCAATGGGTGCCATTGGTAATGAGATGGATTAAAATAAAGTGGCCATCAGTGTTAAAGCTGATGTGCTAGCATATAATTGAAAAAAAAAAAACAATCTATTGATTATATAATTCTTACCATGATATTCTCGTTTGAGCGTTTCGTAGGTGAAGAATGAAGTGCCTGCGTATGGTATAACACCCAGGACTGTTGCCCAATAAAAGCGAAAAAGTGTTCTCGGACCCTCCTCGATCCAAATCTTGGCAAAGACCTGACGTAGCGTTCGATAACCTGTGTATCTGTCCGTGACGGCCATTCGGGCACGGGCCAAATCCAACGGATACGTCAGCGATTGGGATGTAATGCCCGCCAGCCAGCCACAAAGCGTCGACCCTTGGTGCTGTCAATAATAAATAGTAAATAGTGATTGGTAAATATTGAATAGGTACATGGATAGATAAAAGAGGAAAGCTTACTTACTGCCATTCTGGTCCACCTGGAGGATTCGGCGCCACTGTTCGTGGGATGTGAACTGAATTGCCGCATAGGGCACGATGCGTGCCATTGTCGCCGAGTTGCCACGCCATAGGGCGAGGACTCCCTCTTTGGCGTAGGTCTGCTGCAGGTAGTTAAGCGAGGCTTGAAACGAGAATGGCACATCTTTGCGTATTTGGAAATTGATTTTGGTGTGATCCAATCGCTCCGATTGTTGTCTTCGCCAGCGCACCAGCAGCTCCTCCCGCTATCAGACTGATGAGCACACCATCCAGATTGTTGCGCACTGCGAAGGCAAAACATAAATTGGGGGGAGCATTAAATATCGTTAAGAATTATTAAACAATAATAATAAATAAAATAAAAACCAATTATGAAAATATAAGTAACCCCTTATGCTAGATTGACTAGAAATTAAGTAAAATTTTGCTTATAAATAATATATAATATAAATATAATAATAATAATTAATTCATATTATTTATTAAATAGTAATCCCATGACGAAGGTATTTTGCAGGCAACGAGGCAACGAACATTTTCCAAACCATAATGTTTTGATGTTAATAATAATAAATAAATAACTATTTAATGTTGAAGAATAAAAAATATAAATAATACTACGTACTGCATGCAAAAATTGCCAAGACGTAAATTTCTCCAAATCGAACATGTTAATAATAATAAATATATAATAAATAATAATAATAGTAATTGTTGGCAGCAGCAGCAAAGAACTTTAAATTATAATGAATTGTTTACATACTTGAATTTCGAGCCACACGTGGCTTAATATAATTAGTTTCTTGTTAGTCGTAGTTATTTCCACGCTAAGTGCAGCTTGAAGTTATTAGTTACTATCGATATTGAGAAGGTTTAACGGTGGCTTCAAACCTTAGTTTCACACGTCGATCGTCAGTTACTTTTTTTTGTGAGAAGGTTTAGCAATTGCCTTTAAGCCTTTAATAAACCAATAAAAGTGTTGCGAAAAAAAACTAAGCTTTGGCTTTTGGTCTCACTATATACTTTCAAATAAACTTTATAACGTATTTCCAATTAATAATAAGAAATTAAGCTAGTACGCAAACAGTAGTATTAATAATAAATTATAAAAATAAGTAATAAACTGGAGGTCACAGTAGATTAGATTATGAAAATTAATAATTGCCAGTAGACAATACGGATAGGAATAGATGCATTTTAGTTTAAATAACGAATAATTCTCAAAAGTAGGTAGGAAGTTGTCAGCTCATAAATACAACAAATATTGATAACACCAGCTAATGGAACATTTCTTTTGAGAAAGCAAAATTCAAATTGAAAGAGCAAACTTTTTCGCATTTGTTTCAGCACAAAAAAAAATAAAAAACTGAGGAAAATAAAATACCCTTGTGGACCAGAATAAAATTATATTCAGCTAAATTAAGTATTTAGTAAATATTTTATAAGTAAGTATGCGTTACACCAATTGTCTTTTTAAGATATCGGAAATCGGTTTGTATCGAAATTACGGAAACAGTCCCAGTTACCAATAATATTAAATAAACTTTTTTTTTAGAATACGAGAACTTATATTCAAAACTTAAAAGTTTCCAGCTTTTAGAGTCTCTGATATTTGGTGTGCTGATACTGATCAGGAATATAAATACTTGGTATAGTTGGTTGGATTTGATCTCCTATGCACGTTACACACATTTGCCCAAACTCATCATAGGTAGGTAGGTTATAAACGGTTGTCCATAGGCCATATTTGGCCCGTGTGATGCCGTATGGATAGAGATTTACACAGAAAGGTTAATGGAAGAAAGAAAAAGAGGCAGAAGGGACAACTACAACCACGCCTCCAGCGGGATTCGAACACGCGACTGATTGATATAAGCGGTATGATGAGCTTGAACACACACATTGCAAAGACTCAACGCTTACGACCTAGATGGTCGGCTAAACTCATCATAACCTTTTTGCAATTTTTAATGATTGCAGGGTATAGGCAACCAATCAACCAATTAACACCTCCAGTTTGGGTGCCAATGAACCGAAATGAGTGTTAACAAGATAGAACGTTGCAGTCGGACGTAACTGACAGCGAAATACTATTATACCATAATTTGTGTGCAGTCAAGAAATACTGTCCAAGTTTGCCTATTTGAATGGGAACACATGCTGTTAATTCTCTACTAATAAATATGTATATGATTAGCATATAAGTGAGCGTGGCTTTTAAAGACGGTGAGCAGAATTACACGGGGGAGCACACACAAAACATTTTTGTAAGATACTTTCACTCTTAAATTCCGGAGATATGGGCTTTTCGAGACTTTAGGGGTGGGAGTAGGCGTTGCCCAAAAAAATTATAGAGAAGTTTCCTAATAATCTTCCTACCCAGTTTGGTAACTAACTAACTTGAATTGCGGGGGATATGGGCGTTTATCGGTTTTGGGGGCAGGAGTGGGCGTCGCCCAACAAATTTTGGAGTTCGATTTTAGTAATATACCTTCTAAGTTTTGTAACTGTAGCTCTTAAATTGCGGCAGATACAGTTTATAGTTTTTTGTGAACTGGAGTGGGCGTATACTGAATGCACCAGAATAAATTTAAACTTTTTGGAAATAATATGGGGGAAAATAAAACGTTTCGAATAAATAAAAAATTTGGTGACTTAAGTTTTCAAATTGCGTGAGATATATGGGCTTATTGATTTACACCAACAGGTGTATCGGTTTAGGTAGGTGGAGTGGGCGTGGCTATCCAATTTTTTTATCGATCTTTGGGGGAGTTACCAGTAACATACCTGCAAAATTTTGCGACTCTAGCTTGCAAATTACGGCAGATATGCGCATTTTAAATTTATAGGGACGAAGTTCCTGGGGGCGGCGGTTGTGGGCGTGGTCCAAAAATTGGTATACCAATCCTTGGAGGAGGTTACCAGCAAATTATCTTTCAAGTTTGGTTACTCTATCTTTAAAATTTTCGGAGATATACGGAGTTATCGACTTACAATCGGAATTGTCGATTATAGGTGCAGGTGTGGGCGTGGCAATACAAATTTGTTATCGGTTCTTAAAGGCGACTACCAGTAATATACCTACCAAATTTGACGTTCCCTACTCAAAAACATAGACATTTAAAAATGTTAGGGACGGGGGTTATAGGGGCGTCGGAGGTGGGCGTGGCACATGCCGATCTTTGAAGGACCTCGCCAACAACCTACCATCCAAAATTGGTGACTGTATCTATTAAATTGTGAGAGATATGTGGATTTATCGATTTGCTAAAATCGATTTTCGCGGTTTTCTAGCTCCCTAGTGGACGTAGGACCAAACCCAAGACACTTTAACTTTTGAGGGTACTTTTCAGTATACGTTCCAAGTTTCAAGTCTCTATCTCTAAGGGTTTCGGAACGCGCGTTCATACAGACGGACCTTTTTGGTATAATAGTATAACAAGTGAGGACATTACAGTCGTGCATTACGTGGTAATTAACATTTCACAAATTCTGTTGACAATACAGTCATTTTTGAATTTGAAAAAAGTAAAGGGGAGGAGTTGGCGTGGCCGATGACTCTAATTTGTGGACTCTACCTTTAAAATAGTCTAAGATATGTGGTTTTTATCGATAAGAGAATTCTTAAAGAAGATAGCCAGTGGTTAAAGTAATAACAAGCAAGTCGGTTTTTAAGCACAGTAGCAGAAAAAGAGTAAAACAAAAATTTCTATGGCCGGTCTAAAAGGGTACCCAATATTCGGCGTGCAAAAGATAAAAAACGGTTAAGATTCAAAAAGTTTGAAACTATATTTCAGCGCGGAAAGCACTCTAAAAAGGAGGATTTTGACGCAGCTTTTTAAATCGACTGTTATCAAATTAATTCCCATTTTATCACCATTCGAAAAAGAAATCAATCGTTGTGAATACAGTAAAGTTGACAGACGTGTTATAGAAAGAATATAATTTAGTTCTGACTGCCACAATACATACGTATATAGGAGCGTGCATTTGTAATAAAGGATAACATTATTTTTAGCTGTCAAAGTTAATATTTTACATTTGAATGTGCAAAGCTTTTTAAAGGGAAATTTGGCGACAAAACTTGAATGGTTTAAGTCTTTTGTTTTATTAAAGCATCATGTAAAAAAACATTCAAACAACTACACAAATTATTTGCATTTGCCTAACACCCACTGGATGGCAATGGTGTGTAACATGACTCAGTACTCTAACAGCGGCTGCTAAAATTTACAGCCAGTAAGCGGACATAACACAGCTAGCCTTTGTATAGCATGCTGTGAGCAAGGTATTCGACAAGTGGGGTAAAAGAAAAGTTCGAAAGGGGAGACCACTCCTTCATTTTAGAAATCTTGTTTGTACTTAAGGTACGAGAACTTAAAATCTCACTTTATCAACTACGTTAGATAATTTAAATTAAATTAATGTATGACATAAGTGCAGATAAGCTTTTCTGTAAACCAGGAATGCAATTCTGAATGTGTGGTTAGCTGCAAGAATCTTTAGAACAACTTAAGTAGAAACACTGAGCACTAAGTGGTAGTATGAAATTTCGAAATGGCTGTATACTGATCCGAATCATTTCGAATGAACCAGAATAAATTTAAAGTTTTTGGAAATAATGTGGGGGAAAATAAAACATTTCGAATAAATCCGAATAGTGTTCTAAGTGTTCTTAAAGCATCATGTAAAAAACATTCAAACAACTACACATATTATTTGCATTTGTCTAACACCCACTGGATGGCAATGGTGTGTAACATGACGCAGTACTCTAACAGCGCCTGCTAAAATTTACAGCCAGTAAGCAGACATAGCAGAGCTAACCTTTGCAAAGCATGCTGTGAGCAAGGTATTCGACAAGTGGGGTAAAGGAAAAGTTCGAAAAGGGGAAACTAAGGGGGATTGGATTTGATGACTAACAGTAACAGCCCAGACAGCGTAATACGCTATCATGTTATGTTATACATTATTTAGCTATGGATTATTCTGTAAAATTCGTTGCACTGTATTTGAATTATATTTGCATTATGACGGCAATGGCGACGTGACAAGTAAAACTTTTTTGGTCACTGATCGCTGGTGTGAATTGTTCGTAAATAAAAGTCATAAAAAATAAGTAAAAGTACACTCGACCACGCATTTGTCAAATTATAAATTTTTCGGATATCTGCAATAAAACGAACGATGCAGTCTCAGATCAGGTGGTGGATGGCGGAGCTGGATTCATTTTGTTCAGCGCCAATCCAAAAGTCAAAGCAAATAATTTAAATTTTTAATCGACAGTCAAATAATTTGTGCCCGCTGCCAGTGCCGTCTAAGCAATTTAACCATTCTAACTGATTTTATATGCAAAAGTTCCCTAATTGTATGACAATTGATTGCCAGGGTCGTTAAGGGAAGCAAAACAGTAAAAGAGAGAGTGAACTAAGTAGTAAGTTGATTTTATATCAGTTAAAACAAGAAATCATGCCGTATTTATATAATTTTTAAACAAATTTACTATTGAAGTTTTTTAATTTTTGTTACTGCTTAAATCAGTAGCACCTTCACGGTACCACTCCTTCAGTTTAGAATGTTTGCTTATACTTATACGAGAACTTATAATGTCATTTTACCAACTTTGTTGGATAATTCAAATTAAATGAATGTATGACATAAGTGCAGATAAGCTTTTCTGTAAATCACTAACGCGTTTCTGAATGTGTGGTTAGCTGCAAGAATCTTTTCAACAACTTAAGTAGAAACACTGAGCACTTAGTGGTAGTATGTAATTTCGAAGTGGCTGTATACTGATCCGAATCATTCCGAATAAACCAGAATAAATGTAAAGTTTTTGGAAATAAAAATCAAAAACTACGTAAGTTATGGCCATTTTAAAGTTTTAGTGATGGTTTCAAGTCTAACTAAAAAAAAGATTAAACTAAATTAAATAAAATATTATCAGCTAGCTTAACTAATTTGCTTGTTGCGATTTGAAATTAAAATTAAGAACGCATGGGAGTGATAGTAGCCAAACATCAAAGTGCCTACTGTGTGAAGCTGTAATCCATATCCAGAAATGAAATTGAATTTCTTATCACTTGACGCATTCGATTTTTCGGCGCTGACGGTTTCGGTTGCTTCGCTGTCACGAGCAATGTGGTAACACCATCTGGCTGCCAGGCAGCTGCTGTGCTGCATGGGCAAAAAAACATTCAATTAGTTTGATTTACACATCTCAAGCTATGCACTCTATCTTTGACTCTCTATCTTTGTCTGTTTCTAGCTCTCTTTCGTTCGCTTTGTCCCTTTGTGAAACTGTTGGCATTTCCGTTTCCTCTGTTTAACAAGCAACTTTTGGCATCAAGAGAAATAACAACAACAGCAGCAGATGAAACAGCCGTTGCCAAAAACTTGTTCGCCTTTGCGTGCCAAAAAAAAAGCGGCGCTTGAAGCCGCTTAAGGCAGTCAATATAAGGCATGGGCGGTGGTGCCTCTACTGTTGGCACCCCTGCTGCTGTTGCTGCGGCTGCTGCTGCTTTACTGATGCTTCTGATGCTGACGCCTGCCGGAAACAGTTTGCTGCGCGCTGTCTCAATATTAGTTTGGGCGGTAGCAAAACGCTTCCGGCCGCCAAATGGCAACGTTGCACGTTGTTGATTTCGTTTGCTGTTACTGTGATGCCGCACCAGTCGTCTGATGATTTTTCAATTTGCATTTGACACAGAGGCAAAATGTCAAAGACTAAATTGAAATGGCAAAGGCTGCGAAAGCGAAAGCCAGGCTAGCATTGCAACTTAGAATTGTATGCAGTGCGCAGCCTTACCAGACCAGAACGAAAACTGACATGGCAGCATCTTAGGCTAGATTTTCAATTAGGTAATTGGCAGGAAAACGTTTGAGTCTAGTTTAAAGTCATGTTTTTTGGCATGCTGCCAAATGTAACGTGGCTTAAATGTAATCGTCATGGCGTGTGATATGTAAATTGCTTATTTAATATGGTCAAAGTTATTTCCAAAATTAAATGCGGGATAGCGGGTAATCGAAAACTGAGACAATATGGGAATGCAACGAGGTTGCATTTCAACCCAATTTCTTAACTGATATAAGTTATCAACGAACTAGCTGAAAAACTGAACTCAAGCAAAAGTAATGCGAAGAAATTTTTGTTTTTGTACTTATTTGACAAGGTCACAAACTTACGGAGCAGATAGCTATTGGCAATTTCAACAAGTTTGGGGCTTCAAAGAAGTAGTTTTAAACCAAATTCATTGGATATTGTTGGGGTATTTAATTAATAGTTAATGTAGTCATTAATTTCATAAAAATATAAGTTAATTTTGCCGTTGCCTATCGTATAATAGCATTTTTTGTATGTCACTTTAGTTGGGCAGGACTCGCGGGCTGACGCTTTCGCTGGCGTTGGACACAGCGCGGATACAAGTGAAAAAAGTTGTATTAGTAGTAAAAGCAGTCGCACTCAATTTTCGTTCGAAATTTGTCATAAAATAAGCATAAATTGGATTGGTAAATGACCAAAATTTCACTTACAAATGCCCAGCAAAAGGCAGTCGGCTGCAATACACAGTTACTGTATTCCACTTTACTCGGAAGGGACTATATATTCAGTCCGACCATCATGACTGGTTCAGTGCATTGCAATGTCCACTCTACTACAGACAAGCAGCATCAGAAGTTGGAAAAACTGTGCTGAAAATGCTGTATTGCCGTTGTACCTCAGGTGCATTTTACTAAATTTTCATACCCATGATAGAGTTGTCGTCTCCATTCGTCCTGGCCGTCGTGGATGTCGTTGTCTTCGTCATGCTAAGCGTCAACTCCTTCCATTTCGTCCTAGCTGCAATATAAAAATTTAATTTATGATGAAGTCGCTCATGTTCTTTTTCATGCGTTTTAGTGCTAGCCACGCAGATTTTACACAGTAACAAATATTGTTTAAGAACTTGTGCATGCATTGTTTTCTAATATGTTGCTGTACAGATGCACAATTTCCAGTTAGTTCATTTACTTTGTTAGCTGCCTAGTGCGGGAGCGGGCGTGGTTCAATATACCTTGCAAATTTAGTGGCTTAAGCTTTCAAATTTACACCAACAGGTTTATCGGTTTAGCTAAGCGAAGTGGGCGTGCCCACTTAATATTTTATTGATCTCTTAGGGGAGTTACCAGAAACATACTTTCAAAATTGATTAGCTTACAAGTTATGGAAGATATGCGTATTTCACATTTCTAGGGTCGAAGTTCCTGGGGGCGGCGGTTGTGGGCGTGTCCAAAAAATTATATTCCGATTCTTGGAGAAAGCAAGTTACTTTCCAAGTTTGGTCACTCTGTTGCGTTCATACAGACGGACAGACGGACGGACGGACAGACAGCATGCCGACCATTACACAAACCAATATACTAAATTACCAGTAATTCATATAACACATATTGTTGGTAACTTTCTTCATATATGTATTTACAAATTTCAGGGCAATGCCCAACCGCTCTTCCCTTCAGTACTCCTTTTCTAAATAAAATATCAGAGTATTCTGCAATCGGTTACGCCCAACTATAACGTTATTCTAGTCTTATGATAATGTTCTTATTCGTTTTTATTATACTATTATACCAAAAAGGAATAATAGTATATTGGTTTTGTGCAATGTCCGTCATGCTGTCTGTCCGTCCGTATGAACGTGCTTAGAGATAGAGACCCTTAGAGATAGAGACTTGGAACGTATACTGGAAAGTACCCTCAAAAGCTAAAGTGTCTTGGGTTTGGACCTACGTCCACTAGGGAGCTAGAAAATCGATAAATTCGATATTAGCAAATCGATAAATTCCACATATCTCTCACAATTTAATGGATACAGTCACCAATTTTGGTTGGTAGGTTGTTGGCGAGGTCCTTGAAAGATCGGCATGTGGCACGCCCACCTCCTACGCCCCCATCACCCCCGCCCCTATAATTTTCAAATGGCTATATTCTCCGCAGTTTTTGAGTAGGGAACGTCAAATTTTTGCAGGTATGTTACTGGTAACTCCCCCAAAGATCGATAAAAAAAATTGGATGGTCACGCCCACTCTACCTACCTGAACCGATACACCTGTTGGTGTAAATCGATAAACCCACATATCTCACGCAATTTGAAAACTTAAGTCACCAAATTTTAAAGGTATATTGCTAGTAACACCCTTCATAAATGTGGAAAACAAATTTTGTACCACGCCCACTCCCGCCTACAAACAACGATAAATGCCTGTATCTCCCGCAATTTACGAGGGTGGTTTGATGAATACCTGACCTACATAAGAAAAACGAAAATTTTTGGAAAAATTATTTTTTATTTTTCAATATAATCCCCTTTCAGCTCTACACATTTATTCCAGCGATGCTCTAACTTTTTTATCCCCTCTAAAAAATATGATTTCTGTAGATCCGCAAAATACGTCTCCGTAGTGGCAATAACCTCCTCGTTCGACCGAAATTTCTGCCCAGCGATTGACTTTTTCAAATTTGGGAACAAGAAAAAGTCGCAAGGGGCCAAATCCGGAGAATAAGGTGGATGGGGCAGCAGTTCGTAGCGTAATTCGACCAATTTGGCCTGGGCGACGCCGGAGGTGTGAGCGGGAGCGTTATCATGGTGGAAGAGCACTTTCTTCTTCACCAAATGGGGCCGTTTCTTCTTCAACTCGGCGTCAAATCTTCCCAATAGTTCGGCATAGTAGAGCCCTGTAATCGTTCTTCCCTTCTCTAGGTAATCTATGAGGATAATACCTTTCGAATCCCAGAAAACCGTGGCCATCACCTTTCCGGCCGATGGAACAGTTTTCGCCTTCTTCGGGGCAGATTCGCCAGGTGAAGTCCACTGTTTCGACTGTTCTTTGGTCTCTGGTGTGTACCAGTGAATCCATGTTTCGTCAACAGTCACGAATCGACGCAAAAATTCCTTCGGATTACGCTTTAACAGCGCCAAACCATGCTCCGAAGTGGTCACGCGGTTGCGCTTATTGTCTGGTGTGAGCAAACACGGCACCCATCGCGCCGATAGCTTTCTCATACCCAATATTTCATGTAGGACATGAAACACTCGTTCTGTTGAGATGCCTACTGTCTCAGCTAACTCGCCCACCTTTAACCGGCGGTCTGACAATACCAGATCATGTATTTTCTTCACTTTATCCTCCGTGGTTGCTGTTTTCGGGCCACCTGGTCGTGGCTCATCAAAAACGGACGTGCGACCACGTTGAAAATCACTAAACCAATTTTTGACGGTGGTCATCGAAGGAGCAGAGTCACCGTACACAGTATCCAAGCGTTCTTTGATTTCACTGCGTGATTTCCCCTCCAAAAAGAAGAATCGAATCACCGACCGATATTGCTCTTTTTCCATTTTTCTAAAATGCGTGGACACGACTGCTTTGACACGTGGTGAACACAAAACTAAAAGTCCGATTTGACTGAAATTTTCACTGTGGCTGTTTAGGTTTATGTACTATACGATAGTCACGTCATATTGCAATAGTGGCGCCATCTGGCGTCAAGGTCAGGTACTCATCAAACCACCCTCGTAAGAGCTACAGTTACCAAACTTAGAAGGTATACTACTAAGATCGAACTCCAAAATTTTTTGGGCCACGCCCACTCCCGCCCCCAAAACCGATAAACGCCCATATCCCCCGCAATTCAAGTATTTCTTAACTGTGCACAAATTAAGGTATAATAGTATTTCGCTGGCGGTTACGTCCGACTGCAACGTTCTATCTTGTTTTTTATTCGGCTTATGTACTCTACATGTACTCTTCATGTACTCCATGGCACATATTTGTGTTTGTTGACCATTTATTTCATTAATTATATAATTTACTTTACCAGACCGTCACTCTATGTACAAAATATAAAATCAATATTGACCTGTGTCCTAAAAGCCAAAGACTATGCACAGGGTACGTTCTCATATTTGGAGGTTCTATTGCACCATAAATTAATTTGTTTAGTTGAGTCGCGTCGCGTCGGTTTTGAACGCCATTCATAACGGACACATATTCAGATGAAGGTACTAGGCAGCAACTCCAAAATCCATCCAAATGTATTCACATTTTAATTAAATTAACATTTTGTTGAAGTACCTAGGTGAATGTGGCTTTCAATAGCGATGTGCGGAGTAATGTGATGCAAGAACTTCACGCTGTCATTCAGCCCCGTACACAATATCATATTAAAATTCATATATTTGTTGGTAGTCTTTTAGATGTGCAGCAGACCATTAAGCATACATGCAAATATATTTAAATCGGTCAAACAAATTGAAAGGTTCTGGGCTACATTTAGTATAACGTAATATTGATAAAGCACGTTTTTACTTGAAGCTACGCGTTTTGTTAAACGAAAACGGAAAAGCCCTACTGCATCGTTCTGACTTGTTATATTTAATAGTGCAAAACTGGTGTTTTAATTGATTAAATATATTTAACAGCATTTTCATCTCCTAGTCTAGAACTCTAGGATAGAGCTTTCATAGTTTGTAGTTGTTGTATGTGTGCACTTGTATAAAATTATACGACATATTTTATATTGCTTATGCATTTGACTGCTGGCACAATTCTGTCTGCGATTCAGAGTTAAATCGTTTACGAATTTACAAAATTTGGCAAAATAAGATATAGTTTATTTCTTTTTTTGCCGAAGGCGACTGACATTGAAAAACAACAGGAACAGCAGCACCAACAAGAACTACATTAGCTTGGCTCAGTTAGGTGGGAAATTCAGGGTTTGCTTTTAGATATTTTCCCGCTTTCACTACAACGAAATCACCTGACCACGGAGCGAGACTTTGTAGTATATGTGTATAAGCTTTGTCAGTTTTAGCAATTTGAAGTTTACAGGGTCACTGGGGAGCTCAGCAGCACATAAGGGAAGAAAACTGAAAAAAAAACTTAAACACGAATCTGAATAGTACAAAAACCTAATCTGCTCAACAAATTACTTTCGTTAGCAATGGGGACTTGGGACAGTGGGCTTGGTGGTATGTGCGTGTGTTTGTTTGTTGAGTATTGTCCTGGGTAACGCTGACTAGCTTCGATTGGAAGACGACAGCCGACAAGTTTGCCAATAAAACCAATGCAGCCGACACACTTAAGTATGAACAAATAACAAACTAAATAAAACGGCAAAGATAGCAGCTTGGGGTGCAGTTCGGTGGGCTTAGCTCAGCATTACATCAGCAGCAACAACAATCACAACATCAGTAACGATTAGAGTGGAATCTGGCTATATGAAAATGAACTTTTGCTTGGCATGCCAAAATTTTTACTTAATTTTCGTTCCCTTCTTATTTTTTAGCATACAGCTCCAAAGTTTTTGCTACTTGAAAATGTGAAGGAGATAAAAATAATGGAAAAGTTTGATTCTCTTTTTGTTCACATCCAATGTGGATTGCATGCGGCAAGTGGCCCAAACAACTACGAATACGAAGACTATTATCATTCTTGCTGTTGTTTGCTGTGATATTTGCTGCAAAATGTATCAGTTGGAGCGACTCATGGTATTAACTACTAAAAGCTTAAATTTGTAAGCTTCTCCTGTAACGGTAACAATATGTTATATTTAACTATATAGTTATTGAATTTTATTTTGATGTCACCTGTTGAAAAAAAGTGCTTATGATGCCTTAGTTATTTTTAACCATTAAAAACCTGCTAACTTTTTAGTAAGCAGCAGCTTTTAAAGGAAAATGTGGAAAAAAAATCGACCATGCTGCATATTAATCAAGCTCACTGTAAACTAAATACAGAATTAATCTGGAAGACTGGGTCAAAGCACTCAATATATGCACATGTGGCAACTGGAAAGCCTGCATCAAACGCAACAGTCCATCGGACTCAATACAATGCTGACTGCACATTCTGATAAATTCATTTAACGTTAATTCCTTGGCGTTCGTCCATAAGAGCAGACAACGCGTTGTTATGTGAATACTGTTCAATCTAGTGCCATAAAACAGAGCTCAGGTTTTTTGGCAGACAATTGAAATGAAATACTGGCAAAACTGTAAGTGCATATCCCTGTGATACACTCTGTCTTTGTGTGTGTGTATGTGTGTATGGAAGTGCATGTAATAGCCTTTAACAGTTCGCACTCGAGGTGCTAATACTGCCGTGTTGACTACGGTTACGTCTGAGGACCGAGTTCGTTGTCTTCTTATTTTGGGAGGTTCACTAACTCAGTACACCCACGCCTATCTGCACCGTCTATTCCTTGTGCAAGCTGTGATTTATTTACCATTAAAATTATCTTGTTTTGCGGTTTGATGCATCGCATTGCCGAAGTAACTTTATTTTGCTCTCGAAACCTTTTTGTACTCTGCACCGCGCAGTTATAAAAAAATGTACGTTTCGCCCAGTCGTTTGTTTTTTTTTTCAATTGCAAACTTTTTAACTAACGCCAACTTGAGCGATATTTACTCAACGTTGTGTGAGCTGTGACGTAGATGGGCAGACTTAGGCGTTTGGCTGAGCCTTGATGTAGGCGATTTTTGCTCCCCGTGCATCAAATTTTTTTTAGACATCATTATTTGCGTCTGTGTGGGTGTGAGAATGGAGCCATCAGCAACTTTGCTAACTATTTATCTATCTAGTTACAGCTTTTAAGTTTGTGTGCAGGCTTTGCAAGCTAAGGATTGAGCTTTAGATAAGCGCTAAGCACCACACTTAAGCTTAATTTGCAACCACGCGAATTGTGTACATTTTTAAGTAAGAGTTAATATTGAGGAGTAGCCGCCGCGGTTTTAACTTTGCTGGCTCAAGTTGATAGCAATTTTTACATAGAGTTTTAAGTTTGCCTGTCAGCTGCCCAACAGTCTAATTTCAATCCACCTGAGTGCTGCGCAAATATATACGCGGCCACTAAAGCTCTTCCGCTTCTGTTTGTGTTGTACGTGGCGTGGTTGCCAGTTAGGTTTCTGGGCAATGTTATATACATGGAAAACCAATCTTAAAGCCAACTACTCGTCACAGTCACAGTACATTTGTACAATTTGTACACTTTGTACATTTGCACACATAATCAAACAGATGCAACGCTTGCAACAGATGCAACAGTAAAATGTTGGAGAGCAGCTCTGTTAAATTTTATGATATGACAGCTAATAGTTCACTGCCTATGCATGTGTGTGTGTATGGTTAAACCCTTAAAATGTTTACACTGTTTTGTCTTCCAAATGCCGTTACATTGTTGCCAATAATATATATATTTCCTTCTGTATTTGAACTACGTCTTTTTATTTTAAATAAAATTACAGGCATTGCTAGTTATTTTTAGTATCGTTGGTGCATTTTAGTATTCTTTAGTATTTAACTAATAATACATTTTTAAATATATTAAATGTTACATACTTTTAAAACTTTAGTGTACTCTTCTTATCTATTTTCGATAGGCTCAGGGTATAAATATAAAAGCTTGCAATATTCATCGAAATTTTATAACATTTGTTTGAATTCTATACCTGGGCGTAAGAACTTGTGGGATGGTTCGAACGGGGCTGAGCTGAGGCCACCAGGCGGGTCGCGGGTTGCGGATAGCGAACGGGTATCGCGGATCTCTGCCCGGGTGGACACTCACTTCTCCGCAGCTCGTGGGACATAACATGTCAAAGTTTAATAAAATTTTCATTCCGCAGGATACCCCAGCGGAGAGTGTCGCAAGACAATTGGTCGGAGATCCTCCAGTGTGGTAGACCAGCCTCCACACCGTGCTACTCCAGCACCATACAGGAGAGTGCCACAGGCACAGCAAGCCCCGAATCGGGGCACGCACTGTCGAAGAACCCTAAGGGTGGCATACCAGCCTCCACCCCGGGCCGTTCCAGCGCAAACCGGAAGAGCACAGCAGGCACGCAGGAATGTGGTCGGACCATCCCGACCACCACACCTTGCGCCAAATGCTGCCGCAAGGCAGGGCGGACAACGCCCAAAGAAAAAGGAGGAATTCCTGCCACCGAGGGGCGAACCAGGTGGGTTGGATGACCCAAACCGGCGGAATCTTTGCGGTTCACGGGTCAAGTGGTACCTCCGGTACCTCCAACAAGGGCTTGCTCCCGATGAGGCCTTAAAAAAGGCGAAGGAGCCAAGGGAGGCAGCTGTGGCACCGACACCAGCCATAAAGAGGCGTAGCAACACCATCACGCCACCGACGGCAACCCCAAAAAGGGCATGCCAGCAGGCGGAAGCTCCCAAGGCACAGAAGCCAGCAGTTGCGAGAACACCGGCCAACAAGGCCCCAGAAGGCTTGGACATGCGTCCAAGCACGTCACGTGAAAGTGAAAGTGGCCGTGCTACCTGTGGAATACCCCCAGGTAATGCTTAGTCACGAAGACATGTCTGTGCTGGAAGACACTATCCTCGACGAGGTGGTGGAGTCTGGATGGGCGGTCTTGTTCACGGGCATTCATTTTCGGGTTGGTTTCCTGATAATTGAGTGCTCCAACGAAGATTCAGCCAACTGGTTGAGAGCCGTCGCACAGAAGCTGCGCTTGTGGAAGGGCTCTGCTAGGGAACCAGAATAGCATAGAAACCGAGGCCTGGAAAGTAATATCCAGGAGAGACGAAGGAGGTGGATCACTCCTAGTCATTGGGATAGACGAACTATCCAAAAGAGCTATAGAGGATAGAGGATACCAACTCTCTTTCCGGTATGGGACCATCCATGTGAATGGTCTCAAAAAGAGGGTCGGGGCAAATAAGCCACCCAAACCGAAGGACAGGGGTTCAAATGTGGAGGACACCCCCATCACATCTTTGGCCCCCGTGGCAGCACCGAGCAACCACCCGCTACAGCCCGCCGACACGTCGGAGAACCTCGCAGAGGACGAGGATCTGGCGGATGTGACGCTCTGTCACGAAGAGGAGGTGGAGGACCACGAAGTGGCGATGTCCTCACAGGAGCTAGCGGAGGAGCTGCAAGAGGATGCGGCAGTTGCTGACGTAACAATGACGAGCAGCGGTGACGAGGGCAGCTCCAGGCCCCAGACACCAGGGCAACTGGAGCCCATCCTCTAGTCGATGACTAGAATCATCGATACCAGGTTAGCCCAGATGAACATTCACCATGCCAAAGCAGCCTCGGCGGTGCTGGCTAGAATGTTCACCAAAGAACATCTTGGGCTGGCCCTGGTACAGGAGCCATGGGTGTATAACGGCATTAAAGGCCTCTATACACCATAATCAAAGGTAATCTGGGATCAGAGAAATCTAGCCCCTAGAGCCTGTATCATGGTAAGAAAAAGTATTAATTTCACTATCCTTTCAGAATTAGAGAGATTCAGAGACTAGAGATCGTGTCCCGGTAATGGTCCAGGCCACTGGCGACACTGCCTCTATGGTAGTTGTGTCGGCGTACTTCGCAGGAGACGGACCCTGCCCACCACCAGAAATTGAGGGACTGGTGGAGTACTGCAAGATGGAGAAGATGCCGAAAATTATCGGATTCGATGCCAACGCGCACCACTCTATATGGGGCAGCAGCGGCATCAACATAAGGAGTGAGTACCTCACAGATTTTATTACTAAATATAATCTTGAACTAGGCAATGTTGGATCTACACCGACATTTGTAACAAGGGTTAGGGAGGAGGTCTTAGACATCACCCTGGTTAGTCGGTCCCTAAAACCTCATCTTAGGGACTGGCATGTCTCACCAGAGGAATCTATGTCAGATCATAAGTTAATCCTATTTAAGCTACAGCTAAATACGGATAGTAGGACCCCCAGTAGGAACCCCAGAAAAACAGACTGGAAAAAGTTTAAGTCCACCCTTGAGTTCAACCTCTCCAACGGGACATCTGCTATACCCAGAACCCCACTTGAGCTAGAGAGAGCTGTAGGATATTTAAATAAAAGCATAACAGATGCTTTTATAGATAGTTGCCCGATAGGCAAAAAACGCATTGGCAAAGATGCTCCCTGGTGGAACGAGAGCCTGGAAAGGCTAGGTTTAACCACACGTCGCCTCTTCAACAAAGCAAAGAGAGACGGAGAATGGGAGAGGTACCGTGAAAGTTAGGTTAGGTATGACGGCTGCGACCTGAAAAGGTCAGCACACATAGACCAATTTAATGACCCCTGGTGGTGCCGTGGATCTACGTCCTGCTCCGGGAAAACCCATGGAAAAAATTTGGATCAGTTAAACCAACCGGTCGCATTTATGTATTTTGCGATCATGGCTGGTCTAATGTGCGCCAGCTGCGTTAAGCCGGATAGGAAGTGACTTCCTGAGAAGGTGGACCGTCATTTTGCTAGAGCTGGGCATTAGGTAGTGACTCCTTGTTTAGGAGCATCACTGCCTGCCTCTTAGGGCCTTGCGCTCTTCAACCTTGACTATCCTCTAATCGTGGGTGGGTAGCGACGGGTTGCAGATTTGTAGCATCTCAAGCACATCCTCTGGCTTCATGTTTGCTGGTAGCCAGATCCGTGCTCTCGGTCTACTCGGGACCTCACTCCAGTCAACTGCGACTAGGTTGGCCCCTTCGTACACCTCTGCAACGCTTGCTACTGCCGCCTTGTAGATTTTGACGGAGTGCTCGTTTTGGCAGGCAATTACTTTGATATTGCCCTGGTACCACCCCGCGTCTTCGCAGACTGGCGGTGGTCCTGGGGCATCACGTATCTGTCTAAGGCAGCAGGTCGTCAAGGCCCCCTCTACCACTGCCCATTGATTCCTAGGAATCCTTCCCTCCGGATTGCCTTTGTCAAGAATCCCTATGAGGATTCTTTCCTTGGCGATCTCGGCAAAGGAACGTCCTGGTTGGACCCTGGCTATCTTGGCCACTGGACCTGATGTTTCCTGGGAGCGCTGCGTTTTTGTTTGGCTCTGCGCTGGTTTGGTGATGTTGATGTCGAAGGCAGGTAGGATTTGCTTCGCCCACTCCACCTTATTCAGCCATTCTGCTGGTGGTGGAGTTGTGCCCGCATACGCACTCTGCCTTCTTAAGATGTTGGCTGACTTCTTGCGCTCAACATACGATGTTTTTGAGGCCTGGGTACTGGTGGAGGGTAGTTCTTCCTCCACGCCAGCTCCTCCTAGAGGTTTAGCTGCACTGATGGCGTGCTTCACCTCATTGGAGCTGTGCGTGTTGGTCGCACCACCCGCCACTCCTGCACCTCCGGCAAGACCGACTGGCTTGATTGCCTTGTCAGGTCTGATGCCAGGCTTAGGTGCTACTGCCGCCGCTTTGGTATGATTTCTCCATTCCGGTTTTGGGAGAGTTCCAGACTCTGAAATTTTTTGTTTGTTAGTTTTTGGATCCATAATTTAGTCCCACGAGATGCGGAGAAAGGAAGGTCCGCCTGCACAGAGATCCGCGATGTGCAGGTAAGGCTAGTTAATATCGGAGGTCGCCAGGTATCCGATATGCTCCGTAAGCGACTGGGCTATTTTTCGGGCCCCCAGCCAGGCTGACTTTCGGCACGGGTCGCATACACCTTAGTCCGGCCCTACCTCAACTATGATAAGATAACCAATAACATGCCTATATGAAGAGCAGGTCAGAGGTTTAGGTAGCAGATCTTAGCTAGCATCAGTCTTATTCAGACCACTGAAATGCTATTTCCAGTCGGCACCCTCGTGGAGGGTTCGGTTGAGGAAATTTTGCCGACCGAGGTACCGTGGAAATCTGACCTCCTATAACAAGGAGATTAGGAAGGCCAAAAGGCAGAACTATAGGAACTTCTGCGAAAGCATTGTTAGCACAAGCGAAAGCGCCAGGATCTACAGAGCAATGTCAAAGCGATCGCCTGATGCTAACCTAGCATTGAAACGTAGATACAACACCTTTACGAACAGCAATATGCAAAGGCTAGAGCTCCTCTTCGAAACGCACTTCCCAGGTAGCATACCCTATCGGGAAGAAGATATCGTGAGAGGGAGCAGGTATAGACCGTCGACTGTTGACTGGGCATGTGCCAAGCTGACAGTCACAGCCGAAAGATTGAAATGGGACAGAGGAGGCAATGGAGCTGGGCAGAGGCACCAGGACTCCGACAAGCCAAATGTCTACTGGGTGGCTACAATCAGAAGCGATTTAAGCAGATTATAGCCATGAGCAAAAACAATCTTAGAATACTCACCGGTCTACTGACGGGACACTGTAGACTAAGAAGTCACCTAGCCAAGCTGGGTGTAATCAGTAGCGGACTCTGCAGGTTCTGTGAAAGTGAGAAGGAATCCTCAATGCACATCCTAGCAGAGTGTGTAGCCTTAGCAAGGAAAAGAAGCAACATCCTAGGGATGCATGTCATGATGAGCAATGACATAGTGGCCCTAATAATAATTGAATTCTATAATTAGAGAAAAGCTATTGAAAATTATTTATATCAAAAATATATAAAACATAAATAAAGGTATTTGTATTTTGAATTTTAATATCAATTAAATCAAAAATATTCAAATTGTAATTAAATTTCTTTGCCTTTTGAATTTTAATATTAATAAACTTTCAATAATGGAAGTTTCACAAAGCTAGCGATGTTCAATATTCCTATTTATACTCCACAATAAAAATTTAAAATTGTATTTATTATATATATATCATTGTTGTTTCAATAGCAACAGCACACAATCAAAATTAACAAAAGACTGTAAATTAGGCAACCAGTACATATTTACCTATGTGTACTTATATATCAATTCTGAATCATACTCACGAAGTTAGTTTATGGTAATTTTTTTTGAAAATTGGTTGACCAAAAATGATGCACAAGTGTTGACAACATTAAATTAAAGGCTCATTAATTGGCGCAAAACACACGCCAAATGATTGCATATAAATCATCAAAAAAGCTTCAGTTTCAGACCCATCTCAATAAATGTAGTTTTAACTTTAAACACGCGCCTATTGCGTTGATTGGCGTTTGCCCGACCGGGCCACTACTGCTAATTTGGCGAGGAGTCGATTGCGTCGTTTTTTCACTAGGCTAGACGATTAAAACTCAAACAATGAAAGCAAGTCAGACCAAACCAAGCAACAGCGACAAGAAGAACGGAAACAATGTTAACAAAATGTGCAGAAATTCCATCAAAGCGACGTTTTACGGATAAAACATTTGCATATTTTGATTGGGCACGCCCACATCGGTTTAAGGCAAGTAGGCGAGCAAACAATAAGGCATTCAATGCGAAAGCCAAAGCCGATGCCATATCCGGCCCAATAACCGAGCCAAAAGCCAGAAGTTAGTCACTCGCTTTGTACACCGCTGCTACCAACTGACCAGTAGACTGGCAGACTGGCCTGATCACCCATCATCCAGTTGACGTGACGTGGCAACGATTTTTACACTTTGCAAAATGTTATGCTCCTGACGTGGCAATTGTCGATGACACACCCTAGAAATATACCTAGTTTGCAGTGTAGAAATACCGAATTTTAATCCCTTGAGCTTATATTAGTAAAAGCTAATAGTTGTTTGGTCTGTTATAAAAATTATTAATAATACATTTAGAGTGAAATAAAATGTATTTGTTAAATGGAGTTTGTTAAATCTATGTACAGGGTATTTTTAGTGTAACCACTAAGCAATCAATACATAGAGACGTCCAATCGACTAAAAGTGCATCAGGTTTTTTTCAGATCCCGGGCCCAGGCAGCGACGCGTCGAAAATTTTGCAGGGGTTCGCGTGTCGAGCAGCGAAATCAGGTCATTATTTCAATTGACTTCGCTGGGACAACATCGCGGGTAAATGCAAAACCCAGAATTTTATGAGCATGTATACGTGGGTGCAAACAGTTACGCACCATTTCTAGAGTTCTAATGGGTTATGCAGGTATATTGCCATCGGATCGCGCAGACCCTTGAATGTGTGGGAAAAATGCAGGAACACTCTATCCTTGTTTTTTATGTGTGCGAGCTGGCACTCGACTTAACATTTTTCAGTTCTTGGGCCAAATGTGTAACTTTTCGTAAAATGGGGTGGTTTCACTATTGAACAATTTTGTAACCAGAGTCCACAAAGTATGGTGAACACTTAAAACAGGGTATAATTTTTTCGACATTCAGCATTCTTTGTTTCTCGACGGCCACTCATATACGCATACATGCAAAGTTAGGATTGAACGGGAAATCTTAATTTTTGCTATTTTTTTATTTTGTTTCTAGGCATTTTTTTCAAGGCATTAGCCTTGACACGTTTTCCTGACTGCTATATGCTTATATAAATTTATTTTCTTGGTTTGTTACGAACTTTTACGGGCTTTTGGTTTCGTGTTCTTCCACCAACGGTTTAGGGTATAGCAAACACGCTTTAATTAAACTTTGATGCTACATTACAAATATGAGCTGTCCGTTACGTTCGTATTGTGATAACGTGAGCAGTCAGTTTATTAAATTATAATATGTCGCGCCACTAAAAGCTGCATGGCGATTCAATACCTTGCCAGCTTCTGGGACTCGAGCAGAGTTTCAGCCCAGGTGTGTCAAGTACCGCATTGGATACTACTACGACATAGCTGACAATCATGTTGCCGCTCTACATGATTGTGTATGCAACTGTGACGTGCCTGACAAAATATTCCGTGTGTGGTATAAATAAATTTTCACATTTATAGATACATTTGCGATTAAATATATCCTATATGCTATATGCACATCGTATCTGCGACTGATGCGTAGCTCTTGTTGGTGTATTGATGACTTTTAATTACCCATTACTACTTTTAATTAGCCATTAAATAGCATCAACCGGCAATGTTTACACTCTGTGTGTGAGATGCAAAAATATTCTAAAATGAATGAGCAAATGTAATGTGAATAGTGCGCATTTAATTTAGACAATGATTTACATAAAGAAACACATTTACATTTCTTTCAAATATCCTTTTTCAATTTGTAGTGTTTTATTTGGGTTTTTGCTACAAAAATCCATATACAATACTTGTGCGTTTAATATTTTCTAAAATGGCTAATTCGATGTAACGGTATATTATATATCAATTTAATTTCAATTTCAATCAATTTCAATCAATTTAAATAAGCTTGAATGGCCTTCGCTGATCGAGAGCTTATATTCTGTAGGTTCTGAGATCGATGTATTTATATAGATTGAAAAATGGATAGACGGCAATGGCAAGATCAACGTCGCATATGTTTCATTCTGGCTGTCACGTAATTTTGCACTTCATGTGCATTATCCATAATTAATTGGTTTTGGGTATAAAAAGTCAATACTCTCGAGTCAATACCAAATACCATTTGTGCTTATGTAACTGTACTCTATCCTTTACCTATATGCCTGCATAACAAAAATAAAAAGAACAACAGTAACATCGTTAACAAAGCATGTGCGAGAAAAACAGCAGAAATATTTATAAAAACAAAAAATCGAATTCTTGAGAAATAAATAAAATGAAGAGTTGCGAGCATGCTGCAGCACAGGGTAGACTGTTGAAGCAGAAAATCGAAAAAATATACATATAAAATATAGAGAGAATGAGACAGAGAAATGGAGAGAGAAGGTGCATCGACAAGTTTTTGCTAAGAGAATTCCCGTAACAAAGTGGCAAACGCGTTCACAAAATGTGCAGCAGCAACAAAAAGAAGCAGCACGTTTCTATTGCCAACATATAAGTGAGTACGGGTGTCAGGGATTGCCATAGCGAAATTTGCATTTCTTTTTCAGGGCATGCTCAACTGTGCAACGAACTGTGTTTGAGTCTAAGACAACGCTCACCGGGACCAGTGACAGTGACAGGGCAAGACACGGCAGCGGGCCAGATTTAGTCGAGTGATGCAATCAAAGAAGATGGCAATTCTTGTAGCAGTTAGTGCCCATTGCAGTGCGTTTGCTCTCTCTTTGGGGTCATACTCAAATAGCTTGAGACAACAGCACGAACACCACTGTATTTTCTACGGCACACATATGCATTCAACACACAGTAGCCACAGTAAACTGACCCTGAAGCAAAACCTGTAATTGAATTGAGCACGCTGCATGTAAGCATTGATTTTACAGTTGTTAAAATTTTAAGCATTTTTCTTTTGATGGACAAATCGAAATTGTCCTTTTGCTATTTGTTTCAAAAAACACGTGAAAATAAAAATGAGACAAATGTAAGGCAGTCCAAAAGCAGTCGTGCAGTACTGCCAAACTTTTCCATCGATCGTACGGCGTATGAGCGTGCAATTATAAATTATATGTACCTGTCCTGGGTAAATGAACCGAAAACTGTGTATATCACATATACACCCAGGTGTCCATAATGTAGTCGTTCCAATTCATGAAATCATGAAATTAGGTACTTTTTTACATAACCCGACCTAGCGGGTGGGGACATCTCAGTTTATTAGGGTAATATATTTATTTTGGTGGTTAAAATATGTACCTGCCATCGGTCTTTAAAAAATAATGAATAATGAGTTTATGCCAGGCAATTGAAATTTTTGCTTGACACTGTTCCAAATAAGCTGGTAGACACTGTATAAGGTAGGTAAGTAGTAGTAGTCTTGTGGATGCCCGTTTGTTCGAACCGTCGAGCGCAATTCACATATAATAATAAATGACCTGGGGCTGAAGAAAAAACATAACAACAACAACACACATCACTATACAAAATATTGAGTAACTCAAACTTTACTAATCAATAAATAAAATCGAGTCAACAGTCGCCACAGTCAATTAAATGTGGCGAAAGGCTATCATGAATTAGATTTTAAGTTTCTGACTTTGAGCCACGCTTTATAAATAATAATATCCTTGGAGTCGTATGAGACGGCTAGCAAAAGCTAACTTATCGATTATGACAAGATGCGGTATCTTGCTCTTGTAATGTGCAGACGTTGTCGTGACTGATAGATTTATTCACAAATTGGTCAGCACAGACATTAATATCCGAAGATTTTTGCAAACTAGTCAACGATCCCGATGATGCAACAAGTTAAAGGAAGATAGCTGGATGAATTTGTTGTCAAAGAAAAGTTTTCTTTCACATGGTTTTGTTTGCTTCATTTGAATTAATTATATCAAATAAAATTATGTATTTTTAAATGAGATCTAATAAAAATTGTCAGTATTGTTGTCAAATTAAAGTTTTAAAGGTCAGGTCAGGGTGCTTAAGCATTGACTGACATAAATTTGCTGATTTCATTTTATATCATGTCAATAAATTGACTTAAGGTCTACTTTCAGCGTTTGTGTTATGAACAAAAAACTTTGAAAACTCAGAAATGAAGTGGCAGAAACATTAATGACAACAACAAGGATGGCGATGAGGATAAAGAAAACCGATAATGTCATGAACTAAAGTACTCCGCCAGGCAAAGTAAAAAGTTCTAGTCGGTCAAAATAAAGCACGTAAAGCGATGCGGGCAATCAGAAATAGAAACTGCTAATTGGATTGGCACGTAAAAACCGTGTAAAGTTAAAAAATAAATTTTTTCTTAATCCAATTGCAAATGACAAATCATTCAAATTATAATATTTCCAGTATGCAGTTTTTTTTTTTGTGTTTTCTTCGCGTGCCTGAGCTGTTACAGCGGAAATACTTTTATGAATGAATAAAACTGGTTTATCGAATAATGTAGGTACAAAACATATTCATATAGATTTCAAATAAAAACAAGACAGAGCGTTGTAGTCAGACGTGACCGACAGCGAAATACTATAATACCATAATTTGTGTGCAGCCAAGAACAAAAGTCAAATTTATAGTCCGTAAATCAGCATATGGGCATAGGTTTGAACCTTCAAAATGCCATAACTTCGACAAAACTCAACGCATTTGCAAAAGCAAGGGCGCTTTAATCATAGTTTAGCCTCTAGATCAATCCTACATTTAAAGCTAAAAACGTGATTTTGGGTCGGAACATAAGTCAAAATTATAGTCCGAAAATCGGCATATGGGCATAGGTCGAACCTTCAAAATGCCACAACTTCTTCAAAGCTCAACGCATTTTCAAAAGCAAGGGCGATTTAATCACAGTTTAGCCTCTAGATTAATCGTACATTTAAAGTTGAAAACGTGATTTTGGGTCGGAACATAAGTTAAAATTATAGGACGAAAATCGGCATATGGGCATAGGTCGAACCTTCAAAATGCCACAACTTCTTCAAAACTCAACGCATTTTCAAAAGCAAGGGCGATTTAATCACAGTTTAGCCTCTAGATTAATCGTACATTTAAAGTTGAAATCGTGATTTTGGGTCGGAACATAAGTTAAAATTATAGTACGAAAATCGGCATATGGGCATAGGTCGAACCTTCAAAATGCCACAACTTCTTCAAAACTCAACGCATTTTCAAAAGCAAGGGCGATTTAATCACAGTTTAGCCTCTAGATTAATCGTACATTTAAAGTTGAAAACGTGATTTTGGGTCGGAACATAAGTTAAAATTATAGTACGAAAATCGGCATATGGGCATAGGTCGAACCTTCAAAATGCCACAACTTCTTCAAAACTCAACGCATTTTCAAAAGCAAGGGCGATTTAATCACAGTTTAGCCTCTAGATTAATCGTACATTTAAAGTTAAAAACGTGATTTTGGGTCGGAACATAAGTTAAAATTATAGTACGAAAATCGGCATATGGACATAGGTCGAACCTTCAAAATGCTATAATTTCGGCAAAACTCAACACATTTTCAAAAGCAAGGGCGTTTTAATCATAGTTTGGCCTCTAGATCAATCGTACATTTAAAGTTGAAAACGTGATTTTGGGTCGGAACATAAGTCAAAATAATAGTCCGAAAATCGGCATATGGGTACAGGTCGAACCTTCAAAATGCCATAACTTCGTCAAAACTCAACGCATTTTCAAAAGCAAGGGCGATTTAATCACAGTTTAGCCTCTAGATTAATCGTACATTTAAAGTTGAAAACGTGATTTTGGATCGGACCATAAGTCAAAATTATAGTCCGAAAATCGGTCGAACCTTAAAAATGCCATAACTTCGTCAAAACTCAACGCATTTTCAAAAGCAAGGGCGTTTTAATCATAGTTTGGCCTCTAGATCAATCGGATATTTTAAGTTGAAAACGTGATTTTGGGTCGGAACATAAGTTAAAATTATAGTACGAAAATCGGCATATGGGCATAGGTCGAACCTTCAAAATGCCACAACTTCTTCAAAACTCAACGCATTTTCAAAAGCAAGGGCGATTTAATCACAGTTTAGCCTCTAGATTAATCGTACATTTAAAGTTGAAATCGTGATTTTGGGTCGGAACATAAGTTAAAATTATAGTACGAAAATCGGCATATGGGCATAGGTCGAACCTTCAAAATGCCACAACTTCTTCAAAACTCAACGCATTTTCAAAAGCAAGGGCGATTTAATCACAGTTTAGCCTCTAGATTAATCGTACATTTAAAGTTGAAAACGTGATTTTGGGTCGGAACATAAGTTAAAATTATAGTACGAAAATCGGCATATGGGCATAGGTCGAACCTTCAAAATGCCACAACTTCTTCAAAACTCAACGCATTTTCAAAAGCAAAGGCGATTTAATCACAGTTTAGCCTCTAGATTAATCGTACATTTAAAGTTGAAAACGTGATTTTGGGTCGGAACATAAGTTAAAATTATAGTACGAAAATCGGCATATGGGCATAGGTCGAACCTTCAAAATGCCACAACTTCTTCAAAACTCAACGCATTTTCAAAAGCAAGGGCGATTTAATCACAGTTTAGCCTCTAGATTAATCGTACATTTAAAGTTGAAAACGTGATTTTGGGTCGGAACATAAGTCAAAATTATAGTCCGAAAATCGGCATATGGACATAGGTCGAACCTTAAAAATGCCATAACTTCGTCAAAACTCAACGCATTTGCAAAAGCAAGGGCGATTTAATCACAGTTTAGCCTCTAGATTAATCGTACATTTAAAGTTAAAAACGTGATTTTGGGTCGGAACACAAGTTAAAATTATAGTACGAAAATCGGCATATGGGCATAGGTCGAACCTTCAAAATGCTATAACTCCAATAAAACTCAACTCATTTTCAAAAGCAATGGCGTTTTAATCAGAGTTTGGCCTCTAGATCAATCCTACATTGAAACATGAAAACGTGATTTTGGGTCGGAACATAAGTCAAAATTATAGTCCGAAAATCGGCATATGGGCAGATTCCAGATTTTTGTAGGGTGTTACTAGCAATATACCTTTCAAATGTGGTGACTTAAGCTTTCAAATTGCGTGAGTTATATGGTTTTATCGATTTACCCTAACAGGTGTATCGGTTTAGATAGGCGGTGTGGGCGTGGCCATCCAATGGGCGAGGTCCAAAAAATGATATGCCAATTTTTCAAAAACTCAAAAACTGCGGAAGAGGAAGTTTTAGGGGCGGGGGAGCTGGTGGCGTCGGAGTTGGGCGTGGCATATGCCGATCTTTGAAGGACATCGCCAACAACCTTCCAACCAAAATTGGTGGCTGTATCCATATCTTAACACATATACATATGTATGTACGTATGCGAGTGGGTGTATGCATACATTTTTACGATGATGCAAAACAATTTCAAAATGAGCGTGTCCCACTTTCAGAATGCTGAAATTTGAGTGCCACGAAAGCAATTTTGTCAATATTCTTTACGGCCAAAGGCGAAAACTTGGAAAGGTAAACAAGGCAAGGGAAGGGAAAACACTTTATTTGTTGTTCAAAGCCCTACAAGTCTATTTCTTGTAAAAAAAAACAGGAGAGAACTTTGCAGTCGGGCGTAACCGACTGCGAAATACTTAGATACCATAAGCTGTGTGTAGCAAAGAAATAATGTACAAGTTTATATTTACAGTTTCACAGTTTGGCAAATGTAGGTATTAAATTACGGGAGATATAGGCTTTTTGGAATTTTGGAAGCGGGAGTGGGCGTAACCAAACAATTTTTGGAGTACGACCTTAGTAATATACTCTCCAAGCTTGATAGCTATAGCTCTTAAATTGCGGGAGATATGGGCTTCTATCGGTTTTGAAGGCGGGAGTGGGCTCACTGAAAAAAATTATTGGGAAGGTTCCTAACAAACTTTCTTCCACAACGGAAACGGAGTGGGCGTGGTCATCCAATTTGTTATCGATCTCTTAGGGGAGTTACCAGTAGCATACTTTCAAAATTTTGGCGACTCAAGCTTACAAACTATGGAAAATATGCCCATTTTTTATTTCTAGGGCCGAAGTTCCTGTGGGCGGCGGTTGTGGCCATGGTCCAAAAAGTTATATGCCAATCTTTGGAGCAGGTTGCCAGCAAGTTACTTTCCAAGTTTGGTCACTCTATCTTTAAAATTGCGGGAAATGTACGGATTCATCGATGTGGTGTGGGCGGCTGTTGTGTCCATGGTCTAAAAAGTTATATGCCAATCTTTGGAGCAGGTTGCCAGCAAGTTACTTTCCAAGTTTGGTCACTCTCAAAATTTGGTGACTGTAGCCATAAAATTGTGGGAGATATGTGGCCTTATCGATTTGCAAATATTGATTTTATCGATTTCCTAGCTCCCTAGTGGACGTAGGACACCAATTTTAAGATTTTATCTATTCGGGGCACAGACATATATATGATCCAAGAATCAGGTCTCTATCTCTAAGGGTTTCAAAAAAAGTTGCGTTCAGACGGACAGACAGACAGCATGACGGATATTGCACAAAACCAATATACTATGATACCTTTGGTATTTGAGTATAAAAATTGGAAGGTCGCCTGTTAGCATTATCATAACACGCAGAGAGGCACACGCATGTGAAGTAGCAATAAAATAATAATCAAGGCGGCAGACACACATACAAGCTCACTTACGCACCCAACATATACGGACGCTCATACTTACATGCCCATTCCGGGCTGTCGACTGTTTCAAATTTTGACTAGCTTTAGCTTAGGCAATGTTGTTCATAAGCCTTATAATTCATTTATTGGCGTCATTTGGTTTTACTTTTATTTGCTTTTATTGCAATTTGCAATTGCTTTAGATGCGAATGTGGTCTGGCTCGTCTTTGGGAAATTGAAAACATATTGAATTCGCTTCCATTTACTAGTCTATTTAATTATGTAGCTGCGCACGCGACGCTGCATACAATTAGACGTCGATGCTGCTGCATTCTTTATTAAGCACTTTAATCAATGGAATATACGCAGAAAATGGATAACGCGTCTCGGCTAATAAATTTAACTGTAGAATAAACAAGGGAGAACAAAAGGAAAAAAAATTCCAAAACGAAATACATGAATCGGATTCTTTGGCACTCGTGTTGGTTCATGTGGTTATGTTTCTTGGCTAACCTGAGGACAAGAAGAAAAGTACGACCGACTGGTCTTGGGAGCTGTCTGGTCTGGGTTTGGAATTGGTACGTGACTGGGGAAATGCATTTCCGCTGCACGTAAAGACTGGACAAGAAATTTACAACGACAAACTGAAAACTAAAACGAGGGACACGTAAGTCAATCTGCAACTGGACAGCACCAAGAGCAACTACAAAAGCAATAACGACACGTACCATCTAAAGTCTAATGCAATGCGGAAGTAACACTCCAATTTAGCAGCTCGCATAGTATGTCAGTGTATGCCATCTGATCTTGTTAGTAAGTGAATGAGTTACTTCCGGTTTGCTTAACAGTTTTAACTAATAATGCATTAGCCAGCAAACAAACTATTAGAGTCCATTCATACTTAACCAGATGAAAACAAATCTCAAGCTTCTTGCATAATAATAAAAACAAAGTGACTGCTCGCAGTGATTTGAATTCGAATCAGACCTATATATACTTATGTTTTTTCTTTTGCTAGGCTCTCTCTATACCAACCCAAATAGTCGACGGACCATGAAAGGTAATGTATAGATTTCGTGTGTTGCAATTAACACCTTGCGAGCTGCACACAAATATTTGACAAACTTATCGAGCTTTTATCAGCAACAAGTTTGACTGTAGATAAGAAGCAACGAGAGGGGCAGAAAGAGTAATTTTTCAATATTTATGACGACATAATCATAGGTGTCGATTTAAAAAATGTGACCGCAACGAATTATTTGAGTTACGTTACGCGATTTTTTTTTGTTGCCAACAGTTCTATAGAGACAATACAGCTAGTACGTTGCGATGTTTGTCAGATTATACAGTCAACTCCGCTGTTGCCTGGTTGTTGTCTTAGTGTTTTTGATCTTACAATTTGCAGTTATTATATTCCAGCAGCGTTATAGCCTCTTCAATGAATCTGGGGCGAATGGAGTGAGTGAATAGAATTACTATGATGATATGCAGAATCTTATCGAATGATTTGCAGTTGTTTTTTCGTCAAGAGCAGTTGATGTTATACAACAAATTTATTCAGCGCACCCCCGATCGACCGGATTCATTCTTTCAATACAATCGCCAGCTGAGTGACAAAATGAATGCAGTGCGTACGCTACCAATGACGCGTCATGAGAGGTCTGTGTAATATCATTGCGTCGATGAGTTTAATTGATTGATTAGATTTTATTTTGTTCTCTGCACAGTTGTAACGCTCGAAGATATTCATTGCCTCACTACTCGCGCGCCAGGTTGAGCGTTGTTATAAGTTTCTATAATGAGGCACGTTCAATGCTACTACGCACGATCTTAACGCTGATCAACCGTACTCCAGAGGATTATCTGCACGAGCTCATCATCATAGACGACTGCAGTGAAGATGGTAAGACATTCGAGAGAGTAAAGCGTTTTAACATTCCAGAATATGGTGTTCATATTTTGCAGTCGGTCTGCTGGACAATCTCAAACAATTAATGCGAAATTTATTCACAAAAAAAAGTCGACTCATTCTTATCCTCAAACGCAACCAACATCGTAAAGGTCTGATTTGGTCACGAAACGAGGGAGTCCGCGTAGCCAGCGGCAATTACTTGTTATTTCTCGATAGTCATTGTGAGGTCAACAAAGGCTGGCTGGAACCTCTGCTGGAAAGGCTGGCGCTGAATTCAAGCCTTGCGGTCAGCCCCTTGCTTGATCCTATTGAACCAGAGACCTTAAGCTACCGAAGCGGAAATGTGCTGTTAAAAGGCGGTTTCGATTGGAGTTTGCATTTCCATTGGGTGCCCCGAGTTCTGGCCGAGCAGGAGTCACCGGAAATGCAGTACACCAGCCCTACTTTTGCGGGTGGTATTTTGATGATCTCACGCGAGTGGTTTCTTAAGCTGCACGGCTTCAATCCACAGCTGCAGGTAAGCACTGTTAATTAACTTGTGCCTGTGAATGGTGCCCTAATTAGTTATGTCAAGCAATGACACAGAACGCTAAACAGCTTGACGACAGGCGTATCTGTAGTAAAGAGAAAAGAAAACAGAAATATTTCATTACGTTTTTCTCGTCTGTAGATTTGGGGCGGTGAGTCTATTGAGTTAGCCATTAAATTGTGGCTTTGCGGTGGACAAATTGAGATCGTGCCCTGCAGTCGAATTGGACATATTTTCCGCCCGCGTCATGCCTTTGAGTTTCCTCCTCAATTTGACCAGCAGCTGGACAGTGCACAGGCCACATACTTGCGGTAAGTTAAAGTGGCAGCAGAACATTTTCCAGCTGACGGGTTGCATTTGGTATTTTTCAATTTATTCCAGTCATTCGCTAACGTTAGCATCCCACCTTTTAGTATACCGTTCTCCGCACGCAATACACACTAGCAACCCTCTCTTCTATTCCACAGCAACTCAAAAATCATAGCCGAGTCCTGGCTGGACGAATACAAATATTTGTTCTATGCGCTTAAACCGGCAGCCAAGCAAATTCCTTTGAATATCCACGAAGCTCACCCATACGACCCTATCCTAATAAAAACTGGACATCAGTGCCGTCGATTTGATTGGTATTTACGGCATGTGAACCCAGAACTAAAGTAAGTGATTCAACGTATGTTAAATCATTCATTTCCATTTAATAAATATTAGTATCAGACATTAGTGCTATATAGTACTATATTTTGAATTTAACTTTCTATATAAAAACCCTATATTGGAAGAAAATGTGAACAATAATATGTTTATTGCTTCACAAAAAAACATTTTTCTTTAAGCACTTTGAGTTTCTAATATCAATAATTAACAATAAATATATAAATATTATATATTCTGTCCCTTCTGATAGATTTTTAAATATTTGGCACTCATTTTCAGATTGCAACACTGGAGTTTTAGCGCACTGGGCACTTTACGCAACAAGGGTCGCTGTCTACATGTGGAAAATACTTTTCCCAAACTGAAGCTGTTGCTGACCAGTTGCTTTCGCTTAAAAGTTTCGCAGTGGCATCTGCATCCCGAAACTGGGCAGCTGAGCACAGAATCGAAGCGTTGTCTAAGTGTTCGGAATATGAAGGCACCAGAACGGCCACAGCTAATGCTGCAGCCATGTATTAGTGGTCAGGTGTCGTCGCAGCGATGGCAGCGGCGTGACACACAGCTGATACATGCTGAGACGCATCTTTGCCTAGATAATCCGCTTAAGAATCAGCTGGAGCTTAGCAGCTGCCGGCCGCATGCTGCTTCCCAATCATTTCAATTTGCATTGGAAGTGGGGACACAAGCGTAAGCACTTCAAGTCATAGTCATAATTCAGTTGTGCCTTTTTGGGAAGTGTGGTCTGCTGGCAATAAATCAAAATTCTCGCTTGCTGTGCTAATCTCTGTGCCCGTTTCTGCAGTCGCCATGCGTGGAAATAGTAATTAATACCAATACACAGATGAGAAGAAAGCTATAGTGAATGTCCCGACTGCAACGGGCTCCCCGCTTTACTGTCACACGCGACAGCACACAGCACACACGGAGCTGCAGTAGGAGATGAACTCCTGAATCAGTCAATTGGAAGATGAATGCGACGCCCCATGACTGTTCGTCGCGATTCTGACGAGATGGCATTGTATCTCAGCACTAACAACATGGGTTAGTGCTAGGCTTTGATATCTCCTACAAACCGTAATCTAAAAGCACTTCACAAAGTAACAAATATAATAAACAAAGAAGATAAATATATACATTATGATTTTTTTCTTAATAATTAAAAAACAGAGTAAACATTTTATAATAAAATTTCAATCGTGTTTTAATTTAAGTTGATTAATTGCTGTCTGTCTGCCTGTCCGTCAATTTGTCTGTCCGTCTGGATGAACGCAACTTTTATTGATACAGATACAGATAGAGACTTGAAACTTCGATCATATACAGGTCTGTGCTCCAAATAGATAAAGTGTTAAAATTGGTGTCCTACGTCCACTAGGGAGCTAGGAAATCGATAAAATCGATATTCGCAAATAGATAAAGCCACAGTTCTTCCACAATTTTATGGCTACAGTCACCAAATTTTGTTGGTAGGTTGTTGGCCATGTCCTTCAAAAATCGGCATATGGCACGTCCAACTATGACGCCCCCAGCCCCATCGCCCCTAAGACTCTCAATTCTAATTATTAAATAGCAAAAGCGATGATACCTTTTTAACCCTTTTCTCGAGAAATTCTGAGTGTTGTGAGTTAAATGTCCATCTATTCGTACTATTAACGAATTGCTTCATTGATTTTTTCAGCGAACATATTTTCCGGTTGTTGATTCGAAATAAAATAAAATATTACGCAAGCAGCTCGGAAAAAAAATATTTAATAATTTTTGGAATAATAATCGACTGTATAATAATAGAAGTTGCCAACCTAACACTAGCACTTACTATGGAAAGTATCAGTACATTTCCGTGGTAGTTGTTTCTCCTCAGGAAACATCTGGCATCTAAATTGTATACACTTTCTAACTGTTTTTTCTGAATAAAAATCTTGTAAAAACCACAAGCTTAAATTCTCGCAAATCTCACTTTGCCCATAACCACTAGTCAGTCAACACATATAGGCGTCAAATCCACAAAAGAGTGTTTCAGGTTTTTCTGAGAGTCTGGGTCCCAGCAGAGCTCTGAGTGCGACGCGTCGAAATTTTTGCAGGAAAAACAGGTCATTATTTTAATTCACTTCGATGCGACAACATCGCGGGTAAACGAAAAATCCAGCCTTTAATGAGTATGCGTGCGTGGGTGCGAACAGTTACGCACAATTTCTAGAGTCGTAAAGGGTTACGAATGTGTGAGACAGAAGCAGGTATATTGCTACCGAATCTCGGAGACCCTTGAATGTGTGCGAAAATAGCAGCAACACTCTATCCTTGTCTTGTGTGCGGTCTGGCACTCGATTTTAATTTGTTTAGTTTTTGGGCCTGATGTGTAATCTTTTGTAAAAGCGGGTGTCTTAACTGTTGATTAAATTTGTAACCACAGCCCATAAAATGTAAAGTGAACATCTAAAACAGGGTATCATTGTCTCGACATCCAACATTCTTTATTTCTCGACCGCCACACATATACACATAAATGCAAATTTAGGATTCAACTGAATCATGTCACAGTAGGTAGACGGTTGTTCGAAAAAACTATTTCGCATGTCGAGACAATGATGACCTTTTAAGATTTGTATGCATCAGTGATTTAAGAGTTTATTTAATTTGCTGCACTGTTTAGTTAATATACATACATGATTATAGCATCTTTAGTGTGTTTTCTTGCGGTTGGTAATTTGTAAAATCTCGTCAAATTATTTTTGGTGACGCTGACGTTGTCCGGGGCGCACTCAGGCCTGACAGCTTTCATTACGGCAAGCGCTGTGGGACAATTGAGTCGTACTGCGACGCCGACTTCGCTGATGACATTGTGTGAACCGTCAACCTGTAAGTGACAGGTGAATGCCCAAGCGTTGCCAATGATAGGCATGTAATCGGGTTGCCGGTGTCGGTAGGCCTAACCAAGCCAACAGCTGTTCGACTCCAGACTGCGGTTGCGTAATATTGTGACTGTGTTCCAAAAGGTATGCGATAAGAGATAAGCGACCCCAGACAATAAAAGTATACATGCGTGTGAGGAATGAGTGTGGAAAAGCGTATGAACCGGAGAGTGGGAATCGAAACGCGTGTCAATCTCTAAGTGAATTTGTGCTTCTTGTTTTCATAAACACTAAGCACCAAAACAGCGCTAGGCAACAACAGTATCCAGCTGTGAAACACAGCACTATGGCCTCTACTGGCAGCCAGATCTGAATTTGTTATCCTAGCTAACACACAACTAGATAAAAACTTAAAATGTGGCAAAGTTGTCGGTCATTTGGCATGTTGTTGTTTGCAACTACTACATCGGTTGCCCTGCTTGCTAAGCAACATCTAACGCTGCCTTCAGACCGATTAGAAGGCATTGCCTGTCGTTGCTGATGGTGATGATTGAGTGGCGGACGAAGGTGGAGGCGCTGGTGCTGGCAACCGACGCGCTTAATACGCGCACACACACACCCACAGCTGCTTCTGCTGCTATTATTGTTGTTACTTTTGCTGCCGCTGTTGATGTCGAATCTTCGGGGGCACAGGCCAGGCAGTCAGTTGTGCGCTGGAAACGAACGCGTGCAGTTTGTATTTTGGATTAGTTAAAAAAAGGATAACAAATTATCAGCTAAATTATCTGATTCTATTCAATTACGGAATTAGCTAAAATAATAATAATAATAATAATAATAATAATAATAATAATAATAATAATAATAATAATAATAATAATAAACAGAACTTCGGCAATTTCCATATCCATTCCTCCTGCTGGTGCCATAAAAATATTTATTTCGTCGATTTTTTCCGTATAAATGGGACGAACCGCGTACAAAAACATCATAAGTAATTCGAAGTGTGGGTGCAGCTGTTAAAAAAGGGATGCGAATAAGAATAGCGAATAGCTAGGGCGTGCCCTGGTTCCCCTGCGTCGGAGTCACCGTCAGCGTCGTTGACGAAAATAAATACGTAGCTTAACCCATTAGTGGGAGCAAAACAATACACAGTGAAAATTGTACGCGGGAGTGTGTTCTTGTAATCAAATTTGTTGTTTACCCTGTTACAATTACTGTTATTCGCGTGTGCGCGTGTGTGTGCATGCATATGTATTTTTGCATTGGTGTGGTCCCGAATTGTTTTTTACGCAATCCACGGACGCTGATTGATTCCATGTATCGGACATTGATGTTGCTTTTAGGCCTTTTGGTTCATAGCGCTTGAGAATTTAAAAAAAAAAAAAACATTTCAGTTTCTGGGGGTTACTTTCGAACAAATCTTTCTTGGGTGTTCGGCAAATATCGTTTAATTGGAAATTTGTTATGAACTAAACAACAAGAAGGCTGTCGCGACAGGCCCTGCAAAAATTTCAAAATTGAACTGCCAAATATTGTATGACAATAAAAGGAAAATGTAATGAGCCCCGTTGGCTAGCACAAATCAATAGAGAGTGAACTGCAAAAGCCACAGCATGAACCAAAGCTACAACATGGAAAACACTGCACTGTATATGGCCAACATCAGCTGGATGGAATTGAAGGTAACCAAAAGCAACAGCAGTGGCAACAGCAGCCTCAGTTTGGATGCTGAGGAGGAGGAAGCAATACGGCAGACGGTGCGCTGGCTGGTGCCTTTATTTTTCGGCATTATTGCCATCTCGGGATTCTTTGGTAACCTGTTGGTCATACTGGTTGTGCTTCTGAACAAAAGCATGCACTCTACTACAAATCTATTAATTGTCAATTTGGCGGCTGCCGACTTGCTGTTCGTCATCTTTTGTGTACCCTTCACAGCCGTCGACTATGTGGCGGATCATTGGCCCTTTGGCACCATCTGGTGTCGCATTGTGCAATATTTGATTGTAGTCACCGCCTACGCTTCAATCTACACACTCGTCCTTATGTCTATCGATCGTTTCTTAGCCGTTGTGCATCCCATACGCTCCCGCATGCTGCGTACTGAGCATATAACAAAAATAGCAATTTTTACACTGTGGACGGTCGTGCTGACCATATCGATGCCGGTCACCTTTACGCATGATCTGGTGGTAAGTTTATGCGTGTGTGTATGTTTGTGTGTGGGTATGTGTGTGGATGTGTGTGTGCATGCGAGTAATAAAGCCCAGCCTCATGGTTGGGTGATGGTAGCCTGCTGTGCACGAATGTGCTGTGAATAACGCTGGCCAGCTAAATTTATTGCTACACATCAGCGGCACCTCGTTAGAAGTCTCGAGCCGTTTCTTAACGTCAGTGGATCTGGCTTTGGCTATAAATGCCCACGTTTTAATTTGTTTTGTTTTCTTTTGATTTTATTTAAGTTTGTTCTTTGTTGCGTGTTTATGTTGAGAATTCGCTAGATGCGGGCGCCGGTTTTGTTTTTGTTACTAATTTGCTATTTTAAATGCATAAATTTTAATTATAGAGCTGATATAGCGCACCCGTTCGACTGGGTCATATGGCAAATATTGGTTTTTGTCCGGCAGCCTTTTCCATCTCCAGCTCCCATGCACCTCAATCATTTAAATTTTTCAAAATCTTACTACTTATTCAGTTGGCCGCAACGCAAATGGATCATTGATCAAAGGTAGGCAGGCAGGCAGGCGGGCAGGCAGTTAGGTCTGCATTTGAAATTTCGATATGGCCTTGAAATTCAGTACACTGCGCACTTGTGCTTCACCTCGCCATAGCCAACGCTTTTATCCATTTGCCATTAAGGTGTTAATGTTTTTATGATCAATGAGATGGGTGCGAAGAACAAGTTAATTGTTTAATAAACGCCGGTAAGCTGGTTGTGCAAAACAACAAATACTTATAATACAATTTGCAGCATCTGTCTGTGTGGGCTATTAATTTAATTAAAAAGTATGTAAATGTTGTGAACTATTTGTTTAATAATTATTAATGAAAGATTAATTAATAAAACAAAAACGGGGTGGAGCACGATAAGAAAAGAAGGAACGGATATTTTACTCACGCCGGAGATTAAATATTATTGGAGACCAGCGTTATTTGCTGACATCAAAGTTTTTATACTGAATGCAATAAATTATTATTGTTTTTGTCCTTTTTAACTAAGTTCCGTTTATGCGCTTTTTGTTTTACGAAAGGCTGCGATCTAAGTATTCTACATTTGTGTAGTTATACATTAGATCAGAAAGCGTTACATGGGCATATATGGATTTTTCGATGCCACATTTAATATCGATTATTCCTATGCAAATGATATGGAGGTCCCATAATGATAACATAACATAATGATAACATAACAAATTAGCTTTGCAGAGCCGATCAGTAGAAAGAGACATTTTCTAGCTCTTTCTCTTCACTATACGAACTATGCATTTAATAACTCATTTCGGTCAATATGTTTAAAATATAATGATCTTTTTCCTTTAATACTTTATGTTTGACTCATATGTTCGTTCGCGGTCTACGGTCCTTAAAAACAAAATGGCTACACTCTTGTTCATACATGTTCATATATTTATCGGCACTGCGAATAACCTATCAAATATCACATTCAGCTTATCATCAGGCATTGTCTAGTATAACTCCGATCTTTTAATAGCATAACCTAATCCTTTTCCGAATTCCATTAACGAAATCGAACATAATTCCTTGACCAACTAGCTCAAGCTCAATACCCAGCGGAAGTATAAAAGACTGTGCGAAAGTAAAGGGTGTGGTTTTGTTTATCACACGCAAGGCTGATGTAGCTGACGCCTACCCATAATCCCGTAATTAAATATATCTTATCGCCTTTGCCGACTTTATCAATGAAATGGACCGTTTGCGAGTAGTCATTATTGTCATTGTTGTTGCTATTATTTTATTGTTATTGTAACTTCATATTGTATTAAATGGTCTTTCACGCTATTTTTTCACAATAACTCTTTGTTTGTTGTTTTTGTTTGTTTAGCTTGGCCTTAGAATTAAGCTATCAAAATATTACCCAAATTAAATAATGATTTGTATGTGTGAGCCTTATCGGCACTCTCACACACATATACACAGAGGAATGCAAACAAAAGCAAAGTAAAGTGTGCAATAAAAATGCGTAATAAACTGATGTATGATTAATATGTTAATTAACAATTGCATATCAATTATATTCACACTATACATAATTATCAATTATCGACAAAAAAATAAACAAGGAATAATAACAATTGCATTTGCAGTCTATCTACTTGCCAGATTTCTTATAAGTAGTAATACATTCTTAATTATAGGCGAGGTAATGCTTAAAAGTTCCTCTTAAGCCTGAGGGCTATCTTCATGAATGACAGACCTATGATGGCATTGATTGACAATTGCGTATGCCTTATCCTACAGCCTCTTGAATATAACAAATTAAATTATCAATTAACCCATAGATATCTAATCTAATGCATTGCTCATGGTCAAAGGCAAATCTCATTTTTGTGTACCTACAATATTTTTCGCTATTGTTTGTTCTGCTTGTATCAAAAAAAGAGGCCATAAATAAGCGCGTTCTTGGTATGCAGTTCTGTAGAGTTTTTAATAGTATTTTATATTAACAGCACGCTGCGACTGAGTTTGTAAACAAAATTGTAAACAAAAAGGCAGATGAATATTTTTACGAGATACTAGCTAGTTTATGACTCGACTGAGTAAACAGCTTTGACAGGGTCAGGGGGCGCTGTTTGGGTGAGTGCGTCATGTGAAGAGGCAAACATGTTGCCTGCCTCTCAGAGACAGTTATGCTATTTAGTTTATTTATGAATATCAAAGCCATAAAACTGTCCGACTGAATGACGTATATGAAAACTAATTTGATTTTTATTGATTTGCTTTGCATAGGTCGACCACAATAACAAGACGAACAGCACCTACGCTATGTGCCGCTTTATTGAAAACGATTTGCTCGATTGGCTCACCTTCCAGGTGAGCTTCTTCATTAGCTCCTATCTGCTGCCACTGATGGTCATCAGTGGATTGTACGTGCGCATGATAATGCGCCTCTGGCATCAGGGAAGCGGCGTGCGCATGTCTAAAGAATCACAGCGGGGTCGCAAGCGAGTGACTCGCTTGGTCGTCGTAGTAGTTATAGCGTTTGCCTCACTCTGGCTGCCCGTGCAGGTGAGTAATCCAGCGTTGAGCTCTAATCGTCTCTAATCTTTGATTTTTTGCAGCTAATATTACTCCTCAAGGCTCTGGATATATATGTGGCAAACAGCATGTTTAGTGTCATTTTGCAAATAGTGGCACAAACTATGGCATACTCCAGCTCTTGCATTAATCCGCTTCTTTACGCCTTTCTCTCTGATAATTTCCGCAAGGCCTTTCACAAGGTGAGTAAGCTGAACAGCAGCTGAATCTGGCAAGGATTTCTGCGGCTTATGATTAAATAGAACAATTGAAATGTTTAAAGAGAAATGCTGTCTTCCTTTTATACTTTTTTGGCAAAGGTATGGGAGTATATTGATTTTGAATAATATACGTTAAGCTGTCTGTCTGCATTATCATGTTAAAATGATGATAGAAAATCACTGAAGTCGCCAAGTTTGGTTAGTATCTTTTTGGCGACGTCTGTCAAAGACTGGCAACGGACATGTCCATCACTTCCGCCCACATCCCTCCCTTCCACCATCAGCTTTTCTGCCCTAATGCAGATATGCCTATATCTTTCACAGATTTCCAGTTAGACTCATTAAATTTTAAAATAAGATACCAGTATTACATATCGATTTATGCATCGATAAATTATAAATTACCCGTCCATGGCCACACCCGTTTCTACTTTCGGAGGGGACATAATATAAGTGCGCTTAACAACATTTTTAATAGATTACAAGAAATCTTCCCCACATTGATAAGGCCGATATCTACCGCAATTTTAGATATTTAGTTACCAAAGTTGAATGGAACATTAATGATTATTAAAATAAATCCATTGTTGAATATTCCCAGATGAAGGTTTTTTTTTTGTTATCGTAGATATATAGACCTATTTCGCGTACTAAATCCGCTTCGTGATAGTATGTGATTTTCCACGCTGGTTTAAGATAATTGATTTGATCTTTAACATTCTTTTAGTGTTTTCGTGGATAATTTAATTAAATTCTGTATACGGCAGAGAAATATTAGACAAATACATAAAATATTATTAGAAAACGTGTGCATTGCCTAAACAATTTCCAGCAATTGGCGGTCTTTAGCGATTTAGGTGCGAAAAACATGCATACGCTGCGTGCGAAGCCCACAGCAACAACATTTTACAATATTAGCAGTTTCAGAGAACAGGCAATAAAATTAAAGCAAATATGAGCAGGTCTGCGAAATGTTTATATTTTTGGTAGGAGGATGTGTGATGTGAGAGAGCTGGACAGTATTTTATAATATGTTCAGTAATGTTTGGATGTGGATATGTTCAGTTTGAATTGGGGATAATTGCTGCTTAGTATCTAAGTAGTGAGAAGTTTTAAATTAATGTGTCTCCTACAGTAATACAATTTTGTAACGCAAATTCAATAAGTATGCTAACATTTAAAAACTGAAAATTCAGCTTGGCGGTGACTAAGTACGCCTCAATTCAATGTAAAACAGCTCACTCCAGATTAACGCAATTGCTGCGTAGATTTATTCGTTTGGTCAGTGGCCATTTGCATAAGTACACAAAGTAAAGTAAAATCAAAACAATACCAAAATCGTGGCGTCCGTTCCTTTACTTACTTTTAATTACTTCAGGGACAAAGAATGCGAGCAACAGACCTATTGACTGGAGTGGGCGTTTGGACGAAGGTTTAGAGTTTACAGTCCGCCTCGACGGTGCCATCGACGACAAACTCGTCGCGATCTCTGCAACATTTCCTTTCAATCATTTGGTGGCCTAATTTTAATATTTTAATTTGTTTTGTCGTTGCTGATGGCGCACTTTTTCCATTTTGGCACAAAGTCAAAGGTACTTTGCATATAAATTGCGCCCCAAACTGAATCTCGTCATTGCCATTGCCTTTGCTTTTCGCCTGCCGCTAATTGATGTGTTTGTCAAGTCATTAAATTAGATTAATTACATTAATTAAATGGCTGCGTTGTCGCTAGCTTTGGCTTTTGTTAATTGTAATAGGCTCATGTGCTAATATTTGTTGATGTATTTATTTATATACCTTGAACCAATTAAAAACGGTATAATAAAGTTGATCAGAATAAGCCGCCTAGTCGATATAGTTATGACCATCTGTTTGTCTATCAAAGATTTCAGAGACTATGAAAGCAACGGACTTCAAACTTGGAATATACGTCCTCTGATATCTCAAGCAGATCACGATTGTTTTATAAAAGTATACATATCGATTTCCTATAGCCACATTTTTAAAGGTTATCCCTTGATATAAAATATTTCTTAATATATTTTTAATGAACTGTAAGAATTTAACCAAGATCGGTTAACTCCGGTCTACAGGGGTATTTAATCTTCGGTGTGCTTAAGATAACCCTAGTTTTTCTTTCCTGTTTCAAAGTAACTCGATATATACAAATAAGTATTGCGCGCACGAATATTTAAAAAGTATATTCTAAATTTAACGATTTGTGTAAATGAGTCATAAAAACGAACCACACAACGTAAATACTGGTGCAGAAACACACACACACACACACATATACATAGATATATATTTTTAAACACGCACGCAATTACAACACAAAAATCATAACTCATTTCCCTTGAGCGATTGTATGGAAATGCCAGACTATGTGCGATTGTTATTGTTTCTATGACAGCGCACTAATCAAGAATTTCGGCCGGTTCAATCATAGCACAAATCCATAAATCATTTATATATATGCAAACGCCCAGCGGAATGAAATGGTTTGATCAGATGAGGGGCACAGTTTATCTCTGGACATTTCAACACCTCAAACCAGTTTAATAATTAAATATTGAATCAAATATATTCATTCAAATGCGAAACCACACCCCACACAGCCTTGTTGGGTTGGGTTTCATTAGGGAATTGCCAAAACATATATTATTTATTTTAAGCATTAACTTTTCCTCGCTATTTCTGTTTCATCTTCCATCTCTCTGAAGGCCATTAACTGCTCGAATCGCTACCAGGATTACACATCTGATTTGCCGCCGCCGCGCAAGACGTCCTGCGGACGTACCTCAACAACGGGACTCTAAGCGTCAACTCGACGATATCAAATAGAGGCGACGACAGCCGCAAGAGAAACAGCCCCAAAAATATGTATGTACCAAATGTGAATGACGGCGATGGAGAAAGTGATAATAGATTACAATGTGGACACTTGGTGTGCACGGCTAAATATGGACAATTACGAGACGAAGCATGTTCTGACATTTAACGTCCACTGAGCGAATCGATATACCAACAGAACAAAGATATCAAAACAAAACAGCAAAGTAAAACACTATCAATAATAAAAAAAAAGCGGAAAGCGTGCGCGTAACAAATCGATGGCAGTGATATTTATCAGAACTATATATATTTGAGTATTTTCTGTAATTATATACTTATGTAAACACAGATATAGATAGAACGCAAATTCTATAATTTAACGTTTATTACCAGTTACGCACCTCTATCTGAATTAAGGTGGCATCTAAATATAAAGAAAACTGAAGCAGCATATTCATTATACGAATGATAAAAAAAACATTTGTTTTAAGTGGTATGAAAATGTGTAAATACCAATACCGTCGAAAATTTGGGCTATTGTCAATTAGGTATCTACGAAGCAATTCACAGATACAGGAAAGCAAAACCACAGTTTGAATCGATACAAGCTGAAAGCTATGCATTTACTTAAGCAAGTCATTGAATGGATGTTAACCGACTTTCACTCTGAGGTACAGGCTGCTGTAGCAGTTGCTTCTGGTTGCTCGTGGTTGACACTTGACATGTCTTTGTTTAAGCCTGCGTTTGGTGTACCTTCAAGTTGCAAGTTGCTTGTTGGTCAAGCACTGCTGAATTAATTATGCAGCGCTCGTTTTGTGTTCCATGTATTGGTCTTAGACATAGAGGAAATCGAGGTGTTCACAGTTTTGCATAATTTATTCAGATTTAATAAGTGTGCGCTGGTCCAGCGAACGGCCACTTTGGGCGATGATTTTTACACGTGGCAACTGGCTTCGTGGCCGTATCTATGTACTGTTGCTTCTCTTTCACAGCAAGCTGGCGTAATTAAGGTGTATCGGTCGCTGACAGGCGTCACTTCATCGCCCTATCAATGTAATTAAAATTTCAAATTAGTTACTCAAAGCTGGAGCAGCCGATGGAGAAAGCAGGTGTTGTTCATTAGATATGATGGAACTTTTGACTGAGGGCACATAAGCCTGCCACCTACCCATGTGTGTAAGTGCGTGTTTGGGTGAGCTTACATGTAACTGTTAAATGAAGCAAAACTATTGGCGCCATAAAAGGGCACGCTTCAGTGAACTGACTGCAAGTGGGTCTTGACCTTGTTGGATATAAGTCATTGGAGCGCCCAAGCAAATAGCTAAACAACAGTGGCTACCAACACAAACACACAACAAACAATAATAGCAAAAATGTTATCATCATAACAATAATAATAACCATAACTGAGAGTATAGTAACAGTTGTCGCTGCTTGTGTGTGAGATGCTGAGCATTACGAAATTGTATCATACATTTCTGCTACATGTCTGTTGCATACAAAGCAGCTGAAACGATAAGGAATAAAACATTCGCACTACTGACCTAGTCATAACAGTAAGAGCACAAACGAAATTCAGAGATAGAGAGAGAGAAGGTGAGCAAAATAGAGAGAGTGCGTACGTTATTTAAGAGCACAACTTCTTAGAGTACAACTCCGAAAAGTGGTGAGTTTCCTAGTTCAAGTTAACAGCGTTGTAAAGAGCACAACATTTGCGGAACACTAGTATTGGAACTTTGAACTTGGAACAGGACTAACAGCAAAACGCAAGTGCCAGCAGAGAGACACACGTAGGTCATGCTGTCGGGCAACCTGCCTCAGTGCAGTGGAGCGCGTTGCTCGGTCGGTTGTTGCTGTGCGCCACATAAATTGAAAGTGGCGAGACGATAGCGACCATCTGTGTCCCGGGCTCGTTATGACTTTTTGGTCAAACGAAGCGTAACCAAATGCTGATATTTAAAATGTTTTACTTTATGGCCATAGCAACAGCAAAATTACCTCTTCGCGTGCCGCACAATCGCCACAATGGACATACACACAGTCTTTACAACACACAACACACCCACACCAACTCACATTCCTAACCTTCACCCTTGAATATTATGCGCGAATGCATAGTGCACTATTTAAATGTATACGTTTAAAATAGATTTCAGAACAGCTTGAGTGATAAGAAAACAAGAGTCGATTACCGTTGCCTGACAACTACGACCGGAGGGAAAGTTTATCGGACTCTGAAAAAAATTGGAAATTATAAAGGTTAGATTATATAATTATAAAATTTTTGCTTCCCAGTTTACAAAATACACATTTTAAATTTACTTCAAGTGTATATTTATTGTTTAAGCCTTAATTTAGTTTCAATTGAATTTTTATATTGATTGCCAGATATACGATTGGGTACGCTTTAATTAAGGATAATACATTTTTAAATTAAATTAACTAGTAATTGATTAAGCCGCATACATGTGCTTCCCGCTCCATTTCACTATGCCTAAATGAATAAGAACAATACTACAAAAAAAAAAAAAAACGAGAGAGATGTAACCGACAGCGAAATACTATGATACCAAAATTTGTGTGCAGCCAAGAATTACTGTCCAAGTTTGCCTTTCAGATTGAGGTAGATATAAGATAGTAACTCTTCCTCGAAGTTTGGCAACTGTAGCTCTTAAATTATGGAAGATATGAGCTTTTCCAGATTTTTGGAGCGGGAGTGGGCGTGGTTGAAAAAAATTATAGAGAAGGGTCGTCGGTAGGGGGCGTGCCGATCTTTGAAATACATCGACAACAGTCTACCAACCAAAATTGGTGACTGTATCCATAAAATTGTGAGAGATACTTGGCCTTATCGATTTGCGAATTTCGATTTTATCGATTTTCTATCTCCATATTGGACACAGGACTCCAATCTTGACACTTTAACTTTGGAGGGTACTTTCAAGTATATGTTCCAAGTTTCAAGTCTCTATCTCTAAGGGTGTCGAAGAAACTTGCGTTCATCCAGACGGACAGACTGACAGACAGCATAACGGACATTGCACAAACCCAATATAATTATACTTTCGGTATCATAATGTAGACACAGTAAAAGGTGGTTGCAAGAATTAATTGCGGGTCGTTCAAGTTTCGGGTAGAGATATGAATGGTGAGTAAGAGGCGGCAACAATTAAAATTTTACTTACATATAATTTAAGCCATAAATTAATTTTGAATTCACAAACTATTAAAAAAATTTGTCGAGAAGGAGAAGAACTCCGACATCAGCGTCAGCGATGCAGAACAGAGCAATTAGTTATTCACGCTTGCGCTTGTCCGGAGCGTAAGTTTTCTGACCAAATCCTTTGCGACTGCGGTATTTCTTGTCCCGATTCTGTCGTCTTGTCTATCAGAGGCTCTGCAACATCGAGGCATACACTTGACTTTGGTTGTAGTTCCTGAAGGCATCGCGAAAGCGCAGCTTCTGGTCGGCACTCAATTTCGCATGGAAATCTTGTGCAGCTGTCATGAACAGTGCAATTTCATGCTGACCCAGTTTTCGCGATGCCGCTGAAGCTGGAGTCGAGACGCCTCCATTGGACGATGCCGCACCAATGCCGAGCACCAGCGGAAATAGTTTAATCAAATGCAAGTTTATGGACGCGGATAAGAAGATGATGCTCAGACCCCAGACGCCTTGCTGCTCAGGTTGGGCCAAAAACGTTGGCAGCGTGCAGATCAGCCAGTCCTGCAGCATTTGTAGGAACGATGAGTCAATAGCCGAGCGAAACACCTGCGACATCAAGTAAACAAAGTGAAGAATATAATAAAAAAAATACAAGTGCTAGTGAAAACTGAAAATAAGCAAACACAATTTTTGATTACCCAGAATGAAAAAGGGGGGGGTGCATATTGTGCTGTGACAAAGCTTCGGTAATGAAATTCTCCTTGGCCTTCAGGTTCGGTTTGAGTTAGTTAACTTCCCCTATGACAGTGCAATTAGTGCTTTAAGCTAATGCCTTAACCCACAACTAAGGCAAGTTCCAGCCTTCTTTGTTGTTAATTCAGGCACGCACCCACCCACACACACGCACACACACACACAAACACATAGAGTGGTAAGTTCAACAACGAGACACGGCCACTGAGCAACCTTGAACTTAATGAAAAAAATGGTATGGCACCACGGTGGATGCCTCGCACTGACCCAAATAGTTGTGTACGATTTTGGCCGGTTAGAGGCCAAGCTGTAGCCATGGATTCCATTAATTTTCATGCTGCCAACGAATTCCACACTCATACGTACACACTACAAGCTGGCATCGGATGAATGTAATTCACCCTTCTACAAGCTGTTCCAGCCAAATATTAGCGGTGCATTTGCTTCGCACTAGTCTCACATGCCATAAAAGCAAAGGCCCATTAAACTACCCGGGCAAAGGCGCGACCTCAAAGTCACACACCATCTCACACAGCAGCACACACACAAAGACATGCGCCCTTGATTGGCTGGTAGTGGATGAGAGGATGTAAGATGCTGGACGTCTATGCTTTTGCTAGCTCAGCTGAGCAGAACGCACAGCTGAGAAGTTTGCCGAGCAGATTTGGCTGCTACTCACCTGATACACAATCGTGGCAATAACATCGCAATGCGGCTGATTTATGGCCAAGAACTCCTTTATGACCTTCGTTAATATTTCATTCGGTGGCACTAAATCACGTATAATTTGGCACAGCACTTGTCCATAAGTCCAGGCGGCTTCTCGGCTTGATGATTTTATACAATGCAAAAGTATATCGACTTTATCGCTTTGCAGTGCGATTATCTCCGGATCATCCTGCACAATGCCATTCGACAGCTCTGTACTTTCCAGCTGAGCGGCGGAGCCTACAAAGCACAAGGGACGGCAATATAAATATATATGTTTATAATTAAATGAGATAAAAAGAATAAAACGTAAGATGCTAAGAATTGTAGAATGAACAAGCTGCTTCAACACATCAACATATGCGTCATTGCATAAACTAGCTTCTGGACATACAAAATAAAATTAAAATTTAATGTAATTTTCCCTTGTTCGAGTCTGCCTCTCAATAAACATTTTGCCTATCTATGTGTATGTATCAAAGTGCGATTCAACTCTAATATGTAATCGCTGCTGTTCAGCAAAGTGCAGTTGTTTGTTTGCGAGTTTCACAGTGTATTGTAGATTGATATATGAAATATTTCTTTAAACTTTTCAATCGCAACATATTTCCGCGAAGCTAATGCAATCGAAAATGCGCATTTGTCTGTAATCTTTTGATGCATTTCGCATCATTTGGCCTTGTCGATCGCGAATTATTTGTAATGTGTGGTCTTTGGCAGCGATATGGCTGTTAGTTATTGGATTTGGTACAGGTTAGTAATACAATTATAAACGCCACAATTGCCGTTGGAAAGTAAAAAAGAAAATTAATAATCCAAACAATAACTACTAAATTCGCTTAAGGGAAAAGCAAATAATGGGACAAAAGCTGCACAAAAAAAAATCGCATAAATGGTAGCGTTGCCTTGTTTCCTTTAAAGGACAATGTAGCATTTTTTATACTATTATACCAAAATGGTATAATAGTATATTGGCTTTGTGCAATGTCCATCATGCTGTCTGTCCGTCTGTCCGTCCGTATGAACGCGCGTTCCTCCGACACCCTTAGAGATAGAGACTTGAAACTTGGAACGTATACTGGAAAGTACCCTCAAAAGTTAAAGTGTCTTGGGTTTGGACCTACGTCCACTAGGGAGCTAGAAAATCGATAAATTCGATTTTAGCAAATCCATAAGTCCCCATATCTCTTACAATTTAATGAATATAGTCACCAATTTTGGTTGGTAGGTTGTTGGCGAGGTCCTTGAAAAATTGGCATGTGCCACGCCCACCTCCGACGCCCCCATCACCCCCGCCCCTAAAACATCAAATGGATATATCTTCCGCAGTTTTTGAGTAGGGAACGTCAAATTTAGTAGGTATATTACTGGTAGTCGCCTTTAAGAACCGATAACAAATTTATGGTGCCACGCCCACACCTGCGCCTATAATCGAAAATTCCGATTGTAAATCGATAACTCCGTATATCTCCGAACATTTTAGAGATAGAGTAACCAAACTTGGAAGGTAATTTGCTGATAACCTCCTGCAAAGATTGGCATACCAATTTTTGGACCACGCCCACATCCATTTAAAATGCGCATATCTGCCGTAATTTGCAAGCTAGAGTCGCAAAATTTTGCAGGTGTGTTACTGGTAACTCCCCCAAAGATCGATAAAAAAAATTGGATGGCCACGCCCACTCTACCTAAACCGATGCACCTGTTGGTGTAAATCGATAACCCCATATATCTCACGCAATTTGAAAACTTAAGTCACAAAATTTTAAAGGTATATTGCTAGTAACACCCTTCATAAAAGTGGAAAAAAAAAATGTTGGACCACGCCCACTCCCGCCCACAAAAAACGATAAATTCCTGTATCTGCCGCAATTTAAGAGCTACAGTTACCAAACTTAGAAGGTATATTACTAAGATCGAACTCCAAAATTTGTTCGGGCCACGCCCACTCCCGCCCCTAAAACCGATAAACGCCCATATCCCCCGCAATTCAAGTATTTCTTAACTGTACACAAATTAAGGTATGGTAGTATTCCGCTGTCGGTTACATCCGACTGCAACGTTCTATATTGTTTATTATTGCAAACGAGTAGGAAAAGGGCAACAAATTTGATTGCAGTTTTGTGAGCGTTTGGTTACGTTTTCTGCCTGACACATTCGTTAATTTTTTTTTTGCTCAGCCAGACACTTTATTAAACTAGGCTAACAAACGAGCAAAAAATGCGCTACGCAATGGCCAACTTCCCCTTAGCCTCACTTCGCCCTGACTGGCTGCGAGAGCCTAAATATCACCCATTCTGCTACCAAACTGCCATATGGTCAGCCGCCAGCGCAAATATTGACAATTTTCAAAGGATTTGCATGCTGTGCGCATTTGCCAAGAGTTGAAGAGCGAATGGCGCTACGTGCCGGACAACGTGCAAGAAAAATACATGCAGATGCGTGGTGGTGCGCGGCTTGACCCTAGCATTGTTTACCACACACATAGCTGCCATATTTTGGCCAAAAGCCTTGCCAAGCTGCTGCACACATTTACTAAATTTGCCCAAAAATCTAAGCACAAAGTTTAAAATCGAATATAGTGCGGGAAAGCGAAAAAACGGAAAACCAAAGTACTATGACAAAAAAAATCTATATACGAAGTTAAACGGCTTACAGCTTGGCCAATTGCCCAGAGAAACAGGCTTTCAAGTAACCACTGCAAGATACTAAAGCCAAAACTGTCAAAGCGGCGAGATAACCAAAATATTTGGTCTGTGCAGACCGGGTTAAAAATTTGATTGTTTTAGGGTTAAGTGCTCAATTTATGCTAAATAGGCAGCACAGAATTAAACTAGTAAGATGCTGTAGTCGAGTTAGCTCGACTACGATATACCCTTAACCCAGTTGTTAAATATTTTCAAATTTTATTGGCAAATTTCCCTTTAAGATGATTTGCACTCAAATGTTCAGTTCTGTAAGGGCATTTCTTAGAGTATTATTACTCACAAGCCCGAACTGGCTTCCTACAAACACGTTCATATACATACATACATACAGACATACATACGTACACGAAACAGTAGTTAACTTTGGTGTTTCTCATCCGATCTTGATGAAATTTGGGCAATTGGTCCATAATATGTATATTTTATATATTAATTAGAAGCCTCTGCCTCTTAAATTGTGGAATTAATTGCTATCGAAAATGGAAATGTATCGATAATTCAGAAACTGATTAAGTTATCGATAAAATAAAGCAAACTTGATCTGCGCCTGGTACACGAGAACATATATTCCAAATTTGAAGGCTCTAGCTCTTATAGTCTCTGAGATCCGCGTGTTCATACAGACGGACAGAAGGACGGACAGACAGACGGACATGGCTATATCGAAGAATATATATACTTTATGGGGTCGGAGATGCTTCCTTCTGCCTGTTACATATATTTGCACAAAACCATTATACCCTTTTTACCCATTTTTATAAATAATACCATAGTTAGAAAATATTTTAGCACTTGGAAAAGAAAACATTTTGTAAGAAGAATTAAACTGAGAGTGCTGAGAGTGTCTGAGCGATAATAATTGGCAGAACATTGCGTAATAACTGAAAACAGGGGGAATAATTGTTGACGTGTCAGCCAGCCAGCTTGAGGACTTGGTGGCAAGCTTTGGTATTTACAAAGAATCAGCAGCAATTACCAAAGCATGTGCTTATACAGACAGAAAATGGGCAGCAACAGGCAATTGTAAAAAAAATGTTATAAGTTAAAACCGCAAATATATTATACCTTATCTAAGTTTGAGAACGAAGATGTTACAGTTGTCCTTCTTCTACCCACACAATCTTGTAGGAATTAATCATTATTTTAGATCGTACTCTAATGAATCCTGCGGTACTTTAAAACATCGGTGCGGTTGGGCTGCAACAGGCAATTGTAAAAAACTGCAACTTGGAACACTGAACTTTTATATTGTGGAACAATTAACAAGTTGCCATTAGGGAAAACTTAACCTAATCTAATACTGTAGTAAATGAACACTCTGGCTTAAGGAAGTTTTAGATAAGCCACAATTGGGTAAGATATTTTTCTCTCTTCTAACCCAGCCACAACAATAACAAAAGCGACAACAATTGGTCTTTGTTGCTATTGTGACATTAAATAAAATTGCTAAATATTTTCGCTTGCCACTACTCACATCTACAAATATTTGTTTGTCATTTTGGTTGTATGGATATTGTTGTTGTGTGTATTTTACTTGTTTCTTTTTTTCTTTATCTTACTTACCCACATACATGCAGGACAAAAGCAATTTCAATGCTGGAATTGAAAATTTCTCATTTTCCATTTTTAGCAGTTCGAGCGCAAGTTTTTCAATTTTATGTCGCAAGTGCGGTGTGACCACAGTTCCGCCTCCACTATCTCCACCAGTTGCGCACGATCCCACACCAGTTGCAGCACGCCCAGCAGACCTTCCGGTGGCTTCAGTTGTGGTAGGCGTTGCACCCGCACAGCTACTATTCACCACAATACGTTCGAGACCCTGGGAAAAGCAGCATTTTATAATAAAAGAAAAAAAATCAATATTAACTGACTACAGATAAGTATACTACATAATACAGATAAGTATAATACATAATGTATTTATATATATTGTATCTATGTATCTCGTAGATAAGCATTTTGTGGCAATTCGCTTTCTTAAGCCGATTTTTTTTCTGTAGTAATGGCCACGCTAATTGAGTGGTAAATTGTTATTGTTATTGACCGCTGTTGTCGCTACGCGCTATTGCGCTGCCACACTTTCACCCACTACCACTATCACTTGCTACCTTTTTAAACATTTGTAGCAGTCTTTCTGTTGTGAACCATCATGCCCAAGTGCCAAAGTATACATAAAATGTACGACGAAAACTAGTTTCGATTAATCGATGATCGATCTTATTTATTTTAGGATACTTGATTTTACTTGAGAATAGATTGCTGTTTTTGTTTTGAAAATTGAAAGCTTTTGATCGGTTTAAACAGGTGTTTATGTATTATACCACTTATATTCTCGAAAAATCGTAAAATTTCTACAAGCCATGCACATATATCGTTTATTATTGAAATTTAATTATAATAAAATTAAAATAAGGATTGAAACTTGTATTACTTGATCTATATACTGTACAAAAACGATTTGTTCTCGACAAATCTATTCCGTAATTTCTTTATAAGAAAAATTAACTAATCCTCAGATTCACAGATGTATGTTTGTCAAGAACTGTTGTCGGTGGTGCCCTCAAATTAGGTTATCCAGTCGCATGCTGGTATCAACGATATCAAAGGCTATTAAAAACACAATTTCTTGATTACTAAATGCGAAAATTATGAGCACTGAATAAGGAATTTGTTATTGATGTTGCCATGTTGTCAGATAAACGATGTGTGCACAATGTTTGAGCAACAATTTCATTAAAACCAAAACGTCAACTCTTGTGCATACACACACGGACAAATAAGGCTACATGTTTGCAACTTGTGCTCTACTGACGCCCTGTTTTGGCCAATAAACATTTTCCTGTTGGCTTCGCATTTTTTCTGCGTCTGCCAGTTATGAGAGCGTGGATGTTTTTGTGTATGTCGTAGTTGGCTGGCTAGTGGGCCTCTTGAAAATTGTCAATCAAAAAACCAATTAAGCGCGACGTGGTCGCTGTCTGAGTTGAAATCGGCCACCAGGTTGTTTAGGGAAAACGGCTGAGCGTTTAGGGCCATCAATGGAAACGTTTGACAACTTGAGAACCGAATCAATGTGTGTCTTTGACAAGGTATACTTACATGTAGCACGCACAGATAGAGATCCTCGTTGTGGGTGATTTTCAGAATATTACTAGACGCAATGATTGTGTTCGATAGTAAATGGCATTGCGGTACAAATTTTGATGTCCACTCGATCAGGCTAAAATTTAGCGTCCAAACTAGTTTAGAATGCGCATCACTGAAGTGCAACGGACTGAAAATTAAGTTAAATACAAAATTATATTCGGTTACAAATTTTTACGCGATGTAAGCGACGCAATGCAACAAACTTTGAATCTAAAACAATTTCTAACCGCTGGCCGTTGTCCGTTGGTATTATGCAATATGCCGCAACATTCTGGTTGCCCAACGAACAACTTGTGCAACTTTAAACAGCAAAGCAACTGAACTGCTGGAATATGAAATTTCATCAATAGCCACAGCCATAACTTATATGAAAACAGTCTACCGGCCTCCGCTGCAATGCCAATAATTACTATTTGACAAAGGGCCGCAGCAGAGGTAGTACAGACAGTGCCTTCGATCAGGCATTGCGATTGAGTAGGTAAAATCTATCGACAGCAGCAAAAACAACCAATTTGGCCATATGGGTTTTAGTTATTACTTTGACTTTTGGTACAGCGAAACATCAGCCGCAGACGCAGTCCTTAAAAAGTTTTAATAACTCCACAAAATGCAGTTAGGTAGATCCACTGCTGCGCGAAGCATACTACACATAATGCAAAATTCGAACATTCATCATTATTTGATGTGGCGACCAGGAGTTGATAATGGCCCCAAAGCAATGCACCGAATACACAGACATTTGTTAATTCAGCGTGCTTCGAGCCTGGAGTTGCTTAGCAAGCTATTGTTTATGGTTTCAGCCAAGATGTGGCAATGAGTTTTCATGATGCAAGTGATGACTAATCAAAGGTTGCCTGGCAGCATTAATTGCTGCCAAGAACTTGAGATTTACGCATTGAGCAAACAGATCCCAAAGTTTATCTGCTAAAACTACATATATATGTGTACATGGGTGAGTGTGTGTGTTTGTGTATCTGAATTACCTCTCATCAATGATGCCATGCCGATTGATATAGCCAACAATTAAGTCACGTAACAATGCGAGCTCATCGCTCAGCTTGCCCATAGCCGTATTAGTCCTGCTGCAGCATTCCAACAGGCAGAGTAAGCCCTGAAGGGCCGCAATGCGTATGAAACAGTGTGAGCTCTTCAAATAGACGTTGCCAATCAGCGCTACCAAGTGCTGCAACTCGCTGTGGCTGGGTATCAGCAGTGCCTGTGTGCGGCACAGCAAGTAGATTATGTGCTGCAACGAAAAGAAATATAAATAAAATATTATGCAATGAAAGATGTATTTAATTCTATTATTTTTAAGTTGCAAGTTTTTAACTTACCTCATGTGATATGGTATCGTCCATGGGAATTAGCTCCTGAAGGCGCAGCGTGCGCTCCTTAATCCACTTGATTTGATCACGGCTCTCGCAGATTTCACAGAACTTGACCAGATTTGGAAGCACCAATATGTGATTTTGCTAGAACAATTGCATTTTTTATTAGTCTAACTGAAAATTTATCTGATTTGGCTTGTAATGTTCGCACTGGGCGATGCTGCATTCGCGGTGCATGTGACCTTCAACCAGTTAATTATGCAATGGCAAGCAGTGGATCGGACTTACTTCGATCATCTGCTGTAGAACGTCAAACACAAGCTGCGTGCTGCTGCGAAAATCAATGCCAGTCAGCTGTACAAAATATCTATAGTTGCGCCAGGAGGTGTCACTCATGCTGCCGGATTGTTGCTGCCTGTTCAGTTCGCAGCCTGCGCCAAACGCCTCATTCAGGCCAGTTGCCGCGTCGTCGTAGGGTAACATGTGTGCATATGCTTCCATTTGAGCCCAGCTAAAATCTAGATCGCATTGATTGACCGTAAAGTTACATGTACCGATCACATTGTCCTCCCTCGTTTGGCGCTCCAGATTGGGCAGATAAAATACGTTGCACGTATCAACAAGCATTTGGACTTTGTGCAATTTTTTTAAGCTATAAATGGAAAATTCGAGACGTAAGACTTAAATACCAATGCGACGAAGCATATATCAATACCAGTAGTAACAAATAAGGCACAATGCTTTGACTGCCTACAATTCGGCTAGTCCTCTGGGAAATATCAAAATAGTTGTTGTCAAAATTATTTTAGGTACGTATTTCATGTTAACAAGTTAGATGTGCTTTTAAAGTTGCTGAGCTTTGCTGATTGCAAAAAAATAACATGCTTCATGGAACAGGGTATGTGTGGTTGCGGAGCAGCACGTAGCATGTGTGCAAAAACTTTAGATGCTCGCATTTAATTTATGCTTTTTGTTGTTTACGTATTAAAAAGATTTGTGCCCACTTGCTAAATATTAATTTTAGTTTTCATCATTTCTAGTTTTTCACAATTCTCAATTTTTGTTGACACTCACCTAATGCTGTGACAATTGATGCGTTGCCAGCGAGTCGTATGATAAAACTGATTTTTGCCATCGCCGAGGAAGGGAAAAGATTTATACGTTGTTAGCAGCTCCATGATGGCCTGCAAGCAGAGCTGCTTTATCTGGAATTGCTCCTGCTGATCGACCATGTGCTCATCGTACAGCTTATTGATTAACAGTAGAAATGTCATAAAATACTCCTCGAACTGCTGACGTGTAGTGTAACCAAAGATGGATAGCCTGTGGCACAAAAAAACATGCAACAACAGCAATATAGATATTTTGCTTAGGCAAAATCGTAATTAGGTATTGAGTAGCTTTATTGCGCTCCAAACAACTAAATTTATACTTAGCAACTGTAATGCATTTAAATAATTGCATATAGTAGCGATGTTGTGTGGCACGCTCACACAGCTTTGCAGTTGCTTTTTGACAAAAGTTATCTGAAATTGTTTTTGTCTGAGCTCAGCGGTTTGGGCGCAATTAGCGACTATGTGAAAAACCAGCGAACTGAATCCTCACATGACGACCCATATCACTGGTTGAGCTCTGATTGTCTACTCTCTCGCAGTCACTATCCGATACGCACATACGCACACATGCATTTATCTCACTTTGCTGCTCATAATTTGTTTATATCCCTGCGTGGCTTCTCCTGCTGCTGCTGTTATGTCTTTCACTTCGGGGCATCAACTCGCTCACTTGCTCGCCTGCGTCTAAAGTGCTACTCTATACTCCTATGCCAGCCTCTGGCTTTCACAATGTCATCCTCATCGTCGTCGACGTCGGCACAACTTCATCTAATAGAGCTGTTGATGTTCTGCTCTGTCAGTCCTTTGGGGGATTTTGTCGTTGCCGCGAGCTGGGCGCTTGTTGTCTGTCTACTGTCGTGCTCTGTGTGTGGTGCTGTTGCTCATGCCGCTGATGTGGTTTTGATGTTTGCGCTTTTGCATCGCGAGAAAAAATTGGTTGCACGAGTGCCAGTTTAAAGTCAAACGTTGAATGTTCGGCTGGTCACAGAGAGACGTGCACAACAAATACACACACACACACACACACACACAGTCATATTACCATCCGCCAAGTTCTTGGCTGTTGACAATTCAAGAGTTGGCAGCGTAATGATGACAGCTGTTAATGAAACAATAACAAAAACAGATCCAGTGGCAACAATAGCATGAGCATCAGTAGCGTTGTGGAAGATGTCAAACGACACGGACGAGGCAAACAACCATCGCTCAGCCAAGGACCAAACGACACCGGGCAACAGACATAACACATATGCAAAATGTATCCAATACTGTTGTTTTCATATACCGTTCAGCTAATATTGTTCTTATCCTATTCAGACATGTCTGACAGAGAATGTCAGCAACAATTTTCTCTCTTCTAGTAAATACAATAATGCCAATGATGGTGATGTGAATAACTTCAGTGACCCAGGGCATCAGCATCTGACCTTTTTTAACAGGAAACGCTTTAGTCAAGTATTTCCGAATAAAAACTAGCTAGTATACAACTTATAAATTTTAATTTATATAAATACATACACGAAAATTGGTGGGGAAAACGGCTTTCTCGATTTTGGGGCCACTTTAAATACTTGGTGAATCTAGCTGACAAGCTGCCCCCTTTGTTTGATTTGGTATCAGACGACCATGAATGAGATATCAATGAAATAATATAAAATAATTTTATACAAAATCTTAAATACCAAAATTTGTAGTCACTAATTTTTACATTTCTTACAGTCTTAGAAATATGCGTGTTCATACAAGCTAGAACGATTTGACTGTTAATCGTGATCAAGAATATAGAAACTAAGGGACGCTTCCTTTTGGTTCTTACGTAAATTAGCACTATATTTTAATCTTTTTATAAATTTCTAATGTGTTGAGGAATTATTTCCTGTAGTAGTAATAGAAAATATAAATACATTTTTATCGATATTGAAAAAAGAAAACTGCCAAAGATAATATATTATCAGAGTTAATTGGCAGGGTAAGGTGCCAGAATCATCTACGTTTACTGACCTCTTGACAAACTGACGCAGCACATCCACATCACTCAGGCTATCCACAGGTATGGTGGGCAGCTTGCCATCGCCGCTGGCAGTCGTTGCCTGTTGTTGCTGCTGTTGAATTAGCTCATAAGGTGTTACTGCATAGGCATATAGCTGATGTGTGCGCAGTAGCGAGGTGCCAATGGATGCGATAAGAGTCTTGAAGAATGGAGACGGACAAAAAGTTGCAAGTATTTGTTGGTTGATAATTCTGCAATTTTGAATGTCTCTTACCAGGGGCACTTGAACCAGCTCCAACTCATGACCGGCAAACTGCAAGCGGCTAAATTCGTTGACTGGCAGCACTTTGCCATTGCGCAAGGACTCGATATCAATTTGCGTTTCAATCAATTTGGCAAGGAAAATAGCCTGGGCTGCCGGCTCTGTACTCTGCAGACGATGTCGCTGGTAAAAAATTGTATCCTGCAGCATGTGGCGTGCAGCAAGCACCGGCACTTCGAGCAACTCCACACGCAAGGCATCTGTACTGGAATTGATTGCCCCCCAGATACGGGGCTGCTGCAACATTGCATCCAAACAGCCCAGCAACACACCCAGCCCATCCTGACCACGATCTGCTGTGAATCCAGCTTGTAATAGTTTCACTGCGGCGCTGGTCAAGCAGCGCATATATGAGAGTAGTGTGGGCAGCTGCTCCGGGCGCAGCAAATGCTCAGCCACAAACTTCTCGATGTGTTTCGCATCGATGTAAATGAGCGCCGTTTGCTCGAGGCGCCCTATGGACACAAGCAACGTGGTTAGCGCACGTGCAACATCCAACTTCTCAACATCGCCGTCCACCTTCTCCTCCGTATCCTGCTTTACAGCCAGCCGCGCCATGAGCGACGTACAGGCTACACGCGCCAGCGGCGGCAACTGCATGTAGTTAATGTGGGGCGCATGTTGGATGCACTTGTGCCTAAAGGCAGCCACCATTGATGTAAACGAGCCGTCGAGTGCATGACGCAGCAGACGTGCCTCTTGCACTGGACCCAAGCTGCGGAACAGACGCTGCAGCTTGGCCTCCGATGGTATTTCGAGTAGCAGCCGCATCAATTGCTGTTGCTGCTGCGACGCGTCCGCATGCTGTGTGGCAAATTTAATAACCTGTGGCATGTGGAGAGGGCAAGCGAATTATGAAACAACTAAGCAAAAGCAAAGCAAGTTGCAAAGCGTGCCATCGCTAAGTTGAGTGGGCCTACTCATTTACCTGCGCAAACAGCCAGTTCTCATCAATAACACGCGGAGGCGCAACAGTGCCATTGTCCTTTGGCCATTCCAGGTCCTTTAGCCTGCAATGAAATAAAAATTAAATCTTATAACGACCGACTATCCTTTAATCGGCCCATGAAAATTAACTTTAAACTTAAAATTAATTAAAGTATTAATATCGATATCATAAATTATACACAGTCCATCTTCACTAACTTTAACGACTATTTACGCAAAAAAGAAATTGACTTGATTTCGTTTTGAGATCTTTTTGGATTTGGCTTACAGTTTAGATTTGTCCTATTTGCTATGTAATTGTCACCTTTCTAAGGTCTTTGGAAATGCGAGTAAATTGGAAAATTCTGTTGAGTAAATCGCAGAAAGTGAATTTATTCCCTAAATTGCAAGCAGTTTGCATATTTGCCGAGAGTCCCTGCTTTCACCACATAATTGTGCGCATTACTTACAGCATGGTGCGTAATTCGTCTTGGTCCTCATCGCCAGCCAGTTCGCCATGCATCAATTTGTTATAGATGTCACTCCTAGTGGTCGGGGCACTCTGGGCGAACAGGCGTCGTGCGAGCCGCTCCATAGGTAGCTGCAGTGCACGTTGCCCGTCATGCAGCTGATGAAGTCGACTAAGCAGCTGTAGCGATTGCAAAGTAAAAGTTGCATAGTTGTCAGAATTACCAGCTGAGTGCTCCACCTGGGTCTCACAGATGCGGAAAAGCAGGCGCAAGACTCTGCGAATCGAGTGCTGCAAGGAAAATAATTGATGTGAACAAAGGCGCCGTATTGGCACAGGACGCTTCATTGAAATGCAAAATACCGATTCCGACTTACTTTGTTCAAGTAAGGCGCGTTTCTCAGCAGCGCCGCCTGCAATAATGAGCCGCATTCGGGACGCACTTGGCAGAGCTCGCAAAGGAATTCCAAGTGGTCAGCAATTAGGAAATTCAAATACTTGCTGACGCACAGGCGGCGCACTTGTTGCGGACTCCAATCCACTACCTGCAATTAGTGGGTTATGATTTGCATTCAGATGATGGTGTAGCCATTAGCCGACAAGTGCCGCATATTTGAGTGGCAATCAATTAAAATCATGCACAGCTTTAAGTCAGACAATGTTCCAGCCCAAAACAAGCTGAAAGTTTAATTAACCATAGCCGAAGGGCAGACGAGAGATGAAGAACCCAAAACAAGAAACCAAAAACTAAACCTGATGCGGTAAACCACAAAATTACGAGCACGAAAACTGTCAGCTGGCCAGTCTCTTTCTGTTGTGGGGCAGCCAGTTGCCAAATCAACTGCCAAACTCAAATTAAACTAATGTGCGACCAGACACCACCTGTACCTCTTACCCACGTCGGCCTCTCATACTTACCGCATTTCCATGGCAAACTTCGTGCAGCATTGCACGGTGCAGGCTTAATTTCAGTGGCAATTCCGACGCCTGCGCCAACAGCACTGTTGGATCCATCAAACGCATGGACAGCAGCAGCTGCAGGCAAGCCAGCAACACAGGTTCCAGGGCCTCGCTGCCGGCAACGCCCTCAACATCTGCACTTATCAAGAGTAAATTGTAGTATTTACAGAGAAATTCAGATTCAGCCAAAACCAAACGAAAAACTGATTGCAGCGCATCCTTGTGCCGTGAGCGATAGCAAACATTGTGCAGCGCGTTAACGAAGCGCCTGGCCAGTTGGCAGTAGGCTTGGCTGGCCGTGCATGAGCCCAAATTGCAGACAGCACCTAGTGCGAGTAGCGCATCGAGGCAGTCAAGAAGCTTCTCGCTCAAAACTTTGGCAAAGTAGTTAATTTCGCTTATGATGGGCGGCAAGGCATCTCTTTTGGATGCGGACGCTCTGGCGGCAGCAGCTGCCGAAGACGTCGAAGGTGCTTCATCTTGTAATTGCAGAGAGGCTGTTGCTTTTGTTGAAGTGACTGCTTCTGCGGTAGCCTGCAGACGCCGCTCGGCCGTTGGATTATTTTTCAAATAAAGTTTTATGTGATTCACCAGATAAATTTCTTCGGTCTTAAGAATTACGTTTTCCAGTATTATCATTGCAAGTGCTAAATCACTGAAGTTGGCAACGTCCTGCAAGAAACAGAAAGTGAATGAGCGTTAGATATTACGATGACTCCCTTTATTTAGTCGACTGTGCAGCAAAGTGTAAAACTTTTCTCGACCAACAGTACCAATGTTGCCAGCAACAACATCCACATATTTTCCGGCAGTAATTAGAAAGGGGTATCCTTTTTAACACACATACGCACACACACATTTTCATTCTGTGCATTCAAGCAACTAGATTTGTCACACGTTGCCTGCCAGCGTTTAATTTACAAATACACACTTTTCTGAAACGTCTCTTGCACGCATTTTTAATGTTTACCCGCAAAATGTTATTTAAGTTGTGGTGTATTTTCAATTTCAATTAAAATGTTGATAGCATTAGTTAAGCCAACCTCCTAAGCATACGCACAGATGCATTATACACATCCCTTGGCTAACGATAAGAGGGTTTGAGGAGAAAAGATGTGATAATAAGGCTGTTGGCAAGCCGTCTATTGACTTATGCGCTCGTTGCCCGGCTTAATTAATGAGGCCCACCTGAATGGCAAAAAATGCGTTATGATGCTTATGAATACCCTGTAAAAAGTGGCATATAAGACAAATATATTAACAGAATATAAACGAAAATATTTGTAGGTAGCCTGGTGACTTTCGATGTAACGATAACTTTAATTAACAGTTTTTGTTTAAGCAAGTGATGCATCCGAACGTATCAAATGATATGTCACGACCTGAACTCAGTTAAGCGCTGCAACACATACATATGAAAGTACGTATAACACTGGTTGAGTAATTAAGTTGGTTTTTGAGTAGCACTACGGGCGGGTGGCAGTCATGTTGCTTGGCTGCAACTCTGTGCTAGCCATGGAGTGACTGGTATAATAGCTCGGCAGGTCGACAGTTAATGCATGTGTAGCTTAAATGCGCATTAATAGTTGAAAATGTGCGGCGTTGAAGCATAGGTATTAAAAATGTCACGTATGCGACATGTGCTACATTAACTACGGCGCCACATGCAACTAAAACAACAACAGGTGCAAAAACAATCACTATATATATGTACATATATGTGGCTCGCTACAAAAAAAAATTGCCCCCCGTGTGCTTGCGGTACAGGCGAAAAAGGAGAAATGACCAATCGTTACCCCTCATAAGAACCACTGATGCATCAGTGTTAAATGAACCATTTGCGTACTTTACAAGTGACACAGTGTGATAAATTAGCACAAACAAAATTAATGAAAAGAAAAACATAAGAGAAATGTTTTCTATCATTATACAGATATTCCTGTGCATCTGATCTGTTGTACGTATTTATTAAAATTGTGTGTAGAAAATTTGAATATGTGTGAGTTATCAAGTGAATTTTGGTAGTTTAAACTTACCTTCTCAATAAAGAGCTGCAGCAATTGTAAAAAACCTTTAATGTCGGCCAGCACATAGTTACCATTGTTGCGAAAGCAACTTTCAAGCAGCCGCAGATCACCGAATGTGTGCACTCGCAGCTGACCAGTGGCGAGTGAGCGACAAACCAGGTCATATATGACATTCGCATCCTGGGCGCTTAAGTATGTGGGCGCATCAAGTTGCTGCAGGCTGCGCTCGTAGAGCAGCACCAGTGCCAATAACTGCTGAACCGCGCGTGCATCAATGAACTTTTCTAGCATGCCCAATACTACTTCCTTTTGTGTGTCCAGCTCACGTCGCTGCGCCAGTAGCACCTGCTTTGTCTCGTGCGTCGGCACAGCAGTCAGCGGGCTCTGGCAGGTAGCACGCTTATGTGCCGCATCTACATCGAGTGCCTCATCGATCGGGCTGTGCATGAAGAACAGCTCATAGCTAAGCGTCTTAAGCGCCAGAAGTGCCCCATTCCGAACAGCACCATTTGCTAATAAATTATTGGTTATGCTTATAATCTTCGGTATCGTAATGAGCTGACGATCGCTTTTTTGTGTCAGCTGCATGAGAAACTTGATCATTGCTGGCACAATTATGGGTGCATTTCTGGGACAGAAAGTCAAAATAAAAAAAAAATTAGTTATATTTTAAATTAAATTCCTTTAGAGAAAAATATTGTTCAAAATTAAAATCTGTTATAAGTTTTTGGATAGTTTAAAATTACCAATTAATCTTTGAAAAGCTATCAACCTCCCATACATTAAAAAAAAAAAAAACCATTCAGGTAAAGAATTTGAAACGAAAATTTAGAAACGAAACTAGTTCCTCTGTCTTGAAATAGTTTTAAGTTGACATTGCGATTAATATATAATTTTTGAGCGTTAGGCATGCTCTTATAATACTTTTGCATAACGCGAATTTATAATTTGAAAACAGACTATGCTTGGTAATGCGGCTATTTACTTTCCACGCTGATCCCAAAATATATTTACCTGTCTATTCCACTTTCAATTAGGTCCAAATTGTTGAGTATTTGTTCGAATATAACGCTTTTGGAGTCCAGTATGCTGTACGTAACGTTCAGATCCAGCAGCTGCGATAATAGCTTCAATATAGGCGCCTGTATGACCGCATTGGACTTCATAAAGAGCTGGGAGTGGTGCGAGATGAATGGAAATGTATAAATGCAAGTGGTAGAAATGTTTGTCATAAATGAAATATAAAGCGTGCACATGTGGCATGAGCTTTGTATCTGCGGAATTGTAATGAATTGATAACTGGTGGTTTTAATTAGCAATTGGCAACTCACCGTCAAACAGTAGATTACTAACGGCTCGAATAGTTTTATAAGCCGGACGCAGTCGCCAGCTGGTGGAACGTCCGCCTGCATGCCTTGTACAAAAAGCGAGCTTAGAGTGGGGGACTCTGCAATTGTTGCTGTTGTTGTTGCCGTTGTAGTTGTCGTTGCCATAGCAACCCTCACGGAAGCTGCTGGCAACAATGTAGAGGCGCCTCCATTACGCTTTGCTACAAAGTACTGACGCACAAATGTAGCATGATAACCAGCGACTTCTCTTTGCACTTGGCCGGCAAAATTTTGGGCAAATAAATATTTTAACAGTTGCCGCAGACATGCAACGCACTCGGCGGGAGCATAATTTATAAGTTTGGTCAAATACTGTAGTATTTCTTCAATTAATTTCAGAGCTGGTGCATTTGAAGTTCCAAGCATTCCGGTTACTGGAGGTGCTGATGCCTCTAGACACAAACTCAGCGCATTGAGGCAGCTCTTCAGCAGGGTAATTAATAATCCGCCAGCATCGTGATTTATGGTTATCTGCAAATAAAAACAAAAGGCAAGAGAGATAGACAAAAATCAGAGATAACGTTAGTCTCGCCTTAATGCAGCGTCCACCTTAAGTCTCAACGCGCACCAAGTCAAAAAGTTGACGTCAAGAGTCAAGTACGTTGCCAGCATTTCGTCGCTTAGTGCATTTTTACAACTAATTGCGAGGAGGCGTTGTCCAAAAGTATATTGCATAAAAAAAGGCGCATTGCGTCGTACGTGCGCTGCAATTGAAGCTGCGACTGCGACTGCGACTGGATAGAATTGGTAAATCTCAGACCACGTGCCCGTAGAACTTTTACCATTTACCAGCGCCAACGTCAGCGACAGCACCAGTCGCGACTTTACGGCGTTTTGCCTTGACTTCGCTGCTGTCTATACCTGAGGCTTTGACTTACCTTGTAGCTGTCATTAGCACCTCTTAAAATGTTGTAAAGTTTCATGTAGACGTAATCGCTGGCAAAGTAACCCATCGCCAGCAATGCCGCCCGCTCCCCGTTCCCGCTGCTGTTCAGCGTGAAAAGCTCACTTTTGCCCGCCTTGGACGCCTTGGTAGTGCTGCTTGGCTGCACAGGACGATGATTGGCCACCAGATGATAGTAAATGTTGAGCAGCTTAACGCAGTGACGCAGCATAAAGTCCAGCTGGGATGTGGACAGCAAATCGCCAGAGCTGAGAATGCCACCTGCAGGGGATAGAGAGAAAGAGGCAAATGTGGAGTATGGAAAATATTCGCAGCATATTAATGACAAAGTTAGCAATTTAAGCTGCACAAGCTTATTGTGTTAAAACGACAACACGCGCTTCAAATTATGCAAATCCCGAGTAATTGCAGATGGGAAATTTAATAATTAATTTAATAGATTTGCTGTGATGATATATAAACTATCCCACTATATAAACATCAAAAGCAAACCAATTATGAGAAATTAAAGCAAAATTTGCATAGGTATCCAGCGCAAAACGACGCAAAATATGCCATTATGTACACAAATCCATTTTTTTAAATGTGAGCCTGGATGTGCTCGCGTGTATTCAGGCATGGAGCATTTCAATTTATGTGTCAACAATGCAATAGTAAATAAATTTAAATTTGTGCTCGTAAATAAAAGCCAGCATAACAAATTATAATGGAAATTCATATTTTTCCACAATCAAATTATTGTAGAAGCATAAATATTTATATAAAAAAATAAGTGGTTGGGGAGTCAGGAAAGGGTGCGGAGTGTCTGAAGTTCGCATAACATTAACTAATTAATTGAATATATCACATAATGGACCGATGCTTCAGCTCGGCTATTTATTTATGTAGGTGCATTTTCAGAACAGAATCAGACCCTAGTCCGATTACAACGGCTTCACGGCAATCATAGAGCAGCATGCAACAGCTGCAGCAGAGCAAAATTATATTGTTAAACAACAATATATTTAAGGGAATTATAAACTTTTTCCCCTTTATTGCCTGCCTGCAATACTCTAATTTGATTTATAGAAATAAGAGTGATTGAAAAATGCTAAAGTGTGACGTGAAATAAAAAGAAGGAAGCTCAAGGTTGCCTAACACTCGAACATAAAATTATTCATAAACCACTCCCAAAATCATTTTTTATCAACAGACTGAAACGCGATTATAGCTCAAAGTTCATGTTTAAACGCTCGAATATTGCCTGTAGGGACGGATCAAAACTTCCCAGAGCTATAACCTTGTCCTTGAATTTACCTCTAGATAAACACCACGTTTGTGGTTGAAAACGTAATTCTGGCTCAAAATTCACGTTAGTTCACGGACGGTTTATAACTTAACAGATCCATAACTTTGTCAAAATTCAAGAAAACTTTATTAACTATTAGATACAAAATTTAGCAGTCATTTTGTGTATTTTTGTAAATGTTTGGAACACTTTGTCGTATATATATTTATAGACTTCCGAGTTGTCAAGTTAATATATGTGATGTGCTTGCTGGGAATCTACACTGACATACCAAAAAGTGATCTGCATTCTGCCAACACTAAGCACAAAATGTTAATCTTTCGCTTTTGTTTTTGTTTTGAAATTTATGCTCACAAATTCTATACACTGACACATATAGTCATTTATACAAATGTATAAATATTTATTCATTATGTAGGGACAGTATGGTTAGAGGTGCGAAAGCGCTTTCGGCTTAGAAATTGAATTATTTCCTCATACAAAAATACGCAAATGAAAATTGCAAAGCGGCTTTAGGTTGTGTGTGAGTGGCACATTTACATTTAATGGTTTATAAATAATTTAATTACATTTTGATTATGGAGGATTACATTAGGGAATAGCAAATGTGCGGCTTCCTATCAGCCCAAAAAAATATTTGCCTGTGTATAACTGTAACTATGTAGTTGACAGCATAAACAACAATAACAAAATGAACAACAGTTTGACAGTGGGTAAGGCTGGATGTTGTGTAAATGTCAATAATGAAATTAAGTTGAAGTTTGGTTTGTTGTATAATGCAATTTGGTAAATTAAATTAAAATGTTTATTACTGGGCAGTTTGTACGCCTGTTTATTTATTCTTTGTTTTGTTTTTGCTGTTACTTTTAGGTGCGGTTTATTAATGAGATTGTTGAACACTTTTTAATTACAGAAAACAAAATTATATTAAATTGTTAAATGTTTTGAGATTGTCGTATAGAGTGTTTAATTTGTCAATTTAAAGCACTGAAAAGTTAGATGTTTTAAATATCAAAAATATTTTTGCAGTACTACTTACTTGATATTCGGGCTTTTTATCATTCCAACAAAATTGTTTAATTTTGACAAAAAAAGTGCATTTACGTAAATCAAATTAATATGTTATGCGATAAGATTATGCTAATTTAAACTCTTGCTTGATTATAATTATAATTAAAGCGAAAAAAATTAAAAAGAAAAAACTTGAATTTTAGGTACACCGAAGATTGAATACCCTTGTAGACCGGAGTTAATCTGCTTTAATGCGGAGCTCGAAAAAATATTATATTTTTGTACGTTTTAAGCAAATTTTCTTTTAATTTTCTGTTTCACGGACCAAATTAAAATATTCCACATTTGTTTAGAGACTAATATATCAAGTTCCATTAATGTTGCTTGAAAACTGAAGAAGTTTATAAAAAAAAAGAAGAGACACAAAGCCAGACAAGGCTCTATTTACTCAGCTAGTGATCAAACCTATATATACCGTAAGCAGGCGGAGATGACTTCATCAATGCATTATCACGATAAAATTGAGTACCCTATATTTAAAAAAGGATTTGCCACACCCATAGCAAAGGCAACATACAATATTTATGCAAATTAATAAAATGACAAACAATTAATTAAAATGATTTATATATTAGTTTCAATTGCATAAGTAAAATGCAATACAATTAAATATGCATTTATATATGTATTTTTTCCCCCATGAAATGTTGCTTTATTATACCAAAAAGGTATAATAGTATATTGGTTATGGGCAATGCCCGTCATGCTGTCTGTCCGTCTGTCCGTCCGTATGAACGCGCGTTCCTCCGACACCCTTAGAGATAGAGACTTGAAACTTGGAACGTATACTGGAAAGTACCCTCAAAAGTTAAAGTGTCTTGGGTTTGGACCTACGTCCACTAGGGAGCTAGAAAATCGATAAATTCGATTTTAGCAAATCGATTAATCCCCATATCTCTTACAATATAATGGATACAGTCACCAATTTTGGTTGGTAGGTTGTTGGCGAGGTCCTTGAAAGATCGGCATGTGCCATACTCACATCCGACGCCCCCATCACCCCCGCCCCTAAAATTTTCAAATGGCTATATCTTCCGCAGTTTTTGAGTAGGGAACGTCAAATTTGGTAGATATATTACTGGTAGTCGCCTTTAAGAACCGATAACTGTTTGTGGTGCCACGCCTACAACTGCGCCAGTAATCGACAATTCCGATTGTAAATCGATAACTCCGTATATCTCCGAACATTTTAAATATACAGTAACCAAACTTGGAAGGTAATTTGCTGGTAACCTCCTCCAAAGATTGGCATACCAATTTTTGGACCACGCCCACATCCGCCGCCCCCAGGAACTTCGTCCCTAGAAATTTAAAATGCGCATATCTGCCGTAATTTGCAAGCTAGAGTCGCAAAATGTTGCAGGTATGTTACTGGTAACTCCCCCAAAGATCGATAAAAAAATTGGATGGCCACGCCCACTCTACCTAAACCGATACACCTGTTGGTGTAAATCGATAACCCCATATATCTCACGCAATTTGAAAACTTAAGTCACAAAATTTTAAAGGTATATTGCTAGTAACACCCTTCATAAATGTGGAAAAAAAAATGTTGGACCACGCCTACTCCCGCCCACAAAAAACGATAAATTCCTGTATCTGCCGCAATTTAAGAGCTACAGTTACCAAACTTAGAAGGTATATTACTAAGATCGAACTCCAAAATTTTTTGGGCCACGCCCACTCCCGCCCCGAAAACCGATACACGCCCATATCCCCCGCAATTCAAGTATTTCTTAACTGTACACAAATTAAGGTATAATAGTATTTCACTGTCGGTTTCGTCCGACTGCAACGTTCTACCTTGTTTTAATTAGCTCAGTCATGGAATAGTCCAAAGGTGCACTAAACCATTGTATTGGCAACAAATTCAATGAATACAAAGAGTGCATTCAGACATGCAAAGGCAATCAAAGAACGAATAAAAGCATTTGAATGGAAATAGCCTAAGATAATAAATACGCACATACTATATATATATATATATACAGTGGCTCACATATTGTTTTGCCCAGTGCCTAGCACAAATTTTAAAGTGCTATAAAGTTTAAACAAGGAAACAAATTCAAAATGTTTAAATGCCAATTTGTTTAATGTTATATCACATTTGAAAAAACAATTTTAGTTTTTATTTAAATATTAATTAATTAATTAAAATTAGTCAAAATCTGAAAACATAACCAAAATTCATGTCACAAACATTTTGCCCAGTCTTAAGAAGTTAAATATTTGGCGTATAAAAGTTTGAATAAGGATGTTAATACTTAGTATGATATCCTTTAGCCTTAACAACTTGTCTTAACCTATTTTTAATGGAAGATACCAGCTTCCGGGTAGTTTCTGGACTGATCCTGCCCACTCCTCCTGCAGAGCATTTTGGAGATCCTGCTTGCAGAATATGTTGTGTTTCCGGATGTTATTTTCCAACTGAGCCCACAAATTTTCAATAACATTTAAGTCTGGAGACTGGGCCGGTGGAATTATCATGTGGGGGCAGTTCGATCTAAGCCAGGACTGTACTATTCCGGCCTTATGCTTGGAGTCGTTGTCCTGGTAGAACCGGAAATTACGACGGATTCCTAGCTTCCGGGCACTTTGGATTAAATTTTCCTTCAGTATATCGAGGTACACATTCTTGTCCATTGTTGTATCAATGAACACCAAATTTCCGACGCCGGCTGCCGAGATACAGGCCCAAACCATGACACTTCCTCCGCAGTGCTTGACTGTTGCCTTTAAGTTTTTGGGTCTCAGCTCAGTATTGGAGTGTCGCCACATATAATTCCATCCGTTCTGGCAAAAAATGTTGAATATATACTCATATTCAAATATGACTGTGTTCCAGAACTCCAAATCCTTGTCCAAGTGGATTTTGGCGAACGTCATCCTATACCCTGTATTTTTTGCCCTTGGAAATTTCGTTTTCCGTTGTGCTCGGGCCTCCAAGTCATAGTTGCCCAAACCTGGAGCACAGTTTTCACACTGAACTTTTTCCTTATTTCATCCTGCACCTATTGAGTCAGTTTTTGAGCCGATAGCCTAAGATTTCCCCTTATTTTTTTGATGATCCTCGGCTCGTCCTGCTCGGTGAAAATCGGGTTTGGTGCCATTCCGCCCTTGTCCTCTGTCCGATTTTCGTCGACGAAACTACAAATGATGTAGAATACAGTTAAGGTGTTTAGATTGATCATTTTAGCTATTTGGCGATATGAATATCCGATTTTTAAGTGTTCCAGGATGAGTTTCCGTTGTTCAATGGTAGTCCTTTTGCCCATAGTCCTTGTTGGCAGGTTGCACCCGAGGTGCAGGATATAACTAAATAGACTATGAAGGATTGATCTATTTATACCGAAAAAAATCAACTTTAGGTAAAAAAATCCGGGTTTTATGGCACCCACGTGTCCATAAAGCACCTGGGCAGAATGTTTGTGACCATAAACTTAGGTACTTTTTTACATAACCCGACCTAGCGGGTGGGGAAATCCAAGTTTTTTACTGTCATATATTAATTTTTGTGGTTAATATATGTACCTGCCATGGGTCTTTGGAATTTTTGAAAAATATTACATAATAACTTTATGGCAGTCATTTAAAATTTGTGCTAGGCACTGGGCAAAACAATATGTGAGCCACTGTATATATATATATATATATATATTTTTAAAAATTTTGAATTTGCTTCCTTGTTTAAACTTTATAGCACTTTAAATTTTTTGCTAGACACCGTTCAAAATCCTATGAGAGACACTGTATATATATATTTCATATTCATGCTTATGGAACTAGCACAGCGCATTTCAAATGAGGGTTTGTTTTAGAGGCGCTCACCTGCCATTAATTTGGCTATTACGTCAATCAAGTCATGCTGACAATTTAAGTCACCAGCAGTTGCACTGTTGTAATAGGCGTAGCTTATGCAAATCTCGATGAAATTGAATTCCATCCAGGCCTGTTGATAGTCAACAAAATTGAAGTGTTTCAGCAACAAGCGCAGCGCGTAAATTATGCCATACTGTCAAATTATAGAATTTGGTTGTTATTGATACAGTTACTTACTCTTATGGTAATCTAGCGAACACAAATATTTACCTGAACATTTTTATCATTGAGCGTCATTAACTTATTTGTCATACGATACAAAACTTTGGCCAAAACTTTTTCTTCTTGTGCAACTTGACGATGAAATCCAAAAGAAAAAACATGGCCGTCAGCGATGCCGACGCCGTAACTGCTATCAAAGTAGGCCGACGCCTCAGCGGCTGCACCTTCTGTGGTAACGCCACCAATCGTGCCAGCTTCTGTGGTGCCGGCATACGGTCCGTGACCATACTCTGCGCCATCCAATGCTGCCATCGGCGGCGCAATCGTAGAGCTCGGCCGGAATAAATTACGCAAAGTCACGGACATGCTGCCAAAGATGCGATAGTCGAAAAAATCCCAAAGCAAATTGAAATTAGTTTGAGTTTCAGCATTCATATTGCCGTCCTCAAATCGTGGTGTTGTTGTTTTTGCTGTTGCAGTTGATGTTGCAGTTGCTGCTGCTAATGTGCTTAGTTGTTCCTGTTGGCGCCCTGTTTGCATTATGAAGCGGCACAGACAAAAGGCAGCATGCTCCCGTACACGCGCATCATCGTCGCCCAGTAACTGCAGAAGTTCGTCCATCAGTTCAGCCTGCAGTGATCGAAAAGCGTTTCGGTTCAGTTGAATGCAGGTTGTAAATCAAAAGCCGCGACAAGTTTCCCTCGTGTCCCATTCTACACATGAATTTGCATTTATGACCACCTTTATGATGTCCTGTTTCGCAAATCTTATTTTTTTTTTTTAAGTTGTCAACATTTCTTAGCAAAATGTGCAGCATTTGCGATGAATCACAGAAACTGGTTTTATAACGACACATTATTTTGTAATGCCAAATTGTAAAAATATATTTATGCAATACATATAATGAAGCTGGAAAACAAGTGAGATCGTTGCAATCTCACGTTGCGCACAACATACGCCTCAAACATTGTGAAATCATCAATGCAATTTGAGTGTGGTTATTCTAACTCTAAAGTCTTTCGATTTTTGTAGTCGGAGGAGTCTGTAGCCATGTTTGCAAGCTTTAGATCTAAAATTAATTATTAGTTATCGGATTTTGCATGGGCCAGAAATTTGCCCGTTCTGTGCGGACTTCCCCCATTAATAGAACTCTCAATTTTGGTGTCGAACTTACAAGGACATCAATAGCAGACTACCTTCAAATTTCAATGAGACAAGTTTTAAGATGGATATGGATATGGATATGTATAATTATATAGATTTGATGTTACCGAATTCACCATTTTCGACCACAATTTCTTTTCTATTTTTTTTTCAACATTTTAGCACTATTAAAAAAATGATAGTTTAACTTATTGCTGTCATTTTTTGTGATCTAATTTGATTAAATTTTTTGTAAAACATTTTACCTAATCAAAAGATATTCAATAAAAGGCTTTATATTCTACTAAGAATTATCTTTCTCCTACCACAGTTTCAGACTCACTTGCAGCGCACAATTGTTAGCCAACTCTTTGGCCTGTGTACACGTAAGTAGAACGTTCTTTTTACCATTTAGCAAATTGCTTGGCTTTGTCAAAATAATAAATCAACAAATGTGGAGTATATGTATACAAAAACCTAAAAGCCAAACCAAACTGTCATTCGAATTGTCTTGTACTGGGGGCAGCCTTCAATTGGAGCACAAAGAGGCACACTTCAGTGCACAAAAGTTCAATAAGAGGATGTTGGCCGGAGCATGCTACAGGGAAGGGCCCACTTCAAGTAATTTTGAAGCAACTGCCAGGAAAGAGAGGAACGAAAACAAAAAATAATCTGCACAATAAAGTCAACTCGCTGGAGCTGAACTAAATTTTCTTAAGGTTTTGTTATATGGCAATTCATCTGCTTACCTCATAAGTGTAGGCAATGTCATTGTTGTAAGTGTCTGGTATCCAGTTGCAGGTGATTGGTGCTCCCTTACACTGATCCTTTGGCTCTTGCACATCATTGTTGTATTTTTTGTTGTTGTTATTATTGTCAGATGCACAATCGAAATTTGCGTAGTAGGCACGCAGCAGTACATAATTTAAATTGGAAATAACTTCAGCATATTTATTTTGGACCAACCAATATTTATTGTGACGACAAAGACGAAGTTTGCTCAAGAGCAATTTTGGTGAAATGGCAAACACACAGCACGGACCAGGCTCATTATATTGGACTTTGTTGTTGTCCTGATGCTGCTGCATGCGATTCGATTGCAATTCAAAATCATTCAAAAGAGCAGCCAGCATCTCATCATTATCAGTGGCTGACGACCTGACACATATCCTGGTCTCGTCAGTCGACGAATTGTCATCGTTAGAGTGGCATTGTTGCTGCTCCTGCTGCTGCTCTTGCTGCTGACTGCTTAAGGCATTATCCAGAGTCTTTGCAAAAGTTTGCGGCCCAAATGTTTTGCAATGGCCTGTGCTCCATTGTTGTCCACTTGGCTGCTGCAACTGCTGTCGCTTCTGATGAGCATGATAATGACATGGCGGCGCTGTCAAATATTTGGACACCACATGCGGAAATATCTTATCGAATGAATTCATCGCTTGTATGACCACTGTGTGTATCTCGTCCTCAAAGCCCTGCAGATGTGCAAAAGCAGAAAAACTTTTTGGTTAAATTTCAGCTTTGCTCTGCTAAGCGAATTTGTATTGTATTGTTTGCCCAAGCAAAAAGTTTTGCACAAGCAGATGTGTGTGAGTGAGTGTGTGCATTTTTAACGAATCCTAACAAGCTCTTCCTTGGCCTTGTATAAAGGGCTATTGTTATCACAGTTGCCCTGCTCCAAGGAAGACGATCTCACTCTGCATACTATGCCATATACCATATACCCATATGTACAGCAATACATTCACTGTGGCTGGTAAGAAGTACCATTAAGACGGATTTGAAGGCATTATAAGCGGCTGGCATCTTATGTGATTTGCAATTCGCACGTTTGCGCTGCGCCGCTTGCAGCTCGTTACATAACAACATTGCATAATCAAATTGCGCTTTTGGGCGAGCCAAGCGCAATTTAAATTTTGGCTGGCCACTAAATTATTGAATTCAATAAGAAACACCCCAATCTGAAAGCCCGGCCGCATTCCATTATAAGGCATATAGTGTATGTATGAATGTGTGTGCCTAACGATTCTCAAGAGAGAAATCAATGTGCAAGTTATGCGCACATTCTCCATTTGTGTGTATGACTGTGTGTGGGTGGGTTTGGAGTTGGGACTGGCACGGATGCGCTGTTCCCCTTAGGGGCATTTGCACTTGCATATTGCAAAAGCGATAAGAATTTTCTTTTTTTATTTTCAAATGAAAAACATCCTGACACAAAATGCTGCTGGCTAAGCTGCAGCTGCAACGGCAACGGCAACGGAAAAGTGAGCGCTGGAAAAATATTCAAAACCTTGCAGCAAGCAGCAGTCAGTGATATGGACACGTGTCTGTGAAGGTTTGTATGTGTTAAAATATGTTAGCTTGTTGGTTTAACATAGAAAAAAAGGCGTGCAGCGAAAAGATGGAGGCGCATATTTATGCCACTACTATGAAAGGGAACACAAACATCGCGGCGTATGCGTTATGCATATGGGTAGATTCAAGGGCGGAGGAATGTGTGAAATGGCAAAGATGTTTGTGTATATATGAATAGATAAATGGATGTGTAGCATAGTTTGCCACATTAAGTAGTGCCAGATAAGCCAACACACACACACACACACACACACATCGAGTTTCAAAAGACGGCCGCCGGCCGCCTGTAGCTATGCAATACCACTATTGTTGCCAGTGTGCGAGATGCCTACCTTAAGCAAAATGGCCAGTAGATGCGACAGGTCGAGTTCTCGCTGTAGCTGCAGATAGCTACCGGCACGACTGGCCTGCACAAAGTTGCCCACAATTTGCTGAACTCCACCGCGCAAAATGGGATCACAGTGTGAGTAGAAAAGCAACACATCCGACATCGCTTGACCACCAATAGCACTTGGCTTAGCCGTGGGCATGCTGATGTAACTCGAACGACATCGCAACGATTTGGTACGCTTGGGCGGTAACGGCGGCAGTGCAAGTGGTGGTGCATCCTCCGCCGCAATCGTAATACGATATGAACCGCCAATGATCTCTGATCTGGAGAGTTGAGCATCCGCAGTGCTCTGCTGCTGTTGATTTGAGTTTCGCTTGACCTCCAGTTGTCGCTGCAGCAGTGCGGCATCGGCGCTACGACTAAGCTGGCTGGGCTGCTGCAGGTAGGCAGGACAGGTGCTGGGGCCAAAGTGATCATCCTTGATGTCCAGCAACAGTTCATTGTCGCCGTCACCAATTTCGGCTTCCAACAGCGATCCACTCATAGATTGAAATAGTTCTGTGCTCTGCTTTGAATTGTTGCTGGTCTGCGGACTGGAAGTTTGTGTGCTTTCAGCACTCGTAGTACAGCTAACCTCTGCCAGCAGCTCCAGCTCTTGGTCACTGATCTCTAGGGGCAGCTGCAGGACACGCGGCGACAGGCGCACACACTGGGCTATTCCTGCCAGTGAAAGGCTCTTAATCGACACACGACTAACACTGTCTGGTTGCAGGGTCGATGCCTGTCCACTTAGAAGGAAACGTGCTGCCAGCAAACGTGAGGTGTAGTAGAGAAGCGGTTGCACGAGGATGCTGCCAATTTTAACGCTAATTAGCGCACGGCCCGATACCGTTTGCTTCAGCGGTGAGCTCTCCTCCAGAAAGGGATTAGCTGCGCGAGGATAAAGGATCTAATTAGTTGCTGTGCAAGGACAGCTGGTAGCTTACCGTTGGGCGTGCGATTCATCTGTGGCTCCATTTCTTCGTCTGCTTTTGTAGGGGTAGCTGAAGCTGCTACTGTATCCATCAGCAGCGCCGTGGAGGGCGTATACGAGGCGCTGGCCGATGCTGAACCAGATATCTCCTCGGCTGGTGTGGGCGTCTCTGTCGTGGAAAGCTGTCGCTCTGATAAACCAGCCACATTGCTGCTGGCCAATGAGCTCAAAGAGAGCGTTAGCGAAGCTGCCGATGCAGCATCCGATTTATCTGTGGCTGGCGTCGACTTAATTGGCGTAGATTTGGGACCGCTAGTTTGACGAAAAAGTTTACTGACCGACTCGGAGGCTGCAAAAAAAAAAGAAACACAACTTTTCAGGACAACTTTGCTAAACACACTGACTTCCTGCACCGGCTTGGTTCAGGTTAATTGTGGACTGCCTGACAGCCAGCTTTTCCCAGGCTGTAATCACTGTCAGCAGCGCATAAGAGCTGTCTAAGCAACATATTAGACTCTTTTATCCAACTTATCAACTGTATCAATTTTAGTAGCTTGATTCTGCTATCACAACAATTGACACATGACAATGTATGTGTGTTTTATGGTTCAGTCTAATGATACTGTTTAGTCAAACTAAATAACTCTTGACAACTCTGTTACAAAATTTAAAACCATCGATAGTATCGACTATCGTTTAGTCTAAGCAAGCCTGTTGATCAAGAGGAAGCGCGCACTTTTCGTGTCGGCAAAAATAAAGTTTAAAATAGTTAATTAAATCACCGCCCAGACTTGTTGTTTCATGCTTGCATAAAAAACGCTTTATGCATCCAACATTTTGGCGCCCAACGTGGGGCAGTGTTTTAATAAATTATTGAAAACAATTGGACAATTTCGCATTTCGGCAACTTTCGTTCGTCATTGCAAAATTCGGCTTGCGCGTAAATACAGACATAAACATATATACAAACACACATGTATATATGTAAGTGCATCAACTAATTTGGTTTGAACATTATACTCGGGGAAAGTGTTAAAATCGTTAACTAAACCGATCCCGAAATTCGTCGCAGCAACAACACACACACACACACAACCTAAAATAACGGTTTGTGCGCTGTCTCTATCGCCGTTTTCGCCGTTACGCTTGGCCTTGATCTTATTTTTTCGTCTTCTGCCATTACGTCGCTTCGCTTTTCGCATTTTTTGCACTTCTACTAAAACGGCCAGTGCGCTGCTCGCAATCGTCGCTTCAGTCGCTGCCTTTAGTAGTTTGTCTTAATTTCGTCATTCGCCTGTGTAATAGCTGCAACTGCGATCGATGCCGTTGTAGTTCATATTCGCACACACAAACAAACATCTGTTTTCGTCGTTATTTTGCACGTCAAGCAGAACTCAAGCTTCGTTGCAAATTTTCTTGGTTCGATTTCGTTGCACATTTTTAAAACATGTCGCATTCACTGGAAGACTACCGACGCCAGCGTGCAAATGTTAAAAGAAACATTTCGCGCATTAAAACCTTGGTCGATGGACAATCTGGAGAAGATTCTAAAAAGTCACCTGCTGATCTTCAATGTCGTTTAGGCATTTTGGAATCGTACTTCAAGCAATCGTTGGCAATTCAATCGGAAATAGAAGCTCTGGATCCAAACGATAATGGACGCGGAGAATTGGAAGACAACTATATATATATCAAATTGGCAATAAAGCAATTGCTCGGTGAAGACTTAAACAGTACAGTGAATGATGCGGTATCATCACACGTTGATTACCATCCTCAACCACCACGCTTGCCTAGTTTGGCCTTGCCTACATTCGACGGCAATCACTTGGAATATAAAAACTTCATTTGCTCGTTCAATCAAATCGTTAACGGAACGAACATAACAAATATTGAGAAGTTCAATTATTTGCTCAACTGCTTAAAGGGCGCTGCGCTGGAATGCGTGAAGGCATTCCCAGTCACTAATGAAAACTATTCTAAAGCCTTAGAAAAGTTAAAGTCTCGGTTTGACAAGCCAGCATTGATATTCACCGAGACTATATCGTCGATTTTTCAGTTGCCTTCAGCAAGCTCATCAAACGCTTTTCAACTACGTTCGTTAATCGATAATGCATCGGCATTATTTAGTTCGCTTTCGTCCTTGGGCTCGATTGATACCGAGATAGCTCAAGCAATGCTAATCTATGTGGTTTTAGAGAAATGTGATCAGGAAACTAGAAACAAATGGAATCTATCGCTGGATTATTCAAAAATCCCATCTTGGGCTCAGTGCATGGTAGTACTGGAACGTCATTGTCAATTCTTGCTATCTTCAGGTTCAACCACCAACCAAAACCATTCCAAATCAACTCGTAATCCTGGCAAAGGACATAACTCGTCGTTCGCGCTTGCTACCACTGCTTGTGCGTTGTGCTCAAGATCAACTCATAAATTGATGGGCTGCGAACAATTTAAATTACTGGATGCGCTGCAACGTTTTGATGTCGCAAAACGTCACCGACTGTGTCTTAATTGTTTGTCTAAGGGTCATCAAGTGGCCGATTGCCCTTCAACAAATCGCTGTCGCTATTGTAAGAGATCGCACCACACCTTGTTACACAACGACAATCTACATACCACAACACAACCAAGCGTTCCTCCAGCCACCCAAGCAGTAACACACAATCATTCGCAATTGGAAAATCGAAACAACCTCAGGTTCTTTTAGCAACGGCTATGGTCCTGGTCAAAGATTCAACTGGCACCTACAGATTAGGCCGTGCTCTTCTGGATTCGTGTTCGCAGGTGAATTTCGTCACCGATTCGTTCGCTCAGAAGCTTCGACTCAAAAGAGAGAAACACGATGTGCAAATCAGCAGTATTGGCCATGCACGGACAGACATAACCTCTCTTACAACTACATCAATAAAGTCTCGTTTGTCATCGTTTGAACTATCATTGGATCTCTGCGTCACTTCGTATATAGCTTATCAACCGGATCTCAATATCGACATTTCGAATTGGAAGATGCCAGAAAATACGGTTCTGGCAGATGAAAAATTCTATCAGTCTCGACACATCGACATGCTTCTAGGTACAGAAGCATTCTTCGACATTCTTTCAGTGGGCCAAATTAAACTTGGTGTAGATGGGCCCATTCTCCAAAAAACGCTCTTTGGATGGGTAGTGACAGGCAAGTTCCACCCGCAACGTGCTACAGAGCTTGCTACTTGCTTTAAACTTGTTGGCGCCACTTCAATCGATGATCATCTTAAACGCTTATGGGAAATTGAATCAATCGAAACATCAAATGTGCAGTTGAAACCAGAACATCGAGCTTGTGAGGAATACTATACAAACACTACTGTCGTCAATGAAAATGGCCGCATTGTTGTAAAACTGCCGTTTAAGAACAACCCCAGTCATCTTGGTCATTCATTCGACATTGCACGCCGCAGATTCTTCAGCTTGGAACGCCGTTTGGTACTGTCGTCGGAACTTCGCTTACAGTATTGTCAATTCATGGAGGAGTATGAACGTTTGGAACATATGTCGCTGGTTTCAGAACCAAACTTATCGGAACCTCACTACTACATCCCCCATCATTGCGTTTTGAAGCCCAGCAGCGAATCTACAAAGCTTCGGGTGGTCTTCGACGCTTCGTGTCGTACGTCCAGTCACACTTCGCTCAATGATCAGTTACTCGTCGGCCCGACCCTCCAAGATGATCTATATTTGCTGTTGTTGCGCTTCAGACTTCATCGTTATGCCATAACAGCGGATGGATGTAACCAAAATGTACAGGCAAGTAAATGTTGATATCAATGATCGCAAATACCAGTACATACTTTGGCGAGCTCTTCCAGATGAACCGCTTCGCACTTATCAGCTCAACACGGTCACATATGGAACAGCCTCTGCACCATATTTAGCCATACGCAGCCTGCACTATTTGGCAGATCTGCATCAAGCTGAGTATCCAATCGGTGCCGCAGTCATCAAATCGTCGTTCTACGTAGATGATCTTTTATCTGGAAGTGATGACATACAAACTCTCCGCACAATCAAGGATCAAGTAACGGAAATCTTGCGTCGTGGTCAATTCCCGTTATCAAAATGGCATTCAAATCATGCCCAATTCATCGAAAATTCCGCTAACAAGGATTTCAGTACGTGCGACAACGGACTGACTAGCGCACTTGGCGTCAGCTGGAATCAACATACTGATATGCTGCTATTCAACTTTAGACCAAAAATGGTTGCGTCAAACGTCACCAAGAGGACCATTCTATCTATCGCATCAGCTTTGTTCGACCCTCCTCGGACTTGTGTCACCACTCATAATCGTCGCAAAGATCATCCTGCAGGAACTCTGGCTCGCAGGGCTTACTTGGGATGAATCTGTACCACAGCATCTTGAATTGGCCTGGAAGAAGTGCCTGGAATCATTCCAAACCATTTCGTCACTTGCTGTACCTAGATACTGCAAGCAGGTCAACCATAGCTCAATTCAATTGCACGGATTCTGCGACGCCTCGATTCGAGCATACGGCTGTTGCATTTATGTGCGGTCGGAATCTGCCTGTGGAAACGTTGTGGTTCGTCTTCTCACCGCCAAGTCCAGAGTGGCCCCAGTCAAGAAGAAATCGCTTCCCAAATTGGAATTATGCGGAGCTCACTTGTTGGCACAAGTCTACAACAAAGTTAAGGGTATATTCGCCGAAAAGCCACACGCCGTATATTTCTGGTCGGATTCGCAAATTGTTTTGCATTGGCTAAAGCAACATTCAGTCACTTTATCTGCATTTGTTGGAAATCGAATTTCTGAAATTCAGGATTTGACTTCAATCGGAGATTGGAGATACGTGCCATCAGCATCAAATCCTGCTGACATTGTATCTCGAGGTGTCACCACCTCCGAACTAGAATCATCCATATGGTTCTCAGGACCAGCCCTTTTAACTCAACGTCGTGAACTGTGGCCTGTATCAGACAACATCAGCGACATTGATATGCAAGTAATCAGCGCTGAACAACGGAAAAGCACATTCGTCGCAACAATGGCTCAGAACCACATCTTGGAGAGACTGGCGAACATCAGCTCATATAATCGCTGCATTCGCACCATCGCTTACGTGCTTCGCTTCGTTCAAATCACACGTACGGGACGAAAATTCGATACAACTTTGTCCCCCGATGAACTTCGCTATGCATCTCATTGTATAATTTGGAACATACAACAACTAACATTCGTCGAAGATATTCGCCAATTGGAAAGGAATCAACCTATCAAAAGCAATCTGAAGTTTCTAAATCCGTTTCTAGATCGCTCCACAGGATATTCACTTATTAGAGTTGGCGGACGGCTAGAGAACGTTGACTTCGAAAACTTCGAAAAACACCCGATATTGCTGCCCAGCAAATCCCATTTCGTTTGGATTTATGTTCGGCATCTACATCTGCACAACTGCCATGCTGGACCCAAAGCTTTAGTGGCACTCATTCGATTGGAGTACTGGATCGTAAACGCCAGGGACTTGGCCCGTCGCATCGTGCGCACTTGCATGGCTTGTGTTCGATACAAGCCAAAGTTGGAAAGGCAGCTTATGGGATCGCTACCAGCGGAGCGCCTTCGACCGGAACACCCATTCCAACGCTGTGGCATCGACTTCTGTGGGCCAATAAATACGTATATTCGCTTACGAAGAAAGGGTCCCACAAAGTCTTATTTGGCTGTATTCATTTGCTTGGCATCTAAGGCGGTGCACATCGAAGTAGTCTCTCAATTATCCACAAAGGCATTCTTGGCTGCACTCAAAAGAATGGTTGCTCGGCGAGCGCTGCCGACAGACATCTACTGTGACAATGGAACTAACTTCGTGGGTGCAGCAAATGAGCTAAAGGCATTGAAACAATTCTTGTTTTGATAAATCTACGCAAGACGCAATATCAGCGTATTGTGCTACTGATTTTGTTTCGTTCCATTTTATTCCCCCCAGGGCACCTCACTTTGGCGGACTCTGGGAAGCAGCAGTTAAAAGTGCAAAGGGGTTGATGTACAAGACGCTCTTAAACACTCGCCTTACATTTGAGGAACTCTGCACGATCACAGCAGAAATCGAAGCTGTTCTCAACTCTCGCCCATTGTCGCCTATGTCACCTGACCCAAACGATCTCTCAGCAATCACCCCAGGACACTTGTTAGTGGGAAAATCCCTACGGGCGCTTCCCGAGCGCAACATATCAACGCCGCATCTCAACAATTTGGAACGGTTTGACGTGATAACCGCTGCCAAACAGCAGTTTTGGCGTCGTTGGTCATCAGACTACATTCACGAGCTTCGTGCCCGAACGAAATGGACAACATCTTCATCAAACATCCATATTGGGACCATGGTCATAATCCATGATGACAATCTTCCACCACAGCAATGGAAGCTTGGTCGCATCGAGTCACTTTGTGCCTGGAAAGGATGGTCATGTTCGAGTTGTTCATATTCGCACAGCCAATGGCATCTGCTGCCGGCCAATCCACAAGTTGGCCATTTTACCGATGGAGTCTTGATGTATTGAAAGCAGATCCTTTCAAGGCGGCCGGGATGTTTAGTCAAACTAAATAACTCTTGACAACTCTGTTACAAAATTTAAAACCATCGATAGTATCGACTATCGTTTAGTCTAAGCAAGCCTGTTGATCAAGAGGAAGCGCGCACTTTTCGTGTCGGCAAAAATAAAGTTTAAAATAGTTAATTAAATCACCGCCCAGACTTGTTGTTTCATGCTTGCATAAAAAACGCTTTATGCATCCAACAGATACAGTTATAGCTCATAGAGTATTTGCCAGTCGTGTTGTCTAATTAAAATATCAATATTAAATACTTTTATTATTTTTTACTTTGCAGTGAACTTACGCCGTACATAATTAAACACCCAAATTTTATAGTAAATATAAGTATATTAAGAGGAGGCAGGGGGCATTACAGATGGAGAGGCGGCTGTAACCCATTTACCATAACCGCACTTAAGTTGGCTTAGAAAATTGTTTTTATTTTGCTGCTGTATCTGTCAGTTACAATTCCCGTGACTGCTGTTTTCTGTATTTTCTAATGGATGTTCGCACCGCATGCTAGCGCTGTAAAGTTAAGACAACATTGAAAAAGAGAAAATCAGAAACCAAGCTTCCGTTTGAGATCTAGTGTAAGTGGGTATGATTTGATACCAAACACTTAGCGCATAATATTTCGTCAGCTAATGGCCTTATTGTATGTAACTTATTTAAGTCTAATATTAAATAACTATACAACTATAAGAACCGATAACTGGAGCCCACGAATTGGTAGCAAAAAACCACAATCCGATCTCAGAATTATTTGTTACTCTTACACTTTGGTATCAAAATTTAACAAGTGAAAATACTCCAAAACGGTCTCTGAGAGAGCGGCTGTATACATTTATAAATACATTTATATTTTATGGTGTCGGAGATTTTTTTTTTGTAAGTTAAATGCTTTTGCTTAACTTCTTAATCCAACCAATTTTTACTCATTTCTACATTTCTGTACAAGGCATGGAGTCGTCCCGGAAAAAAACCAAGAGATTGGAAAAACTCGTGCGGAACGCGGCAGTCACGAACGGTGAGCGCCTAAGCATAAGAAGTGGAACTCTTAAATGAATGTGGTCTGCCACTTTTTGGGAGACACATAAGCATGCCAAAGACTCAGAGACTGCAAATGCAAAGTAAAGCCAAAATATGTTATGAAAACGTGGAAAGAAGGTGAATATTAATAAGATTGGATACTCTTAAGTTAAAAAGCAAAAGGGGAAGAAGAACGGTTATCTTAGGAAAGCCGAATTTTTGTTCAGAGTGATGCTGATCAAGAATATGTATATTTATATATGATCAACAATAACTGAAAGGGAGAGGTATGCGAGCAAAGTAAAATGCCTGATAGCCTATAAGTGCATACAAAAAAACAGCAGCAGCGAGCATTACACCAACAACATCAGCAGTTGCAAGAGCTGCAAGAGCAGCGAAATGAACACCAAATCCTCTGGCCTAGCTTACTATTCAGCCTGGATGGGCTGGCTGTTTGGTAATGCTAAATAAACTAAAACAGCCACACACAAACACAAGCTCACAAACACACACACAACGATGTAAACTTGCATACATGCAATTTGAGTAACCGCATTTTATCACGTAACCCATTTGTCTTAACCACTTTGTTGCCAACTTGCAGTATGATGCTTTGGCCAAGCAGTAGCAACAGATGAGGAGGAAGGCGATACAGCCAGGGGCCTGGGATTGTTCGCGGCAAATGGATTGCAATGTTTCAAGCTTAATACGCAGCACGCACACGGACAGAAAGACAGACAGACAAAAAGAGACATTAACGTCAAATAGCTCTTTAAATGGTCTTTAAAAATTTGTTTTGGTTTTTTTTTTTTGTGTCCCATATATGAATACAACACTTTCTTTTCCTCATGCCACTAATTGTAACAACTCATTCGCTTAATTTTTGCTTCCGACTCTATATTGGTTTTGTGCAATGTCTACCATTATGTCTGTTCACGCTACATCAATTAAAATCAATTAATATCAAGATAGAACGTTGCAGTCGGACGTAACCGACAGCTAAATACTATTATACCAAATTACCTTCCAAGTTTGGTTACTCTATCTTTAAAATTTTCGGAGATATACGGAGTTATCGATTTACAATCGGAATTGTCGATTAAAGGAGCAGGTGTGGGCGTGGCACTATCGGTTCTTAAAGGCGACTACGAGTAACATACCTACCAAATTTGACGTTCCCTACTCAAAAACTTCGGAAGATATAGCCATTTGAAAATTTTAGGGGTGGGGGTGATGGGGGCGACGGCACATGCCGATCTTTCAAGGAACTCGCCAACAACCTACCAACCAAAATTGGTGACTGTATCCATTAAATTGTAAGATATTTGGATTTATCGATTTGCAAAAATCGATTTTCGCGGTTTTCTGGCTCCCTAGTAAACGTAGCACCAAACCCAAGACTCTTTAACTTTTGAGGGTACTTTCCAGTATACGTTCCAAGTTTCAATCTCTAAGGGTGTCTCTATCTCTAAGGGTGTCGGAGGAACGCGCGTTCATACAGACGGACAGACGGACGGACGGACAGACAGCATGACGGACATTGCACAAAACCAATATACTATTATACCTTTTTGGTATAATAGTATAAAAATCGGTAAGACCATATATCTTCCACAATTTCAGAACTAAACTTAATAAGCTTGGAAGATAGAGTACTTTTTATGTTTTAACCACGCTAAAATCTCCACCACTTGCAGTTTCGCAGCATGAGACATAAAATTGAATAGTTACATTAGTGATTGCCCTTTTCAATAGACGAATGCTCATGCTTTGGTTCACTTTTTTAGCTCGCTTTACACTAGAAAAATAATATTAATAATAATATACTAATCGCAACGTCCTCAGTATATATTTTTTAACAATTTCTTGGTTAATTATTTGTTGGTGTCTGTTCATTAACTTTGCAGATTCGGGTACGATATACACAAATAAGTCAAAAAAGTGCTTAGTGAATAAATAAGCACATTTAAATATGTTTGCAGCATTTGTAACGTTTTATTCAATCAAAATCAATTTTATTTTCGCAAATGGAAAATGTCAAATATTGTTTGATAATTTTATTGACTTTAGTATTGTTGTTGCTTACACTATTGTCGCTGCTGTTGTCATATCAATAGACGAGAGCCGAAAGCAATAAAAAGTTGGAAGCAACGCGCAACCAATGAAGCGACTAATGATTCATGCAACTTGTCTGTACTCTCTTCACCTTCCCTCTATCTCCGTCTGTCTCTCTCTCTTTCTGTTTTTGTGTTTGTGTGCATCTGTGTGCAGGCAGTTACTTGTGCGAGCATTGCCTAATTTAATTAAGCTGTTTGTTGGTGCTGTTGTTGTTGACTCCATAGAGACTCGGCAACATGGGGAACAACAACAATTACGCTTCATTAAATTGAAAGTGCAATTGGCAAAAGGCAACATGCAAATTTCGTTTGCAACGTGTCTCTACAGGGTTTTTCTCTTTCCGTCTTCTGTCCTCTTTGCCTGTCAACTACAATTATGTAAATAATTTGATTGCTATGCCCAAATATTGTAAATAAATATGGTAAAATGGAAAACACAAACGGCAGACCGCGAAATCTAATAAAATAGTAAATCGTAAAATTGTTTTCCAATTACTCGGCTAGTTGCATTTATAACATATTTGTCTAGGCATCCTTCCAAAGGTTTACTTGAATATGATAGACCACGTTTTTCAAAATATGCCAATAAATATTTTTTTAGTATTACAAATGCAAGAAAAATATTTCACTGCTGTATCTGACATACCTTAACAGCAATATCAGTATATACCTTTACATTATCATTTGTTAGCCTCAACACTTACATTGTAAATATTAAATACCCCAAACAACAACTCATTCTAAACATATTAAAAAAAAAAAAATAATTTTATATTGGTTTGAATAGCTCACCTGCATTTGAATGTGACAACAAATTGTTGAAAAATGTACCAATTGTTGTTACATCTGGCATTGACCCCGTTAACTCTGGAGCTGCTGGTGTCTGTTCCTCCCTTGCGCCAGCAATTGTTATTTCCGCATCAAAATCGATGCTATTGAAGGATTCATTGTCGATGTCACTCAAATGCTGGGATCTGTCATCACCAGCAAGCAGATTCTGCAACGACGACTGATGCTGAACGGCCGGGGGTTTAGGCGATTGTACACCACTATACTCGCTGCCCGTTTGTGCAACAATTGTTGCTGCTGTTACGCCAGTTGTATTTGACACTTTCAATGCCGCAGGCATAGTCTGCTGTGCTTCATTTAGTTGCGACAACGTTGTAAAGCCTTCGTACTCATCATCCGCAATGCCGCTTAGCAGCTCCATGTCATCGTCACCATCATCATCATCAATAGCATCAGGAACGGTCTGCTCATGCTCCAGGAGCTCCTCGTCATCTGATGCGCTGCTACCAACACATTCGCTAATGCTGCGTGCTGCATTTCTAATGTGATGTCGCGCTCTTTTTTTGACTGCCGGCCGAGTAGGGTGGATGTGCATATGAATGTGGGAAAAAGAGATAATACCCATTGGGTTAGGTTTACAATTTGTGCAAATGGTCGTGGAGCTATATGGCTATACTGGCTGGTGGCGGAGAATGCAAATTTCACTTTGACCTCATTTTACATGCGCCGCCGCCCAAAAGCATGCACTAATAATTTTCATATGCGCATTGTATGCACGGGGCGGGCAAAAGGGAAGATATTATGTGTGCGACAGTGGCATTGCTCAATTTTCTTGATTTCCGTGCGGTCTGTCTGTTAGTTTGTCTGTCTGTTAGTGTGTCTACTCGTCAGTCTCACTGCTTGTCCCGTTTGAGCATGAGTGCACAGGCAAACACATACTCACCCACACACAGAAAGGGAGAGAGCGAGAGTATTCAGCATTATTTACTTTACCTTCATCAGGAGCGGAATTCGCAGCAGCATCTTTCTCAGTGTCAGCATCATCAAGCACGGCATTAATTCCATCGACTTGCAGCGAGCTGATGCCAATCTGCAGTTGTTGTTGTTTTTGTTGGCACATTTGCTGGTGCAGTTTGCTTTTTGAATTCTTTTCCATTTGCATTTGTCGTGGTGGCATTTGTTGCTTTTCACTTGTCCCCGCCGCTTCGTAATTTCTCAATTGGAATATTTGATTTTTTAATGATTTCCTTCGCCGCAAATACTCATTGTGCTCCAGTTGTTGATTGCATAGAAGTTTGCGCAAACTTTGTGCAAGTCCACTTTTGCCGCCTGCTGCCAGTTGCATCGCCGCTCCACAGCCATCGTGTACCGCCTGAAGTATGGCATTGATGACCTCTAGTGCGCCATTTATGATGGCGTGATTCGTTGTATGCTGCGTGCTCAGCAGGTGCAAGCAGTAATCATAAATTTCAATAATTTGTCGACAGTCGGACGTAGCTGCCACCGGTTGTCCAGCATCCGTCAAAGAATCGACATCGTCCTGGTAATTAGCAGAGTAGCCGCGTATGAGCTGCGGCAACAGTAGACGCAGGACACCCAAGGATCCCAGCACGCAGCTAGTTTGCTGATCCATCAGCAGCGATTCTACAGAGAAAGCATATGAGTACAGATAATCAGCTCCATTTTCTTTATTTTCTATATCACTTGTATATATGTAAGTATATGTATGTATATAATGCAATGAGACCTTTATAAGTTACAAGTCAACTTAATAAGTCCCAGCATGCTTTGAATAATAAATGCTGATTGTTATAGATTTTAAATTAATAAGCGATGTATACGTCTTGAAAACTCACATTTTGTTCGGGCTGCACAGCTTATGAATGCTGTTATCTCAAATTAAAAAAAGGAAAACTTTAAACTTTGCAGCATTGTGCGTCTACCTCACATAAACAAACACACGCTCAAATACCTTTGGCCAATTGCAGTTTATATTTCTTGGAAACTTTTTCGCTCGATCTCGTACGCCTGGCAACAAAGTGCCACCAATTAAATTTATCTCATTGAAAAGTTTTCATCTTATATTTATAGACTTTGTGTCGACACACACCCAGAAATACACACGGGCGGCACATAGGCTGCGCTGAATGTTTGTTTACTTGGTTATTTCTCTCATTTTATTACATATACGCTGCTACCAATCACAAAATGCCATGTTACAACTTTGTTACCCAATTAGTTTGCTTTCTCCTTTGGGTGCGGTATAATTGAAAACACATTTTGCCCTTCAGACCAAGCGCAGGAGGAACTTTTATATGACCCTCCAATTGACTTTAGCTAACAGAAAAACTTGTTGCCTATCAATTAATAGCGACATAAGCCGCAAGAACCTTAGTCATGGCGTAAATGGGCTCAACCTCAAAGCAAGTTAAAGACACTCAGTCAACGGCTAATAAAGAGCTATGTGTTCAATATCTCACATTAACATCAAATGCAGCCCATAAGGGCTACATTTCCTAACTTCCGCTGAAACGTTACTTATGCAACACTTATCAGAACACTTTAGAAATATGCAACATGATTGAATGGCAGTGCGCAAGAGGCTGACATTTTTAACATTTCTAACTGAGTCTTTGCTTAAAATATGTATAACTGAGTCGACTTTCAACAATGACCTTGGAATAAGTTTATAATTGCATTCTATTGTCATTTGTGGCACAGTTACTTTAAAATAATAAGCCTTGCTCCCAAAATCAAAATAAATACAAACGCATATGTGTGAACAAAAATAAATAAAATAACATTAATAAATGCACTATTTGATGGCAATAGTAAGTGATAAACAAACATACGAATTTGGCTAGATTGACTCGGATGTTGATCAAGAATAATTATACTTTTTGAGGTGGGAGATCTTAACCACAAATATACGCAGGGAAATCAATCCTTTTGCAAATAAACGATAATAAATAAATTTTGATGCTTATATTAAAGATAGCCAGGAAATTAATTATTGTTAATATTAGTATAAGTATAAGCTTATTCCTTAATGAAATAAGCAGGCCTACAATGTTTCTCAGTTTTGACATCTTTTCGCTCACTTATCAAATTTTTAAACTTTACTAGTGCGGACGGTATATAATTATGAGCCATCACAAAAGCAATTTCAGGTAATTTGTTAGCTTTGTAGCTTGGTCACTTGGCTATTTGTGTACAAGTTAAACTTTGTTGTGTTTGCAACGAATAGACGCGACAATTGCTGTCTGCATAAATTTGGGGCAGCTGTTGTTTGGCTTGTTGTTTATAAAGTTGATTATCCTTTTAAAGCTGCACGGGAATGAATATCTGATTCAATTTCGCATGAATTATTACATGGAAGTGTCCAAGTGCATAAATTTCATTTTGCCTGCCTTACAACCTCAAATAAACAGACAAACAGCAGCAGAAAGAGAAGCAACAGCAATAGCACTAAGGACCTAACTGTGTGAGTGTTTGCTGGGACATGCTAAGGCGCAACGCACAAGACACAAGGTACCTCCAAGTGGGTGGAGAGGGAGCAAGTGTGGCAAGTACTATACTGATGGTTGCCATAAAAAGAGGCAGCAGACTGTGCGCTGAGTAGTTATTTTTGTTGTGAATGCCATCCATTGTGGTATTCACTTGCCGAGGAGTGGCTTAAAGTTGACACAGCTACAGTAACACATAGCAGGAGGACAAGAGTTGAAGGAGTTGATTCGAAGGTAAACAACCAAGAGCCGAAAAGCGCAATGTTCTACCGGAAAGATGGCATTGCAAATAACGTTGACTTTGACCAGCCAAGAAATTATCTAGTGAATAGAAATAATATTTCACAAAAATAAAAAAAATACAGTTTGCGTGTCAAGATTTGAATATGGTTTTAAGGTAACTTAAAGAGTCGACCTGCATTTATGCACTCAAAATTGACTCGTAAAATTGTAATGTACATTTTCAAGGAATGTTTACCAATTAAAAATGTTCCAGAAAAATTCAATAAAATATGATTTACGTTTCAAAAATCTGGTTAGCTATTTTTTTTTTTAATTTTATATGTTTAGGTTTTTTAAAATGCTGGCTTGCATTTCTCATTCTATTTTTATTCTTATTGTCGGCAGTTGCTACAGTTGTCAGCCAGAAAATCGCTAAATAAAAACTGCATCGAAATTCAAAACAAATAAAACAAACTCAAAAAAAATAATTTGCATTTAGGTGTTGAATATTAAACACCCTTTTTTAAAATGCACTATATAATATTTGGATATTTTTTAAATGATTGAAGCAAAATAAAGATCGCGGTTTATGAGTTTGCTTTAGATGTCCTAGAACGCTAAACCGTTGTTCAGAAAAAGCCACAATTTTCAAACGATAGTTTTTAAACTAGCTATAGGTAGTGATCAGCCAATAATTTAAAATTAAATTAAATACCGTCTGCACCAAAGAAAAACAATACAAAAATAAATATATACAATTCAAGAGAGTGTCTACCAGAAAATAATCATAAACGAACTTTGTACATATTGGTGCTGTGCTTGTATGTAAACCACACCAGAGGTATCCAACAAGACCATAGAAATATAATTTATTTCAACTGTCATTTTAGTTTCAGGTGTAGTTTTCCCTCGCGCTATCCAACACAGAGATAAACAAAGCCATAGAGATATGTTATGACTACATGTGATTGCATTTACAGTTAGATTGTTCAGACCTCAACGTAAAAAAGATTATAAGAAAACACCGTAGGTATTTATAAAGCATTTAGTGATTTTTACCTTTCAAGATACTATATATATATATATATATATATATATATGTCCATGGCATTTGGCACATTAAGTCCGTTATACGCTTTTTAAACACAGCTTTAATTATTTTTGCCCATAAGCCAAATTTATGTGCTGGTGTCGCGTAATGCAACAATAAAAGCAAGCTGTAACAACATTTGACACACGAATTAACTCAGAAAAAAGAAATCAATGAGAACCGAAATACTTCTAAATATTCGTACAAATAAATAAAACGAATAAAATATACGATAAGACAGCTGAGTAAATTAAGCAATAAGACAGCTGCATTTATGCACTTGAAATTTGGTTTTCCTATTGACTATGCACGTGCACATCTCGTATCTGACAATTGTTGGCTTACCAATCACTTTGTTGAGTCCATGTCTGGCCATAAGGCTTTTATTGCGCGCATGCTCAATCAAAGTCATGCAATTTTGGGCTGAGCAGCGACGCTTAACTGCACAATCAGCGCTGATGTTTTCAAGGAACGTCTGCAATGAAAGAAATTGAGAAATGAGTCAACAACCAAACAAATGCGAGCCACGTTCTGCTACTTTAAAGATGGGTTAAGAAAGCTTGTCAGCTTGCAAATAAATCGAATTAAAATACGTTTTAAATGTGATGATGAAAACTGAGGCAAATAGAAAATAGAATATATTTCACATTCACTATATTATATAAATATATGCAACAAGATAACATTATTTAAGGAGCTATATCTATATGAATATCTTTGTTAGCTGATTTACCTCAAAAAGTTTGCACGTTTCGCTATCGTTGAGACCCTGCTGCACGTGACGACCAAAATGCTTTACGAAATCGCATAGTGTCTCTTGCAACAGGGTCTCCTTCCGCTGCGACATGATGCAGATGCATTGCAGCAGGCGCACAGCGTACCATTTGATGTGTTTCTCCTTGATTTGCGGTGAATAGTAAGAGAACAAATTCAGGCATATGCGAAGCGAGCTTGCAACACGATAAAAATTAATGTTACTTTTAGGTATATTTATAAATGTCAGAGATTATACATACCGCTGATTACCGTTCCTCTTGATCTCCCCGTACAAATCCATCAAAATGCGACTGACCCGCGTTTTTTCCAAGGCACGAAATATTTTATTAAGGTTTTCCTCGGCACTCATTCGCACCACTGAGTCAAAATCCTCGCAGAATAACAGCAGCACATTTGTGGCTGTGCCACAGTGCGCCGCATAATTGATGTGAGCGGCCAGGGCCGGTGACATGATGCACTCGGCAATTTGCTGGAAACAGGCAATCTTTTGCTTTTGGCTAAGAGATGAGACAAAATTGAGCAGTTAGTGAAGCGATTAATACTTCAAGGTGGTGCATCCAAATTAGGTAGGCTTTAAGAGGATTTGACTTTAGAGACATTGTCAACTCTGGAAATTCATCGACTTTTTACTGTTTTATTTTTGTTGTTTTTTTTTACAACTATTGGCTGCTACTTATGTAATTATTTATGATAATTTACGGAACTTATTATCAGTCGGATTTTTGTAGTTTGGACAACTAGTCACCTGCGATGACGTCATAGCGGATGTGCAATGCATTTCGGGTTTGAAGCTTTTGCAGCAGCTCGATGCAATGTTGTTTGATCAATAATTATAATAGAAATCTTTATAAGCAGGACCTATGCCCAATGTCCTTTTGCGCAATGACAAACTGTTGCCGGTCTGTTGCAGCCTCGGTGGAAAGAATTAAGACGAATGGAAACCAACGCTCACCTGCATTCTGTATTACGCAGCTGGTCCACATTGCCTGTGAATTTCTCGTAAACACTCGACTTGTCCATTTTGTAGAGTTTGCTTTGATTTAACAATTGTGTAGCTATCACATTTTGTTTATTTGCAATCGAAGAGTTTTTTCCCTGTGCAAATTTTCTTTGTTATTATGCTTCCTCTTGCTACTGAGAGCGAACAGCGAACAGCTGCTCTGTGAAAGCGATTGGCAGCACTGAATCGGAGTGCTGCCAACTCAGCTAACTAATGTTAGTGCTGTATAATATTTCGAAGCACATTAAGCGCCAATTTAAATTGAAAATTCATTGATATTTTATTCATTTCGATTGTTATTTATACATAATTACATTCATATTGTTTCTTAAATAAGATAAATTTAGTTATATTCGTTTTTTTTGTTATTCGTCGATAACTCTTCATTCCGCTTTCATAAAACTCTAATATTTTATATTGTTATAAAAGTAGTATAGTTGACAGAAGTGTATTTAATTACATTTTAACTCAAAAAACTTAAACCCACTCAGAAATGACTAATGCTACTTAATCTTAATAACAAACCCACCATTGTTTTTTGTTTATTATTTGCTTGTTTCTGTTTACGTCTATTCCTCCAAACTTGAATTTGAGTGCAATATCAAAACAAAAAAAGTACAATCACAGTCCATTGAAAATATATTAAATTAGTTGTGTGCTTTTAGCCCATTTGATTTTTAAATATATATATTTATATATATATATATATATATATATATATATATTTCTGTTTTGATTGATTTTTAAAGAAATACGATTCTGAAAGAGAATTGTGTAAATATTCTGCACTTGCTTTGCGTCGTTTCTTATTTAATTTTCTTTTTATGCTTTGTGATAAAGTTGCAGTTCTAAATATTTACACTAATTTATTTATGTACCTAAACCTTACATTGTACGCTATGAAAATGTGCAAAACTTAAATAAAGGAAAACTTTGCAGAAAGGAGATAATACAAGAAAAAAAATTGCGTGTGTACTTAAATAATTTATGTCATTTTGCGCTGTTGAGTAGAATTATAAGAAAAAAGAAGATAGTGAATACCGGGATAATAACAGAATACTAAGAACTTGCTGGGACCTCAGGAATTTGAAGAGAGGAAAGTAAATAAAAAAGTAGGTTAGGGGTGTGGGAATGACGACTAAAGGCGGTCAAGTCTAGGCGCAAACCAAATTAGTTTGACGTATTTAAAATTAGTTGATCTATAATTTAAGCTCCGGTTTAGCCGCGCTTGGAGCGCAGCACCAGAAGCGTCAGCACCAGAAAGCCCAAAATCCAGGACAGCGTGCTCACATAACCAATATACACATCCGTCTCGAATATCGCCCAACCACGCGTCAGAATGGAGCGCAGCGAGGATGTAGCCAGTGTCAGTGGCAGGCACAGCGAAATGTATCTGTAATATAAGTGGTACGCTTGAGGCAATCTCTTCAGAGTGGTGGACATTTATTGAACTTACCTCAGCACAACAGGCATTCCCTCAATGGGCCAAATAACGCCTGATAGCAGCAATGTGGGATAGAAGGAGCCCAGAGCCAACTGTATGGCATTACGTTCCAGTTCGCAGATGGAGGATATGAGGAAACCAAAACACATGCCGCACATGCCCTGCAGCAGCGTAAGCACAATCACCCAGAATAGATCACCATTATTGGTCACACCAAAGACGACCAGCATGAAGATAAGCACCAACGTCGTCTGGCCACACATGACCACAAACTGGGTGATCACATGCGAGAAAAGAATCTCACCTGGTGAGACACCAGCAACCCATGACCGATCTAGCAAGCCCTAAGGAATGAGTAAGATTTATAATTTTATATTATTAATTTGAATAAAATTCATATTAAAATTAAATTTTCTAATTCATTTAACATATTGATCATATGAATGTATTTTAATGATGTTTGATTATTCAAAAGTGAATTTCAATGTTTAATCTCAAAGAAATTCATATTTTTATTTAAGTAAATTCTGAATGAACATGAACAAATTAATTATTCATATACAGTATCACATTCTAAAATGTACAATAGTTCTATACTATTATGTTTATTTTTTACCCACCTCAGTGCGTTCGATAATCAGAGCCGATGACGTCAATGCCACAGCCAAGAAAAAGACAATGCTAAAAAAAGTACACAGCAACATACATAAATATAAATTTCTATATTGGATATGTTTATATATTCACACTTACGTCAAAATCACGCCAGGTGCAACGAAATCGGTGAAGGATGGATTCATGGTGCCATAGATGGGCTCCCTAAACTGTATGGGCACATCGCCCAGCTTGGGATTGTTTCCGCACTGGCCGAGCAGACCCATAGCAAAGTCGCGATAGGCATACTGAATGTCGCGATTGAGCATGACGCCGATCTGTTGATTGGACATATCTAGCCACACCTTAACCTCGGACTGCTCAATCGTCTCATCATCCGAATCACGTCCCAAAGCAGCGCGCGCCGTGAACGCGTCCGTAAAGTTCTCCGTTATATAGACAGCGCCCCAAGCATCGCCGCGTCGCACCGCCGCCTTGGCATCCTCAATGTCTGTATAATATGTCTTAACCATGCTGGTGTTCAGATGATTTAAATAGCGACAGCCCAGGTTGGCAAAGTGACAGCCATCCTCCCAATAGCAGGTATCCTATCAGGGGAACAAAATATTTATTAGAAAATGTCCAATATACATATATAACTGATATTTTGCCGTTAATCTACAACATAGTGTATAGTGTTATATTAATTAGAATTATCACAAGAGAACAAAATGATTCCAATAGCATCATAATAATATTATTTTACGAGTTATCGCGAATAATGGAAAGTAAGCAGCGATTGTAAAATGTAACATATATCGACAAACTAAATAAAGGTTGTATTGATGGTTAAACATAAAATAATGGCACTCACCGTGTTATTCATTTCGTTGTTGACAATGGCTAAATTGAGGCCCTGCGGATCCCGGCCAATGGCTAAACAGAAGAGTATAACCTGCATCACAGGCAGCGCAAAAATGAAGAGCATAACGCCAACGTTGCGCCACATGCGGAGCATATTCTTGGTTAGCAGGGCGCGTATTTTGCCCTTTGAGGTGACCTTGCACAGATCCGCAAAACAATCCTGACAGCTCTCCTCATCGTTGGGATTGTTATGTCGCTTCGATGGTGGCGGACTGTACGGCTCTTGGTTCAACTGTGAAAATATGTTGAATATAAATATGAAACCTAAATAGGCTAATAGGAGCTGTGATGGGGAACAACGAACCGTGTATATTGAGCCATTGCTATCATTGATAAGCACCTCCTTGCTCTGGTGGAAATTAAGACCCACAACGCCGCCCTCCTGGCTGGAGCTGGGCTTGTCCATCTTGCTGCCAAAAGCCATGGCATGCAATGAGATGTTGTTACTGTTACCGAAATCAATAACGAGCACACGAACGCGAATAAAGAGACACACAGATGGATTGTTACACAGATTGCAAGCATGCGAGTGCCGAGTCAAATGATAATCGAAAGAAACAAAGATTAGATGAGTGTCGGAATTATGTATTTGGGTTTCAGTTACGGTTAATTGCTACGTGCAGCATGCGGAGCAAAAAGTCCAGACTCACCTGAAGTTCACATAAGTGACATCGCCCTTTTCGCTCTGAATGCGCGAGAGCTTCAGGAAGACATCCTCCAGGCTGATGCACTTGTACATGGACAGCAGCATACTGGGTGATTCCTCAGCCAGTAAATGACCAGAGCGCATTAGGCCAATCTGGAAAATAAACAGCTTATGAAGATCCACGAATTGATACCTAATCAGGTAACTTACCGTGTGCGCCTGTCTCGCCTCCTCAATGTAATGAGTGGTTATGATTACTGTCTTTTGACCCGCCTTTGTAATGTGCACTAAATGATTCCAAATGCTCTGACGCAAAAGCGGATCCACGCCCACCGTTGGCTCATCCAGAATCAGCAGCTCCGGATCGTGCATTAGAGCCACAGCGAAACTGACACGTCGCTGCTGACCACCGCTGAGATTTTTGACCAGTCGCTTCTCCGATGGTAGATCGAGAAAGTTGAGTAGAAACTGCAAACGCTCCAGTATTTCCTTAGTCTCCATGCCAAAGATCCAGCCAAAGTACATCATCGTCTCCTGAATGGAGAACTCACCATAAAGCGCTATTTCCTGCGGCATATATCCCACTCGCTTACCGGGCACACCCGAACCACGTGTGCCCGGTTTGCCGCCCAGCACGAATATATCCCCGGAGTCCAAACGACGACGACCCACAATGCACGAGAGCAGAGTGGTTTTACCGCACCCAGAGGCACCCAACAGGCCATAGCTAAGAGTGTATTCAATTGAATGTTGACAGGTTAAATAATATAAATAATATAAGTAATATAAATAATATAAATAATATAAGTAAAATAATATATATCATAAATAGTGCGAAATGAACTCAAGGAGCATTCAACATATTTAATGATGGGAACAAACTTATTTTCCCTAATGCCCTCCTACCAAATATTTGATTTATTAAACTGAGGCTAATCTCTATAAAGTTTAAGTTAAACAAATGATTCATATCGAAATTTTTAAAAAGAGGTAAGTTGATGGTATAATTCTAAATCGTTTTGATTTAACTTTAAGTTTCCCATTTTGAGTCGGTAACAATATGCTTTTCTGCCAGTTCAGCACATAGATGAGATAAATTGAGAAATAAGTGCTGACTAGTACATGAGTACTTATACTTGAACCACTTATAAGTTAGTGGGGGCATGTAATATTATTTGTGCCGTCTCAACGGCAGTGTCAATGCTAATTTTAGCGGTTCAAGTTGAATTATTTCGAAATGATCACCTTGAAAATGGAGACATGTTTTCGCAGTCGCACGACTCCACCTTTTTAGGTAGACCCTAGTAATCATCATGCGAATCAGCCGCAACTGACAAAACAACAACAAAGCGATTATTCGTATTATTAATAATAATAATACTGTTGTTGTTGCTGTTGCTATCGCTTCGCCCTAGAGCCATTTAATTTTTGTCTTTCAGTTTTCGGCCTTTAATAAAATTAAGCAACACGTAGGTAGCACGTCTCGGCTTGTTATTGGATTTATTAATATAATTAACACGTTGCAGCATTTTACGAATCGAATTTTGTGTTCATGAAAATTTAACTATCCAACATTTAACTATCGCAAAGACTTTGACACGAGCTCTCAGCTCTGCGAGCGGTTCATTGACTGTCAACTGACCTAGGTCAAGACAAAACTAATGGAGTTGAACTGTTGCTTTAGCCGGCTACTACGTTACCTAAACAAAGTCGAGGATTTTTAATACTGGGTCAAGATTGTGATATTTATATGTGCTAAACACACAGAATTAAAAATAGTTAAACAATTTTTAATTTTATGACTTGTTTGCCATATGAATTTGGCTATACGAATGCCTTCTTCCAATGCCGAAGCCAAAAATCGTAATCATAATTGCCTTAGTATTTTTGTGGCAACAAAATTATGGTTAAAATTCAAACAATAAAATATCAGGATATCAATAATCTGTGTAAGAGAGATCAAGAAAAACTATATATGAATAAAAATTCCTAAGTCTCTCAACCTACAACTCTACTATTATCGACAACTCTGGCAACTCTGCCACCCATCTATAACAAGTATTTCAAAACCTTAAGCTTAACTCGTTTAATTTGCCACAGCATCAAATTATAATGCAAAAATGTTGTTTCACTTATGATACGTTGAAAACTGGTTACCCAGTATTGAGATCGATAATTACGGCGATCAAAGTTGCAGCGCTCAAATAACCTTTGATACGTCTATACGGAAAATGCTCCCCAGTTGTGCAATCGAATAGCAATTACAAGGAAATTATTGTAGCATTGAGTGCTGTTCTCTATTTACAATTTTATCGTTTTAAAAGTGGCACAAAATGTAATGTGACGGTAAATGAAGTGTATGTATGTATGTGTGAATTACTTTCGCCGATTCTAATTATTTAGAATTAGCCTGCTAATGGAATCTGTCAACATTTCAGCATGGTTGAAATCTTGATTAGTATTTGATATGTCCAGATATTAGAGTTAATACTTATTTATCAACTTACATTGTGCCTTTTGGTACTGTCATATTCAAATTGTTTAACACCTTATTGGCGTTTTTCTTCTTTCCATATACTTTAAAGGCGTGTTGCACTGATACGGCCGCCTGTGTGTTGCGTGTAACCGACGAGGGTGCATTCCAAACAGCAACCGGGCTCTGTTGTGTGCCACCATCGTTGTTTGTAGCCGTCATGACGGAGTCTGTGGAGACACTGCAATTGATAAAATATAGATTCAAATATGTTAATAACAGAGGTTTAATGAGTAAAAATTAGTATATTTAAAATATAGCATACAAAATTACTTCAATATTAGTTTATAATTTTAGAATAAATTCGTCAAAAAGTATACATTTTTATATTATTATTTTAAATATAAAATTTTATCGTCAATTCTAAAGTTGGAATAAAATGTACTCAACACATTAATTAATTTATTTATTTGTATTGTATTATTGTATTGTTATTGTTATTTGTTTATTGTTATTGCCTCCGAGTAGACAGAGCTGGCCAGGTATGTCCAGCCTGCTTGATTTCTCAACTGCATCGACAAGTTGGTCAGCCGTTAAGCGAATACTAGTATAAATTGCATTCGCCAATGCATTTGCATTATTATGTGACGTGCCTATTGCGGAATTGCAATGCAACTACGTTGGTAACTACTCAAATGAAGGCGTTTAACCGTCAGGCCATGCCCTAAACTGCAATAATGACCACAACAGCGAACATTGGGAACCTTTGCATCTCATTTGGGTCAAGGTTAGCTGCACCGATCGCCTTGTCATCGGCTAAATGATTTCCATTCTTTGGCAAAGAAAGCAAAAATCAGTTGGCTTACTTTTAATCGTATACCAGACACACATATCAAATTTAAGCGTTGTTTTTTTTTTATTTTTGGAAAACAATTTTTAAGTTATTAATAAAGCGCAAGTCATACCAACAACAAATTGATGGAAATTAGTTCAAGGTCATTGATCGAACGGCATCGTCGACTTTACTGCTATTAAATAAACGGTAATCGATTCACTTTTTACTTTTTGCAAATCGATTGCGCTGCCAGCTCATTGAATAAATTTAATCAGATACCACATTTTTGCATATTGTATAAGCTTAGATCTCAGACAGCCTGAAAACCCAATGGATCTACACATTACACAATTGGTGTGCGAAGCAAAGTCAAACAGACAATATTTTCATAGTGCGGAGACATTTTAGCTTTGTCCAAATGGATTCTGTAAGTGATACGCATTTCAGAAATTATATGCTGCAATAACAGCAACACAACAACAACTTCGAAGCAGCAAGCAGCAAGTCGTTGACGAAACGTATTTCAAGTTCGTTGCTTGAGTCTTTTGATTTGCGTATTGTGTTGATTATCGAGTTAGTCAGAGCCAACATTTATTGCTTGTGTATGCGTAAATTGCGTAAATTTCTGTGTGCTGTGTGCTGTGTGCGCGCACATTCAACAATGGACAAGGTCAGTCAAAGTAGTTTGTTATAATGACAACAGACCAACATTTTTCGATGTATTTTTTATTTTTTTGGGTGCGCTCGGCATTTATGGCTGAAAGCTTAGCATATTGCTTGTATGCTGTTGCTGTTTTTGTATGCTTATTGATAATTTAATTAACTATTAGAGCGCTATTTCGTCGACCGCAGATATATTCGGTTGTTAGGTTGTTGGGTGACAAAATAAAATTACAAAATATGCCGTGAGAAATGGTTGGCACATAAACTGAAAATATTTGTGGGTATGTGTATTTGTGGGTTTGTGACTAAAGAAAAGCTAATAAAATATATCTCTCATCATATTGTCATATTTAAATAAAATTGTTGTAAACCAAAAACTATAATTATTCAAGGTATTCGTTTAAGGGTATACTGTAGACTCCGCATCAAAACGACGTGAAATGCAAAATACACAGTTAAGCACCCCTCGCTAACAGTTTGTAATTATATTATTATTAAAGGTCCGCCCACCCACTCGCACTCACTCCTATGGACCTAGAGCACTTAACTAACCGGGATCCAAAATCTTTCTACTTAGCCCACTGGTTGGCTTGATGATCTTTTGTAAAATTGTACGTCTGTCGCTGCTGAGTCACCAAGCAGGAAACGAGTGAATAATTTTAAAATTCAGAAATAATGTACTTGCATAATCTGAGCTGCAATTGCACGAGTGTGACAACAAAAACCAATCGCTGCTGGAAAATGATTTATGATGGAGCTATCTAATCACATGTAATCAAGTGAATGCAAAGCACGCAACACAAGCAGGTAAACATGCAAAGCATTTAACATGACTCTCAGTCCCTTCTCTCTCTCTCTCTCCCTCTCTCTCTCACTATGCGGCAAGTTTGAGCTCGTCACACGTGAATGATTGGAATTTCAATAATTACGCACGATCTGTAAGGAATATGCAATGCCAACAAATGTACTTAACCTGCTCACGTCGGCGAATTCTAAGAAGAGAAAGAACATTTTGTATAGATTTTTCAGTCAATACTTAAATTAGTTAACTTCTTAGTTCCTTACATCATTATTTGGCACTTTAGCTTATGAAATGGGCCATTTGTGTTCGAGTGTTTGACACGATTACAAACTTGTTCGCCCTGCTCAAAAATGCGGTCGGACTTTTCGCCTGACGCACAGCTCGCATATATGTATATGCAAAACAGAGATACACTCGCACAAACACACTAACACAAAATGTGGCAAAAAGCAAAAGCTGTAAACAGTGCGAAGCTCAGGAAAAGTCAAATCGCAGCCAACAAGCCTCTCACTCGCTCTCAGCGAGCGAGCAGAGCCGAGAGCTACATAGATTATGCAATATTGAGCGAGACACGCTGCAAAAGCAATGAGGAATAGCAGCAGGAAGACTTGCTGACCGACTCACTGACTGACTAAGCGATGTGAACTTATTGACTTATTGGCAGATTGACGTAGCCGAAATCGAGTTTTTTATATAAAAAATCCCATCTTCAACTGGGTCAACATTAGTGGGTCAAATAAAGAGTTTGTGTTGCTTTTATCGAAATATTTTTTTTCTTTTGTACTTTGGAAATTACATTTCGATTGCAATTAAAACAATTAATGTTGTTGTTGCTGTTGTTTGATGTCTACTTTTACTTACGTTGATATCAGCATATTGATGTGTGATTTTTTTCAGTTTTGCTGCTCCGCCTGCTGTGGGTGTTTATTTTGATCAACTTAAGCTTTATTTCGGGCTTTGTTTACCTATTTAAATATTAGTTAGTCTGCCTTTACTTTTACCAACAACAACAAATTAAAATACGAATCGTAACGCGTAGCTGTCTGTTGCGGCCGCCAATGTTTGGCAATGTTCAAGTGGCTTTTGGCGATTTATGCCCACATTTCTGAAATGTACATATATATATATAAAAAAAAAAAAACAATTATAAGGTTTGGAGCGTTAATTGTGTTTTTTTTTACATGCGTTGACTTGAAGTTTGACGAGCTCAAAGTGCATTTTCTGTTCGAGTCGGAATACACACGAGTTGATTGTAGACTTATTTTAAATAAGGTACATACAGCTATACATAGGACAGTATTAATCGCTTTTCAGATATTCCGAATATAAAAATGAACTAACTAACAAATAGGCATATAAATTATACATAAAAACTACAAAAAAAAAAAAACACATGCAAAGTATGACCATGTCGTTTTCTAATATTTTTCACTCATACAATCAATACCTAGTGATTGGATTTCTGATAGTATTTACTGTACTGTTAATGCCAACAATTGTTGCGACTTCCATTAATTTCAACAATTTATTATAAAGAAAAACCGCTATCAATAACAACAATAACATTTTTAAATAGCATTATTCCAATCTTGAGCATTTTATCGTACAATTCATAGACATATTAAACCAGAGTCTAAAAGTCGCTCTCCACAACAATAATATTAATATTAATATTATTAAATGCACTCAAAAAATATTTTATATATATAGAATTTCATAATATTAAATTGCGATCGCCTCGCTGCACTTTGAGGCGTGACGCATTTGTATAAATGGGCAATGACTTCGTCAAGTGGATTCAATAGGTTTAATGGATCCGCGGCACCGACAAGCCACAACATAAAATCACAGACAATAAATAAAGTGGCCATTCTCATACATAGACAGATAATTTACTCAACTGGTTGTAACTAACATAAAAAAATGTTGAAACTAGTAAGAAAACATACGCAACCAATCAACAAGTCGAAACTTTAAGCTCCTCAAAGCACATGTTCACTATATTCACCCTAGTGTTTGTATACTAAACTATTTAATTATATATATATGTAAGACTTATCACTTAATAAACATTTTATAAGGCTTTAAAATATTTTGATCATTGTTAAACGCAACAGTTAAGCTCAAGAAAAATATGTATTCATTGATTTTACGTAATTCATAGACTTAACCACAAAGCTAAAATACAATCGATAAGAGTTTAGAAAAACTATTGTTAGTTATTAAGCAATATCGTCCAGCAATTTTAAGTGCCAAGAGTACACCAAATAAATACAATGATATAGACATATTTCTATAATTTCAATTTCAATTTTTATTTTAATGAGGTAATCGGTAAACTATACTTAGCCAGATCTGTTTGCGTACCGGAATATCCAAAATGGATCTTATGAATAGCTGAATTTACAAGTGCTGCCAGCTAAACAATTTATATGCTGATGACTTGCGTGCGTGGCATTAAAAAGTAAAAAGCAGTTGCCCGTGGCATATGTCAGTCATTAAAGTGGTTTTAAGGACAGGCCAAGCCCTAGAGGGCTGATGTGTGTAAGTGGGCCTAGAACTGCTTTGGCTTACGGCCAAGTTGAGGAATCGATGGCTATATGTTAGCAATACTTTCGTTCTCTATTGGACTTTTGTTAGCTCTTTCTATTCCCATAGCGTTTTCATTTTCATTTTGCTTGATTTTCCGATGACATAATTTCTTGAAGTGCGAGTGTGTGTATCTGTGTGCCGGCAGTATATGAGTGTGTGCGAGCTTGCAGTTGTGTGCGACACAGTTTTGTGTCTGCGACTGCTGCTACTTCTTCGGCTTCGGGTTCGGCAACGGCAGTAGCATTTGGCCATTGCAACAGCTTGCAAACCCGTTGAGTTTAATTTACTCATTGCTAAGTTTAGTTGAATTTACTTGTTTCTGCTATTGTGGCAACTTACAACTGGTTGAGTGGCCTGTATTTTATTGTTGTTTTCCAACTCACCCGCACAAGCCAATAACAGCACGGCCATATTATCATCCTTAGATAATCAGCATTTTTTGCAAGAATTTGACAATCAAGCTATCCGAATTCTTTGCCACGTGCTTTCAGCTGTTTAAAATTAAATCTTAGCTGACTTTTGCTTTGACCAAAGCACACTTGCAGCACACTTGACAAGCAATGCACGAATAAACCAGTCTATGGCTAATAGCTTAATATAATAACTCGACTGCTGCCACGAAAGAGAATGTACAATTGCCGCAATAGATAAATAATTTTCTTAATAACCATTTGACGTTACATAAGCGAACCCCGCACAATAAAGAAACGTTGAAAAACTTGGTGAAATGAAAAGACACGAGAACTTTAACAACTGTTTACCAGTGTTATATACTTAAATTTTTAATTTACTCAAACGTTGACAAAAGTAATTTCTTTAGCTTTTTATTATCAATATTGATTTAAATGTCAGCGTGTGTATCTATTATGCTGACATTTCAATGAAATTATCGCAATAATTACATGGTTAGCTTTAAGCTGACAGGTGTCATGTCACCAAGTTCGCTCATTAGGGCTAAGAGTTCAAGCAGGGGCCAAGTTTAACAGACTTTCAAATTACAAGCGATCTGCTGTCTTAATGCATGTAACAAACCGTTCTTAATTGATCTATTAGACTCTGTCATTAAATGGCCACGCTACCAGTTTGAATTCAGCTTAAAAGCGCTTAGCTCATAATAAACGCAGCTATCCTTATGTATATGTAAAATCTCTGACTAAAAAAATAAATAAACTCAATTGCCAACTATTTTAAATTATTTTTTAACTACTTAATCGAAATAAACTAGTTCTATAGTTCTATATAAACACAATATTAAGTTAATCGGCGCATTTACCTTGGATTTAATTAAATGTCGCTTATGAAAAAATGCATCTAGATTTAGGAAACAGCCAAGAGCTTAAGTTAATTTGCATTATACAATATGAATACACCTTGAACTCTGCTCAAAACCGTTGCTGCTGACAAAGACACAGAGATCTCAGGGGGAAAAAAAAACTAAAATAAAAGAAGCAAAAGCCGAAACAGAATATTTAAAAAATAAAAAAAAAACCGTAACGAAACAAGACAAAAGTGAAAAAACCCCAAGCCGAAAATACCAGTTCAGTTCATTTGGAGCTCGAAGCGTTGCACACTTCGGAAATGCACGCAGCGAGAGTGGAAAGAAACCAACCTTGACAATAAATTTTCAGGGCCCCCGACGAAGGTCGTTGGGTGCACAAAATGCGACAATGAATGCAGTTTAACGTATATTCAAATACAATATTATTAAAGTCGTTGCTTGCTGCTTGTATCTCTGTATCTGTGTATATCGCTATAAGTATTTTCATCTGTGTATTTGTGCCTGTGCAATGAAATTGCAAAAAGTCACAACAGCTATTTACGCTGAACTTTGCTCGAAATCGTTAGCAACAGCGCAAGCACGTAAACTGAGAGATACAACTGGCTTATAGTGTATCTTTAAGCCGCAAAGCCGGCCATGCTAGCAAACTACAGTTGACCTCTTGCCCAGTGCAGTCATCGTCGCCATACTTGTTAATTATAGCCAATTAGAATCGACCTGGAAACTGAGCTCAACCGAGTTTTCTTGCAAGTATTTGATATTGTACTGAGATTCGATAATAAAAACTGCATAGATCATTTGAGCAACATATCATTAGTAAAGTAAATTGTTGTTGAGTGTTTAGTTAAGCAGCAGCTTTAAATATCTAATATAGATTAGATTGCAAATATATACTTAACGGGACTTACTAATCAGGAACAATAATAAACACGGACATCAACTCAGATGCTGATTTGTCATACACGAGAATTAAACGCCTAATGATATTTAATGATGTGGCAGATCAAATCTCAAATCTGTAATCGTAAGAAGAGCTAAGAACACTGAAGGTTATTAAAAAAATATATAATCCACAAACTAGTTAACAAATACTCCAAACTATGAGCTCAACTTTAAAATGATGAACTTATATGATAATCAATGAAAAAATCCCTACATCGAGCAAACGTTAATCCTTACTTGAATCGCTTATTTGGCAACTTTTCTGTATTTCTATATTCGTTTTAGGTGAGACAGCAAGCTAAATCTGTCAATTTGTATGCACAGCGGTTGAGCTGGTGTTTGCACATTTTGAATAAACAGTAGCCATGGCTGGAACTGTGGAAGGGGATTTGCCGGTGGTACAGTCACGTCGAGCAAACGTAGAGTTCGTTTTTAGAGTTAGATTTTTTTTAATTTTTAATTTTTCTTTTTTTTTACTTTTTTGTTGGTCATGTTGACGATGTTGGAAGGCCTGACAAAGCCGTAACGCGCACAAAGTAATTGTGAAGAGAATGGGACAATAAAGCTACGGCCATTTGTTGTTTGGAGAGAATATTGTGTTAGTAATATTCTTATGATAATTCGGATACTTTAGGCAGTTGTTACTGTCCAATATGAGGACTGTCATAATGATGTTTGCAAAATAATATTCTGCAATAATGTAGCTCTTCAAGGTGCCAGCTCGTCAAACTCCAAATCTTAAAAATCCAAATTTTGTTTTGTTTACTCAACAAATTTACACTTACAATGCGCGTTCTGAATAAGTTTCCTGTCCAACAATCACTGGGTGTATGCGTGTGTAAGTGTGTTAGTGTGTGTGTAGATTTGTTGAAAAGAGTCGTTAAATGTCGTCAACTGTGCATTTGTTTGCACAAGTTGTTGCTAGGCTGTTGTGTGTGCTGATCCTCTTTCTTGTAATCCACTGGCAGATGATTGCTCTTGCACAACAGAAGACTTAAGGCACAAACTTGTATCGTATCTAGCAATATTCACACACGCGTCGTATAAAATTATTGACAAATGTACAAGCCTTTTGTTGTAGTTGTTGCTGTATTCATTAATATCAGCACACTTTATGTCGCTGTATCGCTCTTGATCTTGTCACTAAATATCACGGAACGGAGCGAGTCGTAAACGCGTGCGCTTCGCTTCAGGCTGAAACTAAGACTGACTTCAAGTCGCTGGCTAAACTGAGACTTGAGCTGCGCTGAACTGCGCTTAACGACGACGACGACGGCGACGTTGACGTCGACGATGCTGCCAGCTTTGTACTTTACACTTTGTCAATAGAAAAGCGAGCGCTCTGTCTATCTCTCTCTGTTGTTGTTGAGTGCTTTTCAAAACTGCTGCACTTTTGCACGTGCGTAAAGCGCGTGTTAACGATTCGTACGTGCTGCCTTGCTGCTGCTTAAAACACAACTGAACTCAGCTAGGCGGCAGTTAAAGTCGCTCGCAGTGCGAGAAAAAGCACTCAAAAAACGCTCAAACTCAAGTAAAACTGGATTTGAGTTGCCTTCGCTCTTTGTTTTGCGGGCATATGGAAAGAGCGCGTGGCGTCTGGTACTTTGTATACCATTAAAAATAGAAAAAGAAGGTTTAATGATTTTGTGTAAATGTATGTAACAGGCAGAACATACCCTATAAAGTATATATTCTTCTCATGCGCTGCATTCGTTTTTTTTTTTACTGTTCGGTGCCTCCGTCTGCCATAATAAATGAGTGCAAAACTTTGGTTGGAAAACTTTTTAAATGAAAATTAGTAAATAAAACGATTGTATATTTAGCAGCCCTGAACCCACAGGGTATGTCGTAGTCAAGCTCGCTCGACTACAGTCTGCCTCTACTTGTTTGAGCGTTTTTTGCATGTCGTATTAAAGTTTGATGGCTTCGCTTGTTGTTCCTTTGCTCGTTCACCTTCAAAGCATTCAGCATGTGCGCGCTTTAAGGGCATATGGCAATAAAGGTCTTCTCAGCTGCTGCAGTTTTTGGGTTTTTTGACGTCGTTGTTGTGACGTTGCCGCTACGCCGCTGTTATGTAAGTCGGCGACCTTGAGGCAGTCGGCTTACGCGCTGTGCATAAAACTATGCGCTACGCTGGCTTCTTCTTCTTCTTCTTGTGAGCAACGAGAAATACAACACACAAACTTAACCACTCACCATTCACTGGCACTCCTCGCATTGCATCATCAAAGTAAGAGTCAGGTTCTGTCTGGAAAAGCCGACGCAACTACTGGGTTACGTTAATAAGCGCATTTAAATTCTGAACTGATAGATGCAAACTACTCTGCTTTTTGGCTGTAGGAAACATTAAGAATCATACCGAAATGGCAATAAAGTACTATTATTTGTTTAATTTGTTTTTAATGCCAAATATGCGTGAGCATTAAGAAGGCACGATCGTCACAATCGCAGTCAAAGAAACGTCAATGAGTTTGTTTTTTGTTATTTTTGTTTTGTTGTCTTGTTGAAGTTTTGCGTGGTCAAGGCGAGATTTAATGCTTAGTTTGTATTAAATCAATGTGGCAAAGAATAAGTCGACAATTGAGTGATGGAAAAATCTATGGAGCCGCAAAATGAATAGAAACTCGAAGACAACAACAACGACAAAGCACTAATATCATCAATTTGAAACTGTGTATTGCATAATTTCAATGTCATCTATATGTTAACAGTTTGATGGCCTCACTTAGGGCATTTTACTTGGGATACATATGAAAAGAGAAGAGAGAGAAAAACAAAAAAAAAAAACAAACAAGAAATCATGTATAGTATGCCGAAGCAAGAATACCCTAAACATATTCATATAATATATCTATTAAATTTAAACAAATGGAAATTATTGGTGTAAGTTAAACCGTTTGTAAATGGTCCATTAGTTTTACATTACATTACATTAGTTTACAGATAGCTGTGAGTAACTGGTCAAGCGATATTTGAATGAGTCATAAATGTGGTGACTATATGTAGAGGGTACCTCTTCTGGTGCATATAAATACATAAGTCAGATGGGCTATATTTACGCAACGCTGACATTGAAAATGCCCAACTGTCCATCATTGTGGGTGTTTGTTGGCCAATGTGCAATAAAATTGAGTGATGTAACAAAGTACGCATGAAATTTAAATTTAAATTTGTATTCAAGCGCAAATTGGTCGATGGACAGAGCAAAAATGTTGATGTTATATGATAACTGATAAAATTTTATCCGATATTTTGGTGGATTTTGTATTTAAGGTAATTTATTTGTTGAAGCCAAATAAACGGCAAGGCTGTCCCGTTATAAATAAACCAATTGCTGCCCTATACAAAAGGTGCATATCATGCCCGGCAGGGCCATTACACTGAGTCTGTATAGTCTGAATAAATTCGATTTTGTGGTGCTGCACTTCGTGCTTAACTTTAAGATAAAGTTCCTGAAAATTTTATGTATAAACGGTATGCAATTTCTGTCCAGCAATTGATGTCAAATAAATGTTAATCACAAAACATATCCCTACCCATAAATAAATAAGTAATCGGAGTTGTCGTTTGCAACGCACTTGACATCGTTTTGAAACTGTCAGCGTGCTAATGAGCCCTGCAAAGTGAGTTCCAAGTTAACCTGACAGCACTCCATCAACGCCGACATACATATATAGAAATATATAGATATATATATATATTTACATATATATATATATACATATATATATATATATATATTGTAATGAAAGATGCATGATTCATCACAGCGGCCTACTTTACTTTCAATAACAGCTTGTTGTGCACTAAGTTAGTTAAGATAATTTGAAGCTAATTGGCGTTGGCCCACAGCAAAATTTATGATGCGATAGGAAATCTGAAGGGTTCGCTCAGTACTGTCTCAATTTGTGCTATTCATATACCTCAAGTAGTGCTGTACTCATCAGTCAGTCTTTGATATTTTTTCAAAGATGATATCGATGCTTGTGCCTTTTATATTGATCAACTTATGTAAGAGTTTCTTTAGTTCTTATCAATGTGACACACCCACACACACTTATGAAAATAAATATAAATATATTTGTAGCATGATTTCGCTTAAAAAAAAATATATATATATATGAGGTTGGCAACGATAATTTATAAAGGTTAATTTAATACACTTTGCAGACTATAACGAAGAAAACATCACAATTTGTTTTATTATGTCAAGCACTAAAACTTCGTATTGGTTTCAGTTTAAACTGCAGTCTGATTTTCTTTTTCTGTTTCTGTTTGGCTGTTTGGCTGTTTGTCTGTCTCTGCTTGTCCGTCTTAAGCTTTTCTGGCAAGTCATGTGGCAACTGTAGCTGCTCTCTGCCTTGAACAAGTTTGTTGACTTCGCAGCTTGGTCAGTGCATCAAAAGACGGCAGTTACAAATGAAAAGAAGTAAAACAGAAACGTATCAACAACAGCAACAACAGTAATAACAGCCAACGCAAATGGCAACTGGCAGTTGAAGAAATTGGTTGACAATATTATTTGGCTTTTGCCCATGGCATAAATTTAACAACAACTTGTTGCAGGCAGGCGATGCTAGTAACTGTTTCAGCATTTGGCTTTACGATGTGACAACATTTCAAATCTTTATTTTGTGTGCTGTTTTTTTTTAGCGTCAGCAAGACGAACAGGCTAAGTCTATGCCCATTCATTCATTCATTCATATAAACAATTTAATTTCAGTTTCTTTGCGAGTGCTCTCAAATCGAGCACAAGGTCGCAGCCGCAGTATGGCGTTGATAGAGGAAGCCGCTGGGAAGCATCTGATTCGGCGCTGTTGCCTCAATCTGTGTGTGCAACTCGAGAGAAACAAACTGTGCAACGGCAGCGCCACCATTAATTGTATTTCAGCGCAATTTCAATCTAAAGTCGACTCGTAAAAATGTCTTGCTTTGCGATTGCCGCCTAACGTAATTTCATTTGCAATAAATTTTCCCTTTCGCTTCAAACTTGTTTGCTCTTGCTGTGTCCTAATCACATATTTCTTTTATATATGTATATAAATATATAGTTTTTTTATTTTGTTCATTCGCAATTTTATTGCAGTTGCCACCTGGTCGTAAAGCTTTTAGTAAGTGGTGTAAAGCTTTCAATCGTGCCAGAGCACAGAGCTGAACACGTGATGGATTCGTTGGATAATCGAAATCGAAACAAGTAAACAAGTAAAGGCTACAAAAACAATTGATCCACAGCTAACAAGTAATGAATTGGGTAACCTAAGCTCAGATACTCGATCAACTTTACCCCTTGTTTGTTATTCCCATTATTGCATTTAACATTTCGAGAAGAAGAGAGTAAAACTCTTCAAGCAGCCTAAACATGTCTTGAAATATTTGCAATTATTAAAAAAAATTACAAATTCTCAAAAAAAAAAAACAAATAAGTTTAAGCTAAATATTATGCACGATTTGAGTTAAAAACGCTCATCACTAACATGAAAGCGAACTCAATGGTTTGTCCGGTTGTACTACTTGTTGAAGCTTTTTTGTTGCTGTGTTGTTGTTTCTGCGTTGTGGCAGCTGTTGTTGCTTGCTTGCTGGCTTGCCAAATATTATGCAATTCTTGAAGCAGAGCTTAAGTCGCTGCTGCAGCGCTTAAATGCAAAAGAGGAACACAGACGCAAGCAGCTTAATTTATTACAATTTGAGTCTGTCTGTCTCATAAAAGTCACACGCACTGAGGAAATTGCAATAGTTTGCTGGATATTGTTTGTTGCCATATTTTTTTTTTGTCTTTATCTGTGGCGCTGTCCATTTGAAATTTGAATTTAACGTGGCTATGCTTATTTTGATTTTTTATTTAATTTATTATATATTTTGTGTGTCTTTTGCTCATCGCTTGCACAAAAATGGTAGAGACAGGGGCAAAGTTTCGGATACAAATATACACGCCCCAAATGTGTCAAGGTCTTTTGTAAAATTCGACTGGCAAATGAGCGAAAGATACTTTTGTGCAAAGCAGCGACTTGAGCCCAAAAAGCTAGTGGAGCGTAGTCACAATGCGCTCGAGATTCGGACATTGTCTGCGTAATTATGTGAGGGAAAACTTTGGCACACAATGAGCGCCATTTGACTCAAATATTTGGCATGGCAAAAAAAAAACACCTATTTGATTGAGCGCCTTGTGCAACGCCTTATTCAAAAGCCAACACACATTGAACACTCTTAAGCCAATTAGCGTACCAGCTAAATAGCTGTTAATGCCAAAATCAAACAAACGCAGATAGTCGCAACATTTTTGAAGTAGTGGTAAATGCGGTCTAATACAATGCTCGGTCTTCTTGCACTAAGTGAAAGTACTAAATAAAAAAAAAACCTATGATGTCATTGAGGTATGAGATATTATCGATGGCAAAAACAAGAATATAAACTAGATAACTATCAGTATTTACGTGTATATATGGATCGCTATTTCCATATTAATTTATTCATATTCTACCATTTAAAATTTAACATTCATTTACATATGTATTTATAAAGAGATCAACATAATATTAAATGAACACTCGAAATTACCACATGCACGTGAATGCCTTACAATTAATAAACGAAATTTCACATATACGAGCTTGATTTTATTTACGACTGAAGTACGAATTAGCTCAAGCTCTTTCTCGATGCAAAAGAAGATGCTTGAAAACGTTATGGAAGAAGCGAAAATAAATTAAATATTGCGGAGACTTAAGACAGATGCGTGTTTTGATGTTTATATGACCTGTTGAGGGTTAAGCTGCTCATTTCCTAATAATTTCAATGGCCTCTAAGGCAATAAAGGCTTCAAAAAGCCTTACCAATGGTTAATGGGTTGAGCATGTTAAATGTAGTTTCCACGATTGCCAGCAAAAAATGTTCTAAACTTCGCACAAGCACCAAAAACGTTGGAAAGGCGCAATGAACGTGTTCAGTGTTATTCTTAATGCTACTGTAATTGTTGTTGCTCGAAGATTAATGTAATTTGCTTTAATATCGCTGGGCGACTTTGATCTTTGAAGCCATTTAAGCGGGGTAGCGTTATACGAGTGTGTGTGTGTGCTGCATTAAAGTGGAACTTTGCTTTAGTGAAGTCGAGAGCAAAGCTTTTTCTAGCTTTCACTTAGTTCAGCACTATAGTGCGCCACCTGGCGCTTTTAACTCATAAGCTTACTCAAAGCTTACCAGAAGAAGCGCTTCGAAGCTCGCTGCTATGCAACGCTCAGAAAGCTACAACCTGCCAGCCTGCCTAATTTGTTAGCACCCATTACGATGCAATTTTAAACGTACCCCGGATTTGGAAAGCAGAATAACATTTTTTGCTGAGAGGCATTTGATTATATCATTTAAAACATACTATTAATATTTAGTTGCATGTCAATTAGAATTGATGCGAAAACAGCAATTATTAAGAGCACGCCATCTATCGCTGCCAATCCGAACTTATCGGACAACACAAAATGATTTTCACATGCAGTTCGGCTTAACTGGCTTATGCGGAAATGAGGTTGTCAATTGTTTACAATCGTTTTAATGAGTGCCGCCAAAAAGCACCATTATCCCACGAATCTATATTTAATATTCACCATTTTATAAACAAGTTAAGTTATTTGTGAAATGGCCCAAAGTTGACTCACATTATGCGTAAACAAAAAAAAATTATAGCACCCCATTATAAATGAATGGTAGATTTGCAAAAACGAGTGTTCGGATAAAAGTGACAAACTCGCATATACATATATCGATATATATATACAAATATATAATAATAATAATATAAATAATATATTTAAATATATTTATATATATTATATATATGTAGATCAGCGTGTCCGAGACCTCTTTAGCAAATTGCCGCAAATGACTAGTATTTTATTGAAGTGATATTTACACATTTGCCCAAGCAACTGGTCATAATGTTTTATAATGCTTCGTTCGCTTCATAATAATGATGGTTATTTAGTGTGTTTAGTTGTGCTGCTAGTGAAATTATTGAAACTTACAATTAGTCATACTAAAAGCAAATTAACACTTAAATGCAAGCAACTCTGCTAATCCCAAAGGTGAAACGTCTCTAGACTCAATTTTGAGGTTCCTCAACTAAAATACAACTCTAGCACGCCCATGAGTTTTTTTTAAGTAGTCATGAATATACTCACAAATACCTATATGCATATGTATATGCAAACATATGATTATGTACATAGGTAAGTCTACGAATGCTCGTAGAGTTTGAATATGTATTTATATAATTGCGAATTTCACTTCACGTCACTTTTTATTGTATAGCTTAAGTGCAATCAAAACATTAAGCTTAATAAGCATGACGTGTAAAAAATATCTGCGAGATATTGAAAACTAAGCGAATTGCGAACTACAAATTACAGGTATTAAAGTTGTGTAAGTCCCCATTTCAAAATAGAACAGAAATCAAGTGCTAATTGTTGGAATGAACCATCTCCGTCATTTAGAGTATTCAAAAAGTGCTGGCGCAACAAATTAGTGATCTCATCGGTGGAATATCAATATGTGCCTTGTGCTTTTTTTGCGATGCATTTCCGACCAGCTAAGTCATGCCTCAGACAAGCTTAGTTAAGAATACAAGCTTTCGTTTTGAGGATCCAACTGGTCACAAAATCTATTTAAGCTCATTTTTTTTATTCCGTTACTCGATTTACACATTTTACGAAACTAATGAAATATTTGTTTTTACAATAAGAATCTTAATTTTGAAAAACCACTGTATTCTATTTTTAAATAAGCACTTCGAACACAGATAAATTAGTAAACAGCTGCTCAATTACAACCTACAACAACTGAAATCAATAAGCGAAGAACTTAAATCAAATTCAAAGTCAACCACTTTTTTGTTTCGGTTGCTCTCCTATGGAAAAAGAAGCACTTAGGCAATCTAGACAATCCCATTTAAGTAGAGATCGCATCTGCTTTGCTCTTTTTTGTGAGTATTTTTCGATTCGCTTGCATGGGATTCCTGTTGGAGTTATTAAGTCGCATTGAAGATTAAAAGTTGTTGGGCATATACAACTTATGACTCACATGGCACTCGGATCCGACCAGCTGAAATGACGTTTTATCCTTTCAAAGTCCATGACCGGCTGTTGCTGTTGCTGCTGCTGCTGATGATGATGATGATTTTGTTGCTGTTGGCTCAAGGTTGCCTCTTTCTTGGGCGCCATTTTGAGTGCTTCCCCTGACTCAAGATATAAGGAGCCGGCGCTGTAAGCGGTCTAGTCAATGGTTTCTAGAAATAGTTGCACAACTGGTTTCGCCTTTTTTGGTTTCGGCTAGTAAACAGTCGTGTTTATTTCAAACTTGAGCTCACACTTTGTTTCGTTAATTACGCGGAGATTCGCGCGCGTTCGCATAGTGCAGAAAGACAGCAAAACAAAAAACTTAAGCAACAAACCTCATGTTCGTATCGAATTTGTTACTCAAAGAAAAACGATTTTGCTTTTTGTTTTATTATTATTTAATATTGTTTTTGTTGTTGCTTTTCCTATTGTTGTTGGCCAATTACTCGCTCGCCTTAGCCCGCTTGCTTTTTCTAACAGCTGCGACTCCAACAGTTGTCTTTGGCACGAGGCGCTCACACTGGTGTAGACGTGGACAGAGACAAACACAGCCGACAACAATAACGAGACTGCTCAATAGCGTGAAGGCAACGACAACAATAAACACTCACAGCAAATCACGTAATTGGGCTTAAAAATGAAATTTAAAGTGCGCACATATTCAACGATTTTTGTACTTAAAGTTCTTTATGGTTTATTTGTTGACGCTGCTGCTGGCTGCTGCTGCTGCCTGTTGCTGCTGCCTGTTGCGTTACTTAACGCGCCGAAGTTGAAAACGAAACTGAAAGCATGCGGGGCTCGCACTATACTCAAGAGCTGCCAAAATGTATGCATAACATAGAGAGAAATATACGTATATAGGCAGTGAGAGAGGGAGAGAGAGAGACAACCAGTATGGGTGAGCTTTGCCAGCTGTTATAATTTGTAATGCGGTTGTGGTTTTCTCATCAGTAGTTAAAGTCAATGATCAAAACTTTGGTTGCAGTTGTAGGCAAAGGCAACGAACTTATTGCGCCTAGACGAAAATTCGTTGAAAATGGTTTTACATATAAATTGACTCATTTTCTTAACTTAACTCGTAGAAAATCTAAATCTATTTACAACTTAATTTGTTGTAGATAAAAATGACTTAGGAAACGATCTCAAACTCGAATAACGGAAGAAACAAACTCGATATGAGATTTACTGCCATCTGCATGGCAATTATTCAATATATCGAATTGATGATATTTTGCCTTCACTTTATTGATTTTTAATTCCGGTAGCTGTTGACGCTATACATACTCCCACTGTGCCATTATTTGACAGTAGGCATTTAAACTACTTCATTAAGACTTGAGTCCAATTCCGCTATATAGCTGTGGGCAATCAACTTATGGTCTTAGACGGTCCGACTTTGTGTCAAATAACCAACAAACAGAAAAAGAGCTATTAATGATTAACAACCATGAACTTCGATGAACTTTCTTGAGCCGCTTATCAAACGTTGGCCTAAGGATGATAATTTTATTTTATTTCTGCTTTATTTGTTGAGCGGTGAAATTGAACCGCAAAGAACTGTGTATGCTGTACGTTAATTGATTTAACCACACGATGTTGTGAGGAGGTGAAAATATGCTTTCCATATGCTTAATTCACACATTTCCGTTAACGGGTGCTGGCTGTCTCGATTAGTTCAGGCGAAATTCGAAAATCGCATGCTGCGACGATTCAATGATATTGATTACCACTGTATGGCAATGGCGTGTCAAATCTGAACTTATATAAGACCCACTGGGTAGCGCAGCAGTTTCTTTTATTTATTTCTGTGTTTTTGACTGTATTTGTAATGCATTTATGCTAATTGTCGAGAAGTCGAACGGCGTTGAGAGACGAGCAGTGAAAGCGATTGCATGCCAAAGTCTTGCGCAAATTGCAGCAGACAAATCGCTTTGTTTGAATATTGATTTCATTTGCAATGGGTTTTAATTGGTATGCAAATGGTCAAACAAAATGCCGAGCAAAACAAAACAACACACAACAAACAACAAAAAACAACTGCAAATGCAAATTAATGACGTAGAGGCAAGACGACGCTCTCTATTTTCTTCACTCTCTTTTATTTTCTTGGGCCAGGCTAGAAGACAGGCACATTTTCGGTTACCTCATCAACGTCGACGTCGTCGTCGTCGACATCGTTAAATTGCAACAAATATGGTCAAAAGGCAGTGAGGCAGCAGCGGTGTAAATGAAAAATCAATGAAGCATCTAACAAGCGTAGCTCAGAGACGATGAATGTTGTGGGCAAAGAAAAGGCAGCTAAAACTGCCGCATAAAAAGAAAGTTTGAAGCACAACTTTTTTTGTTTTTGTTTTATTTGCTCAACTTTATTGCTTGCCTTTACATGTTCGTAGTTTGATTTCTGTGTCTCCACACCATTTGATATGAGTTCACGAATGCTGCCGGGCTGAACAAACGCTGATATTCCGGCTTGTCATTTGCAAGACCCTAACCCAAGGCACGTCCACATTCACTAAGGAAGCAGAAACACACAAAAAAACTCCTGAGCAAAATTTAAATGGCAGCCAGCCCATTTGATAATTACCTCAACCAATCGAAAAATGTACTCAAAACTAGTTATTTGTTAGTTTCGTTGTGTTGGTTTTCGCGCGAAACAAGCAAAAAACCAACAAAAAATTGCAACATTTGCCGCCGGCGCCAAAGAATTTGTGTCAGGCGCTTGCACAATGACCACAACAGTCACCATTGCATTGCAGTCTACGCCTTGCACATGGGGCGTATGGACAACACCAACCAGCCAGCAAAAATCGGTGAACAGAAGACGTTAAACAGCAATTCGCAAGAGCATTACATAATCTGGTTGGGGCAACTGGTAAAGCTTCATAAAATCGCACTTGACGGAAGTTCGGAAAAATACAAAAATACTGTGCATATATATGTACATTCCTATATAAATAAAAAACTGGTCGGTTGGGAAAATGATCGTCAAAATAGATTTCTTGCATACATTTGTCGTGTAGTGCGACAACGTCAGCGCTATGTGGAGTAAGCCAATAAGTAAATTCGCCAAAAGCGATAGACAAATAATAACATTGTCAGTAAGCAACAATTTCCAGCGACAAATTGTCAACAGAAACAACCACAACAAGTGGGCAATAATAGAGTTTGATATCCGGTTTTAACAAACAACAACATTTTTGATAGAGGATACCAAAATGAGCATTTTCAAATGTTGATAATTTTACTTATTAGCAGTAGATAAGATTGGTTTTTCAATATTAACAGCCAACACATTTCAGTTTTCAACGAACGATTAAATTAACTTTATTGATACCAAAATCTGTTAGAATTAAAAAATGTATAGTTGAACAACCATTTCTGTCGCACACTTCAGTGTTACTTCGCAAACAGCGGCATCTATGCAACTCGCGCAGAGGGTTGTATTTTAAACCATCTAGCGGGAAAATTTGTAAGTAATCAGGGTGTCAAACTAGGCGTAAGTATTACGTCCAGTATTTTAGTTGCGCCCACAATCGTTTCGGTTTGACAGCTTTAAATTATTAAATAGTGATAAGTTTTATGAAGCTAAAAAAAAAAATCTTTCTTGTTCTCTGTCTCTCTTTCTCACACACACTCTCTCCCTAATAAAGAACATCGAATAGCGATAGCGATAGCGATAGTTTAGCTCGTACATTGGAAACGATAGTTTCACAGCTGAGAAGGCAAGGCAACTCTAGCAAAAGCCGCATTTTTTACGTAAACTTATGCAGTTTGTCAAATCAACGAGTTTGTATATGTAAAAACAGTGATACGAAATATAATTGAAGTCTTTTAACAACTTGCAAACAAATTGAGAACATGTTGTACACAACGACGCTGCTCTCGCGTGGCTCCATCATCGGTTCGCTAATTAGCAAAGTCAGGCAAGTTGTAGCCAAAAATAAAGACACTTCTTCCGCACCGACAAATCAAATGAAATCAAACAATTTTACACATACGCCCAGACCATTGGCTGCTGCTGGAATTAGCCACAGTTCAGTTCTGCAGTCGCGGACGCTGGAGGAACAGATTGGGCTGCCGCCACGACCAAAGAAGCCGCTGACGCCATATTTTCGCTTCATGCGCGAAATGCGTCCGAAGTTGATTTCCAAAGACCCAAAGTTGAGCACCATTGAGGTTGTACAGCAGTTGTCGAAGAACTGGGTGAATGTAGATCCCAAGCTGAAGGAGCGCCTGCAGTCCGAGTACAAAAAAGATCAGGAGATTTACCTGGAGCAGCGCACCAAATACGATGCAAAGCTAACCGACGAGCAGCGCGCCGAAATCAAACAGATAAAACAGGACATTAGCGATGCCAAAGAGCGCAAGCAGCTCCGCAAACGTGTCAAGGAGCTGGGACGCCCTAAGAAGCCGGCGTCCGCCTTTCTGCGTTTTGTGGCTAGCGAGCGAACGAATACGCCGCAAACGCCACAACAAACGTATCGGGAATGGCATCAGAAGGCCACGGCCAAATGGACGCGGCTCTCCGACGATGAGAAGGCCGTCTACTTGCGGGAATCCCGTAAGGAACTCGAACAGTACAAGTGCGTAGGTCCCCGATTAAATCTATAAATAAGCTATATTTATATGTTTATTTAGATTTATATTTATATGTGTATTTTAAATTATTTGTATAATTATTTATTTGCCTTTGCAGAACCGCAATTTCTATTTGGGAGGAGAAAATGATACGACTAGGCCACATCGATGTGGTGCGTCATGGCAACCTCATCGATCCGCCAGAGCCCAAGGCACGCAAGTCTCAAGCTCCAAAAGAGAACTAGTCTGAACAACAGCACGTAATCCATCACCACATGATTTTTTCATAAAAACAATACTAATTTTGAAGTTGAAATTGTTAAATTTTTAATCGCCCTCATAAGTATAAAATAAGTTGGTCCCTTCAGTTCTTGTTATTTTTTGTTTAATAATGTAAATAGCTTCAGCATCATTTATTAAATAATTAAACTGTTAATATTTTCTTAAATTGTCGTAGATTGGATTAAATATCTACGACAACAGCAAACAGTGACTCCATATTAAGAAAATAATTAGCAGGGTCGCCCAGTGACAAATTTGGTATAATTTAAGAAAAAAAAATCATTTAAAAAATAAATATTTTTCTATGTGTAAAAACTGAAATTATTAAATTTTTAATTCGGGAAATATTTTGGTTCATTCTATTATTTATATTATATATATTATAATATAATATTTTCCTTGTCCAGGTGAATAATTATAGACATCTTTGGATTTCCGTATAATTTTAATACTCTGAAGTGTTTGCCTAATTAAAGTTACAATATTCGTCACAATATTCGGATAACTTAAGAAAATACCTGCATTAAAAATAAGAATTGGTAATTTTTTAAAGTATAAAAAGTTAAATTCTGAATTTGTTCTTTTGAATATTGTACTTATTGTTCTCTTTGAACAATGTAAATAGCTCCTGCATATGTTAAATAATAAAAAGGTTAATATTTTCATAGATCAACTCTGGAATAGATACGCTGATATTAAGTAAATAATCGTCTCGCGACTTAGTTGGGCTATTTTATAAAATAATAATATGTTATATTATATAAAATAATAATTATAATGAACTTTAAATGTTCCAAAGTTATACGTTTCTTTAATCTTTTAACTAAAAGGCCTTTGGCCGACACGTGGTTTGGGCTAGATTCTTATGCGTTTGACCAAGTAGCAAACACGTGTCTGAGTCTTACGGGGTTAAGATCACACTGGATTTTTAGTTGATTTAACACGGTAATCGACACAGTTTTCATCTATCTGCGTAGATCACGGTAAACAAATATGCAGTAAATTTGTCACCTCAAATGCGCAGAATAAAAAGACACTTTTCAATTAGCATTAGTACAGTCTGACCATATATATATATGTATGTATGTTATATGTGTACATATAAAATGAAATGATTCCGCAGACAACCGCTCGCTGTTCAAGTCAGTTTCGAAGTGAACGAGGTGCTCAGCGCCGAGAATTGGGATAGGCTTGGCTGGAGAATGAAGACAGGCTGGAATGCCGCTGACTGGATTGATTTTCCAATGGTCAGCATTGAACATGCCCGCCGCGCTCTCACTCTCTTAACACCTTTAACAGATACACATACACATGTACAGAGGCATTGATAACATATTAAATCTACGGATGTTCACTCAATGAGCATGAAAATTACTACGCTCAGCATTTAGATACTGTTGCTCTTTTTTGAGTTTTGTTACATATTCAGTTACTCTCTGGTTGCTCATTCCAGTGAGAGGTGCTGCTTTGAAAAGGTCTCTATTTTTGTTGTGAGCAGGTAGTTAAAACTCATAGCTTAACATTTTCACTTTAAGGCTGCCTGCGCAAAACAAATGGTTAACAAACGAACGCTATGCCACTTAAAAAACATCCAAAATTAATATCGTGTGTTAATTGTGGGGTTCACTGCATGTGAGCTTCTAGCTTGGCGCATGGCCACAGCTAAATGCTTGAATTGGCCGCCACATTCTCAAGCAAGAATTTGTACTTACCTCTGATTTTTGGCCAAATAACACGTTCTCGTACAGCCATGCCGTCGTTCAATTGCGAAAGCCATATTGTCAAAACCTTGAGCTACTCTACAGCCAAAAAATCTAACTGTGTACCCCGGCCAAGCCAGGCCAATAAAATTTGCCTGTATATTTTTGGCAGAAAATGACAAGTTGAACAAGAGAGAACCTTGCAGTCGATCTAACCGACTGCGAAATACTCTGAAATCACATGTACGTATGACCAGGTAGCAAAGAACAGGGTGGGTGTAGACAAGAAATACTGTTTTTTTCTTCAAATTGCGGAAGATAAACGCTATAGGCTAGGAAGTGGGCGTGGCCATCCAATTATCGATCTCTTAGGGGTGTTACGAGTAAATTTCTTTCTAAATTTGATGACTCTTTGATTTGATTGTGAAAGACATTCGCATTTCCGCATTTCCGCAGTTCCTAGCTTCAAAGTTATATGCCGAATTATCGGCAAAAAAATACATTTCTAACACTTTAGGCTTTGTGAAAAGAAGTGTTTGCAATTCTAAGATTAAGGGTGGATTTTTCTAAAACATACAAGTAAAATTTCTTTTATATAAAGCTTTTCTAGTGAAATTCAGGTTAGTGGATATGAAATCCTTTATTTTATTAAGCAGTAATTTCTGTTTCCAAAAGGAAGGCTTTCGACGGAATATTTTGTTATAGTTTGAAAGAGAAAATTAACCTTCTATTGTTAAAGCGATTTCCTCAAATGTAGAACAATATTTTTTTAGTGTAGCCAGCAGCTTGTGACACACGACTCGAATCTGCGACTACTGTGTTGCATTAGAGATTCAGTGTCACCTTGGGGTCCCAGGGGCATGTGCTGCATACACTTAAATCATTAATATATGTATGTGACAGTAAAAATACATACAAATACATATACATATACATATTTATATATACATATATATGAATGTATATATGCGATCCATGGTGGCAACAAAGTCTTAATGTTCTGTGGTGGAGCAGCCAAGTGGAACCATTGTGTATTGTGACTCTGGCAGTAGCTGCTTATTAGACAGATTTGCGTTGTCTGTTTGTAGCTTATTATATTTGTTATTAGCCCATAACATTGCCGAGTTGAGCTACGGCGATTTTAGTATGGACTGGAGGCCAACATGTTGCATTCGGCGGGGCTTGTGCAACTAAAGTTCTTTAATGAAAAAAAAAGGTTTGGCTTGATATTAACATTTTTTATTTAACAGTTTGATTTGATGCAAAAAAATTTATTTTTAATAAATGTTTCTGTTTGTTCAAATTGAATTTATAAATTAGAAACAAAATTGCCCAAATCAAATAATTCTTTAATAACCAAAGACTTTTGAATGTCCGGGTTTCGATTTTATTTTTTTGTATGGGGCTTGTTCGATGTAGCTACTACAAAGAAATATACACATAATTATCAACTATCCTTTAAACCTAGAAGAATATTTACATACAACAAATTTTGGACAAATATAAAGTCAATAATTTAATACTCTGTGGAAACTTCAACTAAAATGTGATGTGGCCTTGTTGCTGATGCTGATGCTGATTTAAACAATTGAAATATGATTTAATGAATGAACTCCAAAAACTGATGGAGTCAACAATATGTATGTATGTATGTATGAGGATGCCAAAATTAAAAAATTCACTACAAGAATCAAATAAAAGTTACAGAGTTAACCGCGCTTCCCATTGGTCTGAGCATAGGTGTGGCTATCTTCCGAGGGTGGACGAACCCAGCCTCCATAACGGCGCTCCATTTCACGGGCAACGGCCAGACAGAGATGATCTTGGCCCGGATTGGCCACGACTTGTATGCCCATGGGTAGATTACGGCGATCCAGGCCAATCATACAATTTGTCACGGGCAGACCCAACGTATTGAAGATGGCCATGTACATCGGTTCCAGCAGTTTGTGATAGATCTGATAATGCTGATGAGCGGTGTTGGGGAATGTTGGATAGAGAAAGACGCCATCTGTGCCGAGCAGCTCCTTGAATTCAGTCTTGAGCGCCTCAATGATGCTGGCCAAATGCTTGTGCCGCGAATTCGGTATTATTTTCATAAAATTCTGCAAATGACCGAATATTACTGAGGGCAATATGCTGTCCGAACACCCAAAGAAATATTTGACCGTCTCCTTGCAGACGGTCTTGGGCTGTTCACCCTCCTCCGTCTTGTGGTAAATGGTCTCAATGTTCTTCATCGTTAGCATGGCCGATAGCGATATATCGAGAGACCATTTCATTTTCCGTATATTGACGCGTTTCGCATTGAAATCGCTGGCCACCCGATTGATGGCCGCATGCAAATCCCGGCTAAGGGGACGCATCATGCCCGACGGTCCATCGTTGTCCATGAAAAAGAAGCGGATGCCATGCGCACTGATCGCCTTGTCCAGCGTCAGTCGCGGCCCAGTAGGATCGCTCATGCATTTGAGGAGCAACGGTAAATCCTTGGCATAACGGGTCATCGGTGCAATGGTGAAGAAATCACCCCATTTGGGAAAATCGCTGGTCGGATGATGGCCACGAAAGGAGACCGCATACGGTGTCGGCTTGTGACCCCAAATACCACTGAACATGGCGGGCAGACGTGAGGAGCCGCCAATGTCCGAGGTGAGGCCCAACAGGGAGGCGCCACTGGCCAGCAATGCGGCCTCGCCGCCAGAGGATCCACCTGGCGTGCGCTTTAGATCGTAGGGATTCTTTGTTTGACCCGTCACATTGTTGTACGTCTCCCAGAGCAGGCACAGCTCTGGTGTATTGGACACCAGCAATATGATGCCGCCACAGCGCTTAATCTGCTCGACGACTGGTGCATCCGATTTGGCAATTTGCGGTGTCTTAAAGACTCGACCAGCCTGATTGGTCAGGCCCTTGACGGCTATGCTCTCCTTCACCGTCACCGGTATGCCAAGCAGCGGAGTGTGCTCCTCCATGGACTCAATGCTATTGATGCCCATCGCAATCACATTGTCGATTTCGCGCGCCTCTTCCAGCGCCTCCTCGAACCGATCCTGCACAATGGCATTGATTAGCGGATTTACCTATGAATAAAGTTACAACATTTGCGATATATTATATAATCATATAATTTATAATCATAACTCATTTTTTTTACCTGTCGACAGCGTTCTATGTAGGCTTCAACGACTTCTTCGCTTTTGATCTGCAATTAGAATGAGAACACAATAAGATTCTTTTGATGCTTGGTATTGTTGATATTATTTCAAGATGTTTTATTGTTTCTCTTTATTTGTCTTGTCGCTTAATTGTTTGTGAGAACCAACTAAACGACAAACACACAAAAGCAATTTATGTTAAATTAAAATCAATAAAAAAAATTCACATTCATGCACCGTGGGCAATTTTATTCTGTCTGCTGTGCGACGACAAAAAATGCGGTTGACACAAGAAGCGTCATGGGTTTATGAGTAATCTCCACACTTTCAATTGTCGATTGCGCTGGTAAAGAAACTGGAGAGCCTATAAGAAGGAAAGACTGGACAATTAGCTATCGTTTAGCATTCACAGCTCAAATTCTTTTGATTTAATCGATAACTGCACAATTTTCGGATCAGGAAAATCTACTCTAACCAACAAAATGTATTTTCATGTGTGAGATCATTTTAAAAAGGGAAGATATCCAATAAATTTCCAATAAAAAAATTAAGCATCTGTTTGAGTGACTTAATACTGTAAATTTAAGTAATATTAAGTATTTAACTGTTTTAACTATTTCAGCTTTAATTCAAGCACATAAGTACAAAGGTATTAATAGGTTTATATAGAAACTGATGCATATACGCAATCATTTATAATTACATTTAAGGCTACTTGACTTTTTCAATGACTTCCAGTGCAATCATAAATCAGATGCAGCATAAACTCAAAACTAAACTCGAACTTTATATGTACCTGGGTACGGTGCAGATGGGTGGGGAAGGGGGAGCAAGTTGCGTGGGGTATTTTGCAAAACCTGCGTTGTGCATATGGCAGAAACTGACTGAAACTGAGACACACCAACTAAATACACAGCAGAGAGGGCAAACTAAAACAATGGAAAAACCCGTAGCGGCAAAGCAATCGAATTCATTGAACACTATTTAGTGGAATATAATGTGTCACTATATATACCCTGTACTAAAAAAATAAATAAATGAAAGTAACTAACATAAAATCCTTAATCCCATTAAGTTCACACTGTGATCCCAAAAAAATATTATTATTGCGATCGCATATCTGGCCAATATTCAGAAAATATTTTTTGATTATTATTATTTTGTACTAATATTGTTAAATTACTCTGAGATTGTTTTCTTTATATTTGAATAATATTACCTTTTTTATTTTATTTTATTAATGATATATATTTGCAAGTCAACTTCCTAAACTGCTAATTCAATAAAAACACAAGGTAATATTTCTTCTAGATGGGTATTTTTTAAAGCCAGTTTAAATAAAAATCATACGGTAGGGCATTGAATACATATAAATTATCATTATTTCCTTATGCTGAAAACTACATACAAACTGTCGCGTTGAGTATATTTATCTTTAAATCATGTCCCCACTTATTGTTTAAATAAATCTCAATTTAAGTAGCAATTAAACTGAATGTTGTCTGTGCTATTGAAGGAGTTGAAGAGTGAAAAATAGTTTGAATAAACAACAAAGTTGTTTTTAAAAAAATTGCGTAAGCAAAATGAGGCAATAGTTAAAGCACTGACAATGAAACTGCGAATAAAAAATTAAAATAATAAAAATCATAATAGTGCAAAAAGAAATCTTGAATGTTATGTGAGAGACGAACCTGTAATAAAATATAAGCAAACAAGAAGGCTTATAAACAATTGTAATAAAACAAAGCAGACACAAAAAAGAAGAAAACACGCAATACATTTTATTAGGTTTTTGTGTGTTTGTGTGTGTGCCTATGCTGGCCCGATAAGGTCTGTCAAGTCATGACCTTAAGTGCTATGTGTGTGTATGTGTGTGTGTGTGTATGTATGTGTATGTATGTGGGCCAATGAACGCAACGAATCTTACGGAGCACAACAAACCAAACTAAAGAAAGACAACAGAAACAACAGCAGCAAGCCAGAAAATTGTATTTATTTATGAGTATGTTTCGCAGTTGCTCTTAAGTGTTTGTACGTCAAGTGTATATTTCACTGTATGTGTGCAATTTGAGGCAGCAACCAGATGTTATTGATATGGCCACGATAAAACACAGCCAGGCAAGCAGACAGACAGATCAGCCGGGCGGACAGATCTCTAGGCCGCGGCGGTTAGCTAACCCAATTTGCGAATTGCGGCTCTGTTGGGGATTTCTACAAGTCTGCAACTCAAAAAGCAGGTTAACATTGATGTCGAATGTGCATAGGTAAATGCTTTGTTTAAATTGGTTCTCTGACAGACTGTCAGGCCTCAACGGCAATACTAGGCAATAAATTAAATCCCTTATAATATGCATATATAGTGTACAGATCATAGTAACAAATTAGCATTGATATTTCCTTAATGATTTAAATAATGATGATATTATAATTATTACTTAAAAATTTGTTTAGCAAAAGAAAAATATTATTTAATAAATTCGTTACCTGTCGGTTTTTTTTATGATTTGCCAAATGACAATATCATTATTTTTACTTAAAAATTTCTGATGCAAAAAATTCCCTTTGTTTTAATGATTATTTTACTAAATGCTCGATTTTGCACACATATTTTTATTAAAAAGTTTGAAAGCGAAAAAAGCGTCATTACATTATTATACTTGTTGTTTAATGGATTTTTTTGAGAATCCGACGTTTCTTAGACTTTTTTCTGGCTGTTTAAAACAATGTTTTTATAGTAAGGTGAGCAAAGTCGAAACCCAGTCGACATGACCCGCTAATGGGCTTCTACCTCCCATCACCCGCAGCAGCGTATCTATATATGAAAGTATATAATGAATGAGGCAACCACGGTGGTGTGGCTTTTGTTGTTGCACTGTGGGTCGAGGCCTGTAGATGGTAGACTATTGACACTTGGTGAAATTTGAGTAAGTCACCATATTATTCAAAAAGAAAATTTCTAAATTTTATGGTTTTGTGGTTTTCCAAATACCAGCGATTTGCTCTTTTTAATTTCAGGGAGAATTTTTCTAAAATATAGAAAAGCAAGATAGAACGTTGCAGTCGGACGTAACCGACAGCGAAATACTATTAAACCTAATTTGTGTACAGTTAAGAAATACTTGAATTTCGGGGAATATGGACTTTTATCGGTTTTGGGGGCGGGAGTGGGCGTGGCCCAAAAAAATTTTGGAGTTCGATCTTAAGAATATACCTTCTAAGTTTGGTAACTGTAGCTCTTAAATTGCGGCAGATACAGGCATTTATCGTTATTTGTGGGCGGGATTGGGGGGGGCCAAAAATTTTTTTCCCACATTTATGAAGGTTATTATTAGCAATATACCGTTAAAATTTGGTGACTTAAGTTTTCAAATTGCGTGAGATATATGGGTTTATCGATTTACACCAACAGGTGTATCGGTTCAGGTAGGTGGTGTGGGCGTGGCCATCCAATTTTTATATCGATCTTTGGGGGAGTTACCAGTAACATACCTGCAAAATTTTGCGACTCTAGCTTGCAAATTGCGGCAGATATGCGCATTTTAAATTTCTAGGGACGAAGTTCCTGGGGGCGGCGGATGTGGGCGTGGTCCAAAAATTGGTATGCCAATCTTTGGAGGAGGTTACCAGCAAATTACCTTCCAAGTTTGGTGACTGTATCTTTAAAATGTTCGGAGATATACGGAGTTATCGATTTACAATCGGAATTGTCGATTATAGGCGCAGGTGTGGGCGTGGCACCACAAATGTGTTATCGGTTCTTAAAGGCGACTATCAGTAATATACCTACCAAATTTGACGTTCCCTACTCAAAAACTGCGGAAGATATAGACTTTTGAAAATTTTAGGGGCGGGAGTGATGGGGGCGTCGGAGGTGGGCGTGGCACATGCCGATCTTTTAGGGACCTCGCCAACAACCTACCAACCAAAATTGGTGACTGTATCCATTATATTGTAAAAGATATGGGGATTAATCGATTTGCTAAAATCGAATTTATCGATTTTCGAGCTACCTAGTGGACGTAGGTCCAAACCCAAGACACTTTAACTTTTAAGGGTACTTTCCAGTATACGTTCCATGTTTCAAGTCTCTATCTCTAAGGGTGTCGGAGGAACGCGCGTTCATACGGACGGACAGACGGACAGACAGCATGACGAACATTGCACAAAACGAATATACTATTATACCATTTTGGTATAATAGTATAAATATTGTTAATTTCGAGGGTTTCTTACAATGTCTAAGAATTCATTTCAATTAATTTAACTCAGATGCCAGCAAAACTCTGATACAAAAGCAGAGCATGTAAATTTAATTACTTGTTTCTCCATTTTAGAGAGGATTTTTTTTAGAAATACATTTTGTAATAATAGAAAATATTAAAAAAAAAAAAATATAAAAAAAACATTGTTTTGTTATTGTTGATTTAAGGCAGGACTTTGACATTTTTTTCATTCTTATTTTTTAAAATAATTTCTAGAAACAGGAAAAACTTTCTATGTAGTAGAAAGTTTCAGTAAAATGTAGGGAATGAGTTGAAAGCTCTAATACAGTTAAATCGAGCATTGGACTTACCTTTTTGGTGCGAATCAGTTTGGCCAGGTCGACGGCGGGTATCTCCAGCAGATGGCTGCGGATTGGCGGCAGTTTGCGCCGAATCACCTTGATGTTGGTGTAGCGGCTGTAGGGCACCACAAACCAGCTGAAGACAATCATGGCCGAGCGCAGGAAGCGCCGCATGATGTACCCCAGGATCCTGGAACACAGTAGCACAGCAATTTTGACGACTTTTCGGAAATTAGGCGGAAAAAAAATAGCCAAAACTGATATTGTAACCAAAAAAAAGATACAACAATGCGGGCCCCAAAGTGGCTGTGGCAGCGGCAGCGAACAGGTTGGCCAACAAGCTTCAGGATTGTGCAATATGCAGCTGGACAGAGCACGGACAGACTGCAATTGCACAGCGCCAGCAGCGACGTCAACGTCAACAGCGATAGCGGCTGCTGCGATTTGCGCTTGCGCAACTTGCACTCGATACACGAACTCGAGACACGAAAGCGACACGAACTCGAAATACGAAAACGATGTTAACGATGGCTTAATATATTTTTTGCGTGTTTTTTTTTTTTGTTTTTTTTTTTGGTCAGTTGGCTAATAACTAGTGTGGCGATAGTTTTTTGAGAGCGAATGCATCTTGTGCTATGCTAGGCAAAATCGAAGCACTTGTTTTGGCAATAAATATGCGTAACTAGTTTATTTGTTGTTGTTGTGGACGAATTTGAATGCGCTGCAAGCGCATGTGTAACGTTTCACTGGCTTTCATGTTGCACCACTATTTGTGTATATGTTTGTGTGTGATAACACAATTGTTGCACTTTGCAGATGAAACGGATCGCAACCAGCAGAGTTTGAACAACCACCAACCGCTTCACACAACGCGCGCTCAGCAAATAGATGAACAGCAAGCGCTGTGCATAACATTTAAAGCTCCGCTTGTCAGAGCTCTCTCACAGCAGAGCCGAAAGCTCCAACCGGTTCAGCTTAAAGTTGCACTGCGCTCTTTCTCTCTCTCTCTCTCTGTCTCTCTCTGTCTCTCTCTATCTCTGTCTCTCTCTCTCTCTCTATCTCTCTCTCTCTGTCACTTCCTCTCTCTCTCTCTCTCTCTTCGAAAGCGCAACAAAACTCTTTTGAGACTTCTAATCGGTCAGACTTTAGAGTCCACGAATTGTTCTGGAGGAAATGACTGGCAATCAAATTAAATAGTTAACTGGGCCTTGACGTTGCTAGCCAATATATGCGGTATATATGTGTATCTTAAGTCGTTATCTTTATCTGTCATAATTCCGGCTAATCTGCAATTACACACAATCTAACGAACTAAGCTTTGTTACTCGTGTTGTTAATTATACAAATTGCAATAGATATGTTACGGATATAGATCCGAACCAGATAATTAAGATGAGATCGAAACAACGTCATAAAATCAAAACATGTACTGAATACGAGACATATTCCAGAAATATTCATCTGCAATTAGTAATAAATATGTATACGATTCTATGGTAAATTTGTAGATATTGCAACATTACTCATAATTATGTAAAATAATACAATATAATATTAATAATGATAATAATGTATACAAAATAAACAAAAACAAGAAGATAAATATATATCTGATTCTATATTAAGATAAGAAAGAGCTCTCAGGCCTAACACCTATGCAAATTGCAATTTTGCATTTATACTGATTTTTTGTACAGACTTAAATGCTTGTCTTTTTTTGTGTTTTTTATTTAGCTGTCCGAGTGATTGAAATTGTTTTTTAATTGCGGAACTATTAGTGGCTAATGACAACACACAGATTCACATTTAAGACATCTAATTTACCTGGATATACATACAAATACCTTAGTATAAGCTGAAAGTACTTAGGGACTCGCTACAATCTTAGGTAATGGCACAAATTACAGTTCTGAAGCATTAACTTAATATCACGCAAATTACTCGACAAGCACTACACTAAAAGTAAACAACAAATATATACTTTTGTTAGATGTGAATTAATTTTTTTTTTATTGCAAAATGCTTATTGTCTGTTGCATTCTCGAGAAAAACACAGATACGGTTTAGGTTAAATGCCAAAAGATTAAAAAACAACGACTTAAAATATAAGCAAACGATGTTTGTTCATGGTTCTGCCTATAGTGTAATACTGCATTTAAACTAAAAATAGTAAAATATATGTAAAACTTCTTTGCGTATTGCAAAATGCAAAAATTTAACAAAAATGTTTTATGTCTGTGGTTTTAAGTTAAAAAATCAATGTTAAAAACTCAATGCAAATATGTTGCCTCGAGCAGTTCCTTCAATTTTAAAGTAAGCCTGAGATTTTAGGAAAATTTTGTTTACAAGAAAACGATCAAATAATGCTTGACATGACATTATCGTTTACATAAATAAAGTGCCAAGAAATTAATATAAACATATTAATCAATTTATATGTATTTAAATTTAGAAAAAATTGTATATGACTCTTATGTTTTATGTATGTAAACTAATCGCTCTTAAGTTCATATTCTAATACAAAAAACCAGTATTCTTGAACAGATAACGCTTTAGATAACGATAAATATGACATTATCGTGTACTTAATAAACTATGCAAGAGCTTATCTACTTAAGAGAGAGAGAGAGAGAAAGACCACCGCTAAGAGAAAATAAGAAACGCGCAGCTGCTGTTATAAGAAACGAAATAGTCGTGTGCATAATTTATAATTTTGATCAAGTTAGTCGGCTGGAAAACTTTCCATTATAAAGAACATACAGTGCAGACTGTTGCCGCAAAAATAAGAACTACAGGAAATACCGAAATACCGAAATACCGAAAGTGAAAATAAATATTAAAAAAATAATAAAAAATATAAATTTATTGAAACTTGGAAACTTGAAACTAGTCTGTAAAAGCTATCGATGTGGTTACAGCGTTTCCGTCCCTGCCGCGTAGCAGCAGCGGCTCGTCAAAGCTTGAGCAGCTTTGCTGATTCTGGCAGCGAGAGCGAGATGGATAACAAGAATAACAACGCTGGCAACTCGCAATCAACAATCAATCAAGTTGACGACCGTCATCCGTTGAAGGGTGTGCGGATATTGGACCTCACCCGTATTGTGGCTGGTCCCTATTGCACCATGGTGCTGGCCGATCTGGGTGCGGAAGTGATAAAAGTGGAACGTCCACATTTTGGGGATGAGGCTCGCAAATGGGGTCCTCCCTTTTTGGAGCACAGTGGCGATGCTGCATACTTTCTAGCACCGAATCGCAATAAGCAAAGCATCTGCATTGATATGAAACGTGGCCGGGAGCTGATGCAGGAGCTGGTGAAGATATCTGATGTGCTCGTCGAGAACTATGTGCCAGGCACCCTGGAAAGGTACGGTTTGGGCTATGAGCAGCTGCGCAAAGTGAATCCCCGACTAGTCTACTGCACAATTAGCGGTTACGGCTCAGTGGGACCGTATGCCAAACGTCCGGGCTACGATGTGATAGCTTCCTCGATGGGCGGCCTGTTGCACATAACCGGCGAACGTGATGGACCGCCCAGCAAGGTGGGCGTGGCTGTGACAGATGTGGCCACCGGCTTGTATGCCCATGGCGCCATTTTGGCCGCTTTGCTGCAACGCCAGCGCACCCAACGTGGCCAAAAAATCGATGTGAATCTGCTGTCCACATGCTGTTCCCTGCTCATCAATGTGGCCAGCAACTATTTGAACGCGGGCACAGAGGCCAAGCGTTGGGGCACAGCCCATTCCAGCATTGTGCCGTATCAGAGTTTCAAAACGTCGGATGGTTATTTGACAATTGGCGCTGGCAGCGATTCACAATTTGTGGAGCTGTGCCGTCGCCTGGACATTGAGAAGGTGTCCTTCGAGAAGAGATTCAAAACGAACAGGGATCGTGTCGAGCATCGGGAGGAACTGGTAAAACTGCTGGGTCATATCTTGGCGCGGGATACATCCAAGAATTGGATGCAATTATTTGATGGCGCCTCCTTCGTCGTCGGGCCTGTCAACAGCATTGGCGAAGTGTTCGAGGATGAGCACATTAGAGCTATTGGCCTGGTTAAAACACTGCCACATCCGCGTGACGTCAGCGTCAAGGTCGTCGGTCCGCCCGTCGTCTACAGTGAAGCACGTAATGATGCCCGCACAGCGCCACCAATGCTCGGCGAGCATACAGACGAGGTGCTCGCCAATCTTCTGAGGTATGGAGCCGATCAAATTGCCGCCCTTCGCGAACAGCGTGTTATTCAATGATTCTGACAACATTCTATACATTTTATCATGATCAAAAGGTAATATGCCTAAGAAATATCTTCTGTTAAGTTGAGAACTGTAACACTGTAACTGTTAAGTTGAGAACTGTACAAATTTATTAAAAAAATTTTGTTCATTAAAAAATGTTTCAGAAAATATATTATGTAAACGCCAATATTCTACATATTTCATTTTAAATTCAATCATGAAATGGAACTGATTTAAAATAATTAATATAATGTATATATTTTAAATAAACGATATATATAGTTTCTTAATAAATTTTCGAACTAACACACCTTTCTTTGCACAACATTTTAATAACACTATTTTGGGAATTTGTATATCAAGCTCGGCCCCAATGCAACTTCAGTAAATTTAACAAAAGCAAAAATATATTTCAAAATAAAGAACTGAAATTCTAATCAATTTTTAAATAGAACATTTTCAAATTTGCTTTACGAAGCTTTCTTCAAAAAACTATTAGCTACCGTTGACGGACTTGAAATGCCGGTAAGTTCTAGTCGTAATGATACCTTCTCAGTCAGAAACTAGAATCCAAATCTCTTTTTGAATACCAGTTTCAAAGGGATCATGTGCCATGGATGGAGCGACCGCGACGTGATAAAATCATTATAATTATGTTCTATGCAATAATGCTGACGCTGGTTATCAACATTGTTGTGTGGTTAGTTTTTGCGTGTGTCCTCGTAAATCACCACAAATTTGTAAAGAACATATGGAAACAGCCGCCAGCCACTTTCAGGCACATCGATAACAAGAACATTTAAAAAACTTACTCGCTGATGGGATTCCAGAAGTCCAGGCGCCAGATTATCGATTTTGGCAAAAACGTCACTAGTTTCAGAAATCGCAAATGCAAAATTAAATGCGAATGGAAATGATATAGAATACACATAAAAAACAAAAAAAAAGAGTGTAAAAGGAAAACGTGAGTGAAAATAAAGATAGCAACTCACTTTTAAATATTTGAAACTAAGAAATAAACTCAAAAAACACGTCTCGCGCACTGCTCCCTCGCTGTTGTTGACGGGCTACGAGTGCAAGCGAAACTATTTCTGGGCCGAGTCAGTACAAGTGACGCTGCCTGCATAGATGATGAGTCGGTTATTTACTCTCTGTCGTGCTATTGTTTTCGCTATTTGTTTGTGTGCAAAGTTCACATGCTACACAGCTGAGAGTCAGACGGACACACACACACACACAGTCAGGACAGAACTCATTATGTTCTTTGCCCTCAATCGCATTATTATTTATGTTGCTTGATGTACACAATTGACAACAGCAAAAGGGAGAAAGGAGAGAAAGAGAGAGCGAAAAGCGAAATGAGCGAGGTAGAGAAAAGTACTGGGAACAAAGACAGATGTCAATCGACTAAAGAATTACAGGAATTATTGTCCCACAACTGATAACATTTAAGGCAAAGCTAGCTTTGTACGCAGGTAAACAAGTTGTTTAAAGTCGACTAATAACAATCGCCGCAGAAAAATGCAGAAGAAATTATAAAAAAAAGAAATATTTATAAGATTTTAATTGGATAGATAGATTATTATTTTTTGAGAACATATTGGACTGTCTAACTAAAATCTTTCAAAATAGATAAGACTTAAATGCAAAATCATTGTATCTTCTTTGTTTCTCGACAGGCACACATACATATACGCATACATACAAATTAAGGAATTAATGGGATCATGTCACAGTAGGTAGACGGCTGTTTGAACAAAATATCTCGCATGACGAGACAATGATACCCCTTTTAAGATTTCCACTAAACAATATCGGTGGAAAAAAGAATTGTGGTGGCTTTGGTAATTCACATGTAAACATGTTGCTTATAATTGTAGAATCCTTTTGTGAGCGCCTATTATATTCAAATGTCAGCGCCAATGCAAACGTCAAATTGGCCGCACTGCCAACTCGAATGTGACAAGTTTTGACGTTTCTCTTATCGCAATACGGAACTTATCAAAAACCTATCGATATGTGTAATGCTAAATTATGTTAAATAATAATTGTATCAAATATATTGGTCCTGTCAAAACTCATCAATAATGATGCCGGCGCCACATAAGGCTACGTTCTTTTCACGTAATCTGGTTGCCATAGTTATGGTACCCAGCTTAATTGGCATACACTTTGGCTGGAAGATGCTACAAGACAATCGCACTTTGGTTGCCGCCGACGAACAAATTGACTTGCCACCAATTACGGTGAGTGTTTAGTTTATTAGTAAATGTGTATAATTGTATGTATATACATTTTCCCTTTGCAGTTGGCCAAATTTGCGTGGAAACGATTAACAAACGACAGCAATAATCAGGAAAAGGAAAGCGGCAGCCCAAAATAATAAAAATCGAAAAATGTTACTAATTAAAAAATATTTATTGCATTAAATTTTAATGCAGTGATTAAATCTAAAAAAACTTCAATCTTAAACCTACAGACTAACACATAAACGGACGACACACCTACATATACAGATACAGATACATATTTTGACTTATTTGTAAACAGACACATGAAGCGAAACGAATTCGATTTTTTCGCAGCTTACAAGCTAATTTTTGTACACACTAAATTATTGCGTCAGCGAGGAGTTGACGGTGAGATTATCGAGCTGGGCATTGAAGAGCACGTCACTGATGAGCTTCTCGGCAATGATGCGTTGCGTGTGATTGATGGAGCGCAATTTGCTTGCCACATTCATCCCAATCGCATCGTACTCATCCTCGGGCCGATGCGATGACGCCGGCGTTGATGTTGTGGTGTAGGCGGTGGTGCCACCATTACCGAACAGGGGCTGGTAGTGATCCCGCCCAATCTGTATGGTCGGCACGGGCACCGGTCCATGGCCGTTGGCCTGATGATGAAGGTGTTGCAGCTGCTGCTGATGGTGCTCTAATGAATTAACCGCCTGGAAGACATTTATTAAATATGATTTTAGTTCAAGTTGGACGTGTTTTAAATTTTGCTGAGATCGACAAGTCAATTGGGAATGAATAATTGTTTTTCCTTTTAAACAGTAAGAAATGCATAGCCCAGCTGTTAAATTTGATCAATCAAATATAAGCGTGATAGAAGTTATCCCATTTCTTCTTTAGAGAAAATGCTGCTGATAGATCAATTTTGTTTGCAGTTCGATCTCGAATCTCTGCTGAGATTGATAGCCCATTTTAAGGATTTTTGAATTTACATAATATAATTGAATAATTATTAAAACCAAAAGAAAATATTGCATACGTTTTTTCTACCGCAAAAGTATTTCGTTCACTCACCTGTTGTATTTCGCGCTGTGAATTAGAGTCCAGAGATGTAATCTCTAGCACTTTGACCGCATGCCCGCCAGCTGCCGCCGCAGCCAGAGATGCCTGTGCAGATGTAGCCTGGGCAACGAGACGCTGATGCGCCTCCGCCACCTCATTGTGGGCCACCTGATGGGCTTCGTCCTTGACGAGAGTTACACAATCGGCGGGCGTCACCGAAATTGTGCTTAATGTGGCACCCTGAGTGCTGACGACAACATTATTATTATTATTATTATTGTTATTATTGGAGGCGACTTCGGCGTCGACTTCATCGACCACATTGGGCACAATTGTCTCGATGTGTGTCTGTGACTGTGAGTGGGGATTCGTATGATGCGATTCGTCCTCGTAGTCCATCGAATCCTCATCGTCGAAATTAATATGTAGTTCGCGCTTTGGTTTGCCACCCAATTCATTGGAATGTCGCTTTGGTTTGTGATCGGCAATGAAGAGCAATTTATCATAATACCAGAGCCTCGTCTCGTAATCACTTTTGCTGCTAGACTTGCGGAATTCGCGACGGAATGCGGACCTGAGGGAGTTAATTTTTCGTACGACCATAGCCCGATCCGGATTCGGTTCGACTTCTTTCAGTTTTTCGACCAATTTGTCATAGGCTTTGTTTCTGGCGGCGTGATTGCTGTAGTCGTGATGCTTAGGCTGCCACAGACACTCCTCCTCCTGGTATTGCTCGATAAATTCGGTTAACCAGTGACGGGAATAGGAGCGCAGGTCGTTTAAATTCGACACATTCATTGTAATTGGTATTTTCTAAAATTCTATATATTCTTTTGATTATGTTTTGCTGTTTTGCTCGCAGTGCGTTTCACTTGAAGTTGGCTGCAGCAGCAGCATGAAATACGAAATGCAACTCTATTTTGTGTGATGTGGCAACGCCAACAAGTACGCAGATAGTTACCTCTGCAACCCTGATTAGCATACCCCTCAGATTCTCCTTAATGCTCACAGAATAAACTAAAACGCAAAGTTGCGCATGTAGTTGCATGTTGTTGTCAATATTATTATGTATTAAAAAATATATAATAACAATCGCGCGAGCTGTGCAAAATAAATAATCAAAATTAAATGAGCCACAGCTAATGAGTGCAAGTGCGTGAGCTGCTAAACAACTGCATTGTTGTTGCACACATAAAAAAGATATACCCAAAAAATCTGTTAAACAAAAAAAGGTGCGTTTTTGTTGATTGCCAACATAATCGAATTTTTCAATTTGGCTGCTTATGTAATGACTGAGTGTGTAGATTAAAAAATAAAATAAATATAGAACTGGAGTAAAAGTTGTATTATATATATATATATATATATGGATATATATATATATACATATATGTGTATACATTTTGTTCCCCTAACAAAGGAAACGAGCGAATGGCAGTGAAATGCATTTGAGCAACAGCTGTTTGCTGCACTGTTCACGCTGCTAACAGCTGCAATCAGAGTTTTCCACTCAAAACACGCGCTAAAAAAACAAAGTAAACAATACAATATACAAATGCATATATACGTATAAATTACTTATTTGCTCGTCAGGTTTTCTTATTTGACCCGCAGTGCCAAAGTCCATTCTAATCAGAATTTATGTTGTTATTGGTCAACCTAGATATGAGTGAGTCTATTTATAAACACTCAAACGCCAGCATGTAATATATATATATATATATATATGTGTGTGTGCGTTTGTGTCTACACTTGTGGATAAGCGACAACCTTGAATAAGTGCGAAAACAACAACAACAAAGAAGGCTTAACGAACTTGTTTACATTCGTATTGCCGGCTGCAATGAGCCCCCCTGTGCAGTTTAAAGCTCATCTGTTGCACATAAGAGAAAGAGAGAGAGAGAGAGTATAAGAGTGTGCTTAAAGCTGCTCGATTATTCCTTGCAATTTATCTATAATTTCAGGAGGAAACAAATATATTGTAACATTTTGCATTAAAATACCCCAAAAAATCATATAAATTGTATATGTAAATGTGATTTGATTTTTAATTTATTTTATTTTTTACTTTTTTTATTATTTTTTGGTATATGTAATTGTAGCATTTAAATACCCCCAGAAATCTCAGAACTATTTCTATTTTTTTTAATTTAAATTTATTTAAATTTTATTTTTTAATTTAATTGAATTTACTTTTTTTGTCAACTTACTTTAGTTGATATTAAATAAATAAATAAATTTAAAAATATAGAAGAGAAAGCTGTACATCTTTCAACTTAGATTAATCCTGATTTTTTTTTAAAACGATTTCAAATTTACGTTTTTAATGAAACTATTCACATGTAGAATTCAATGAAAAACCGCTCAAAAGACAAAAACAGATAGTGAGGAAATCTTATCAACCTGTCTTAATCAGTCCACACCTTTTAAACGGGTTCAGTCCAAGCAAAGTACAAAGCCTTACAATATATAATTAGCCACTTTAGCTAATACTACTTTTTAACACTCATTTCTGTTCATTGGCACCCAAACTAGAGGTGTCAATTGGTTGATTGGTTTCCTATACCCTGCAGTCATTAAAAATTGAAAAAAGGTTATGATGAGTTTAGCCGGCTTGATGGTCGTAAGCGTTGGGTCCTTGTAATGTGTGTGCTAAAGCTCATCATACTACTTATATCAATCAGTCGCGGGTTTGAATCCCGCTGGAGGCATGATTGTTTGTTGTTTGTGTTTTGTCTAATGCAGTAGAAGTCCCTTGTGCCTCTTTTTCTTTCTTCCACTAACCTTTCTGTCTAAATCTCGTGTATAACCTACCTACCTACCTATGATGAGTTTGGGCATATGTGTGTAACGGGCAAAAGAGATCAAGTCCAACCAACTATACCAAGTATATATATTCCTGATCAGTATCAGCACACCAAAGATCAGAGACTCTAAAAGCCGGAAACCTTAAGTTTTGAATATAAGTTCTCCTATTCTAAAAAAAAAAGTATTTTATTTTCCTCAGTTTTTCTTTTTTTTCTGCTGAAACAAATGCGAAAAAGTTTGCTCTCTCAAATTGAATTTTGCTCTCTCAAAAGAAATTTTTCCTTAGCTGGTGCTATCAATATTTGTTGTATTTGTGAGCTGCCAACTTTCTACATACTTTTGAACTAAAATGCATCTGTATTGTCTGCTGGCAGTCTGCGATGAGCCTTCTAGAGAAATCGAACATTGCCATGTCCATGACATCAACAGGAAGTCAATTAACCACATCTGTGGCCGCCGCCTCAGCAGCCAATGGGACGACAATAGAGGGCGCTGTAGCGGAGGACGAGGATGACAATAGCATGGGAAGAAAAGGGACAACTGCCTCCTCAATAGATGTCAGTTACAATCAGAGCGCAAAGACCCCAGATGGTAAGTTTATAATTAATATTAAAAAATATTTATAATGTTATATTTTATATTGTTATGTATATTAAATATTATTTATTAATTTTCATAATCTAATTTTAATGGGGGTCTACTGTGACCTCCAGCTTATTATTTATTTTTTGTATAATTTATTATTAATATTACTGTTTGCGTAATAATAGCTTAATTTCCTATTATTAATTGGAAATACGTTATAAAGTTTATTTGAAAGTATATAGTGAAACAAGTAGCCAAAGCTTAGTTTTTTTCGCAACACTTTTATTTGTTTTTTAAAGGTTTAAAGACAATTGCTAAACCTTCTCACAAAAAGAGTAACTGACGATCGACGAGTGAAACTAAGGTTTGAAGTAATGGTTTACTTATATTATAATTATTTTCATAATTGGTTTTTATTTTATTTATTATTATTGTTTAATAATTCTTAACGATAGTTAATGCTCCCCCCCCCCCCCCCCACCCCCAATTTATGTTTTGCCCTCTCAGTGCGCAACAATCTGGATGGTGTGCTCATCAGTCTGCTAGCGGGAGCAGCTGCTGGTGCGCTGGCGAAGACAACAATCGCTCCGTTGGATCGCACCAAAATCAATTTCCAAATACGCAAAGATGTGCCATTCTCGTTTCAAGCCTCGCTCAACTACCTGCAGCAGACCTACGCCAAAGAGGGTGTCCTCGCCCTGTGGCGTGGCAACTCTGCTACAATGGCACGCATCGTGCCCTACGCGGCAATTCAGTTCACATCCCACGAACAGTGGCGCCGAATCCTGCAGGTGGACCAGAATGGCACCAAGTAAGCTTTCCTCTTTTATCTATCCATGTACCTATTCAATATTTACCAATCACTATTTACTATTTACTATTGACAGCACCAAGGGTCGACGCTTTGTGGCTGGCTCGCTGGCGGGCATTACATCCCAATCGCTGACGTATCCGTTGGATTTGGCCCGTGCCCGAATGGCCGTCACGGACAGATACACAGGTTATCGAACGCTACGTCAGGTCTTTGCCAAGATTTGGATCGAGGAGGGTCCGAGAACACTTTTTCGCGGTTATTGGGCAACAGTCCTGGGTGTTATACCCTACGCCGGCACTTCATTCTTCACCTACGAAACGCTCAAACGAGAATATCATGGTAAGAAATATATAATCAATAGATTGTCCAACTGTTAGATCTTGTTGTAATTTTTGTAGAAATCGTTGGCAATACAAAACCGAATGCTTTAATTTCGTTGGCGTTTGGCGCTGCAGCGGGAGCGGCGGGTCAAACAGCAAGTTATCCATTGGATATTGTCCGGCGACGCATGCAGACAATGCGTGTTAATGTGTCGAGTCTGGAGCGTTGCCCCACAATTCTGGAGACCCTCATAAAAATCTATCGGTAAAATAACCCACTCACTTTAAATAATAAAATTTGCTTATCTACTTGCTTTCCACAGTGAGGAAGGCGTTAAGAACGGCTTCTATAAGGGCCTGAGTATGAACTGGATTAAGGGACCCATTGCCGTAGGCATCAGCTTCTCGACGTATGACCTGATAAAGGCTTGGCTTAGGGAGTTGTCTCACTTGAAGCGTGGACGGGTCGACAAGTAGCCCCTGCCCGCCCCAAAAACAAAACACAGAAAAACACCAAAAAAAAAAAAAAAACAATAAAACCCACTGCTTTTGTTCTTAAGTGAAATGTTCAGAGCAGAATTTGGTATTGCATACTTGAATGCGGCACCAGAATTGTTACATTGATATTTGTAGTTGTTAATTTTTCGGGAAAATGAAATGAGGAATGGACAAACGCTTAAGTTGGTTATTCAATTAAATTGATTATGTCGTTAAGCTGAAAGTAAACGCAAACAATAAAAAAACTATAAAGTTGAAAATACAAAGCTCCTATTGCTGTCGACTTGAAATGCCGCATAATTTGTATATTTGGCCACTACCTGGACAATAAATATTGCATGTACACATATATCTATAGCCACTAAAATATTGTGTAATTGATCCATTTTGCATTCAATTGGCATGCATTTATTCATGTTATGCATAAACTGTACATTATTGCGTTTTTGTTAGTAAAAATAAATGTACAATATTTTCAACAAAAATGTAAATCAGATTTTTAGAGTTTATGTAGCATATGTTGTTTAGGTGGCAGTGCCTTCGATTGGTGACATATCGATAACGGACCTACTTCAATTTGCATTCCGCTTTTAAGTCTATATATTAATATATATGTGATATATTTTTGTTGAACTACTTTCTCCATACTTATACTAGAAACTCTGGGAATATGCAAATTTGTGATACTATAATTCTAACAGTCAAGCATACATAACTAATAAGTGATCTATGATTTGAAACTTTGTATCTTGTTCAGAACCGGATCCGACTCATAAACCGCCACCCAAAACGAGCACTGTACCCGGTTGCAAATGCGAATATAATGATAATCTTATTTACCAATCTCTCTTAAACCTAGCTAGGCAGCCTTATGTGCATGTATATGATGTGGTGAGAACGCTATTGTCGTGGGATTGCACGTGATTTCCTGAACATGGGATATCTGCATTCGAGCAATATTTATGGGCAACCGCTGGAACGCCATATCGCCTTCGCCGAATTTGTTTTGATTTACTTCGATTATAATCGATAAATAATTGTTACACAACATATTTGTTTGTATGGTCAAATGCTAATAGGAAGTACCAGATAAATTAACTTCTCACAATTAACGGATTATTATTTAAATGGTTAAACAAGCGTCCAGATGCTAACCAGTGATACTATGACGATGTGTAGAACACCTCATATTAATCTTATGAAGTCACCGTCGCAAGATTGCTTATCAATAGAAAAGTCAGTTTAGCATAGTCTGTAAACGAATCTTTAATTTGTTGCTAACTTTGAGAACTTAGAACTTATGTAAGGACTTATAATGTAGGCTTGTCTTAAAGAGCTGTCTCAGTTGGCCCCCATAGAAACAGCATTAAGCTGTGAGTTAACACAATAATAACAAGAACGAAATGCTGATTGAGAACTTGTTTTATGTGCTACAATTTAAAACTTACTTTCCAACAGACAGTTCCTATTGCAGCTGTTATTTGATTCCCTCAGGATCGCTCAGGTCGGCCTCAAACTATTTACTGCCCTCATAAAAAAAAACGAATAATTGCAAAGCTTCAACAAAATTATCATATTTTTAAGCTGACTCAATTAATGCTGATCAATTATATATTTTTCTTAAATGTTTGCAGGGATTTTGGATAAAATATTTTATAAATATTTGTAATAAAATATACTTTTTGAAAATGTTTTCAGTAGGCGCCATTAGTATGTCAGTGCCCGTATCATGTGTTCCTTAGGTGTGGCAGAGCATACGATAGATAGGATATCGATAATGGACTCCTGGACTATTTAATCACATCTTCCATCTCTAGTCGCGTTGAGCTGTGCAAAGTTAGTGCGCAAAAACAAGTTGATTATTATTATTAATTTGCATTATTTGGGCTAAAACCAAGTCAGTAAATTTTCAGTAATTCTCGGGCTATATATCTAGTTTTTGCTTTTAAGCACTCATTTTGGTTATCGTTGTTGTTTTAACCGGGTCAAGTCCGCAAGGCTTCAAAAAACATTCATAAACAAATATCTGAAAATTTAACAATAGGACTTCTTATAAGGGACAGGTGAGTGGTGGTTAATGACTAAAAAGCAAATGTAATTAAAATGATATACATTAAGAAAGTAATCATTTGTTGTAGTCAGCACCGCTCCCCTGTGGGCGGCTGCTGGCGCTGTGGCTGGCGTACAACAGGTGAACAGCGTTGCCACACTGTCAATAAAACCCTTTAGGCTACTTGACGTGCGAAAAATCAATTTTGTTAGCTAGTTAGCCTCCCCTTAAATAAATAAATACATATCTAATAAAAATCATTCGCGGGCCATGTAATAGTATCATATAATTTATAGTGCTAATGTTGCTAGGGAAAACAAGTTTAGGTGTTTCAAAAACAAACTTATTAAGCTAAAGACATAAACATTGCCCCCTATTTTGTAAAATTGTATTTATTATTTGTTAGGAACAAGTACTGAATTACCCATACCCTTAAACAATCCAAAAATACACAAATTGTTGTAAACTAACTTCTGACTATCTGGCCACGAGGCTGTTAGGTTAAGGTTAACAGTGCCATTTGGAGTAAACCAGATGTGTATTCGAAGTTAACAGTTGATTTTTACATTTATGTTCGTGCGTTTGATCGCGTTGGTGGTGCATTCGCGGCAAAATTGCGAAACTTAATACGAAGCGGTTAAAGCATTTTATATATTCTTTAATCAAATTTATATATTACAATACGCTCAACTCAAATATTATTGAGGCACCAGGCCAGCCTTCCGTTCGAAAGAAAGACCATTATTTCAATGAAGTTCTAGTGAGAGTGTGTGTGTCTGTGTGCATATAGTTGTGCAGCGCGTGTGCCTATGTGTGTTTGTGTATGTGCGGTTGCGATTTAAAAATAAAACCGCAATACATATAAAAATATTAAAAGCAAAAGAAACAGCCGAAGAAAAGGTCTGCGCTTGTCTCTTGTGGGTGTGCGTGTGGCTGTGTGCGTGTGTGTACGTGCCTGCTCTGTCCACTTGTGTGCGTGTGCCTTTATATGTGCGCTGTTGGAGCCACTGAATCCAATACATTTGTGCTGGTGCATTTGTTTGTGCTTACACCTTCTCCTGAGCTGTTTGTGTATTGAAAGGTAAATAGAATATATATCTATATGTATAGAAAAAAGAGCAAAACACTGGCGGCGGGAGCTTGTGTGCGTGGGCGGGCCATTTAAGCAACATGCCCACGGCGGCGCTGCTGCGTTTTTTCTGTTCTACGATTTATTATGGATTCTAAGGAATAATTAATTTAATTGTTACATTATGTATTTTGTATATATAAAAAAATTAAACTCTTTTTGTTAATAGTCAACAGACTTGCTATATTTTTTAATAAAATTAAAATTCAGTTTTTAAGCGCATATAAATATATATACATATATAAATATATTTTCATATATAAATGTATATACATATATAAATCTATATACATATACATATATACATATATACATATATACATATATATATTTTTTTGTTTGAAAATTCAATTTGTAATAGTCAACTTGCTATATTTTTTAATCAGAACAAGCACACATGCACACATGCATGTGCATACGTGTATTTATTTACACACATGTGTGCAGTGTGTGCAAAATTATCTGCTCAATTTTCTGCTGTTGTTTTTGTTGCAGTTGGCTCCTGTTTCTTATTGTTATTTCTTGCTGGCTCCGCATGTCGTACTCGCAGTTGTTAATTCTTGGAAAAATCATAAAAACAAAAGCAAAAGAATTTTCGAGTGCAATAGCAAAAGAAACACAAAGAAACAACAACAACAGGCCACAAAATATATATTAGCTGCCTTTTCCCTCTCAATCCCTCTTTCTCTCTTTTCGGTTCATTCTTTCTCATTTACAATCACATTTGCTACTTTTGCTTTCTTGACGTCGTCGCGCGTCTGGCGTTTTATCCGCTAAACTCTTTGTCTTCTACTCTTCTACTGCTGTTTTTCGGTCTGGTCTTGGTTCGTTCAGTGTGTTTTTGATGTGGTTGCGCATACGTGCGCTTTTTCTTTCACTGGCTGCCTTTTTACCATTTTGGACAAATTACTCTTCTCAGTTGCCGTGTCGTGTCGTGTCAATGACGTCGCCAAAGTCGTTGCGTTAACCCTTTTGTGCCCAATGGCTTTTATGTTATTGTTATGACGTGTTATAATCAAGTACGTGCAAATGTACGTAACCGTACGTACACCTATGATCAGTATTAACAGCCGTGTTTAGTTCTCTTATACGAGTTTGTGAAATTCTATTGACATATAAATAAATATACAGTGACGACAAGCTTATTTCGACCAGTGTCTAGCAAACATTTTTATTGCCTGCCATAAAATATTTATTAATTTTTCAAAAATTCGAAAGACCCATGGCAGGTACATGTATTGACCACCGAAATGAATATATGACCCTAATAAACTGGGATTTCCCCACCCGTTAGGTCGGGTTATGTAAAAAAAGTACCGCTATTTAGGATGAAAGGTTATTTCGGTCGGTTACATTATGGACACCTGGGTGCCATAGAACCCGGATTTTTCTACCTAAAGTTGAATGTTTTCGGTATAAATAGACCAAACCTTCGTAGTCAAATTAGTTATATCCAGCATCTCGGCTGCAACAAGCCAACAAGGACTATGGGCAAACGGAAACTCATCTTGGAACACTTAAAAATCGGATATTCATATCGCCAAATAGCTAAAAGGGTCAGTCTAAACACCTCAACTGTATTCTACATCATTTGGAGTTTTGTGGACGAAAATTGTGTACTTGTTTGTGTATTAGAGTATTCAAGTAATTTATAAGCAAACTAATAGTCGATAAAAGAAGAGGAGAAACACACATCAACAATACAAATTGATTACTTAACATAGTACATTTGCTGATTGGGAACGGGAACGGGAACAGGAACTGATGGAGACGTTTGCGTGGGTTTAATATTAAATGTTGGGAGGCTTCAATGCAGCGAATACCAGCAAATAATACAAGTGAAAGACCAACCAATACATACAAACATACACATATTCACACACTCAGCCAGAGTCAGCGTTTATTAATCTTTTATGAGAGCAGTAACAAATAGAACAAAAGAGGCCAAGAAAAGAATAAACATTTGTGTGTGTGCCTGCCTGTATATGTATATGTACTTATAAAAAATTAAAAAGTAAGAAAAACATCTCTTGACGAACTTTTCATACCCTTTACTTTTTACAAAACGCTATAGAGGAAACTAAAATAATGAATGTTTGTGTAAAACAAATATTTAAACAATGAAATATGAAATAAGAAATATATTTGATTTGTATAATGAATATGTATCTATATACATATTTAAATTAAAAAATATTTAATAATATATGTTTGCACTTATTTTGAACAGTGTTGTGATGTGCAAAATAAATTTGTTATCAAAAGTGATTTGAAGTCTGTCAGAAAAGCAGATCAAATGTACCCAGAACAGCAAAAAAAGCCACAACGGAGGGAATAACATAAGCAATAAGTATCTAAACTTAATGTATGTACTGTGTATATTACAGACATTGCTATATATAACAGACTTAAATGCAAGTAATGTGTGTTTTGCTGACTAGCTTACAACTCTCATCTATATATTGTTTATATATTTGTATTTGAAGATTATACGTTCATATCAAGCTTTACAGCAGCTGACAATAAGCCTGAGCATTTAAATGTATAATACTGGTCTTAACTGGCATACATGAATTGAAATTGTTAGTAGTGTTTTATTAATATTGAAGTTTATAAAAAATAAAATGGAAATACAATTTCTTATCTAAATATATTTATATATTGCATGGCGCTTGATTGTAAGCACGTAAGCAGTCCCCTTAACTCTATGTACACAAAAAATAAATATGTAAAAAAAAAACTAAAATAAACATACAAATGTATTTATTTTTATATGTGCAAAATTTGTTTATCTTTGCCTTATGGCGTCGACGCCGACACCGACGCCGACACCGACGCCGACACCGACGCCGACACCGACGCCGACATATCGTCATATCGCCTCTGTTGCTATATTTGTTTATTAACCGAATCTGTTTGCTTAGCTAGCCGCAGCTATACATTTGAAAAACGATTTATACGGACCGACTGACAGTCGAGCGGACGGTGTGTGTATTGATAAGTGTTCTCCTCTTGCGCCAATTTGTTTATCTAGCTTTTGCGGCGCTTTTTACAATATACATGTAAATTAAAACAAAGAGAGAGAGAGAGATATACATAGTGAGAGATTGAGAGATAGTAAGAGAGAAGACAGTTTGGAAGAGAAGAGAGATAGTAAAAGAGATTTTCCAGAGATGATCTCTCAGTTAATATTGCATTGCCTGCGGGGGCCAGTGGGTTTTCCCCAGTTTTAAAATAAAACTCTTATCTGCTACCTGTAGTGTGCAACTTACCTCTCTGAGATGAGAGCAAAAAGTTTAATTGAAAAGCATTCGAATATTTCACTTGCGAGTCACGCTTATTTTTGCTCTCAGTTTGTGTTGCTCGTTTTGATTGTCTACAAACAGATTCCGATATGCATATGAACACATATTTAGATACAAGATGTGTGAACATTTGCTGCTTGCTTACAAGTGTGGTTTGCACTATTAATTGATTGCTATTCAAATTGCTCTGTGGGATTTTTATCTATCGTAAGTAAAAACAAGTAAGATGCTGTAGTCGAGTTAACTCGACTACGATATACCCTTAATCCAGTTGTTAAATATATTCTAGTTTTTATGGCAAATTTCCCTTTAAAATGATTTGCACTCAAATGTTCAGTTCTGCAAGTGCATTTCTTACAGAGTATTTTTGCTCATAAGCATATACTTATGCACATACACACGTACACGAAACAGTACTTATCGTGGCTCTGCAGAATACACACAAATATATTGACGCTAGCGTCGATTATCATGCCATCTCTTTCTCACACATGCGCTCGCCTATTTATATATATACAGAAAATGATTGCGGCTGCTGATACAAATGATATCAATATGAGAATATATTTTCGACTATAACTTTGGTGTTTCTTGTCCGATCTTAATGAAATTTGGCACTTGATCAATAATATGTATATGCATATTATGTATAAATTAGAAGTCTCTGCCTCTTAAATTGTGGATTTTATTGCTATCGGAAATTGAAATGTATCGATAATTCAGAAACAGAGGCAGTTATCGATAAAATAAAGCAAACTTGATCTGCGCCTGGTACACGAGAGCTTATATTCTAAATTTGAAATCTCTAGCTCTTATAGTCTCTGAGATCGGCGTGTTCATACAGACGGACGGACGGACAGACGGACATGGCTATATCGACTCGGCTGTTGATCCTGATCAAGAATATATATACTTTATGGGGTCGGAGATGCTTCCTTCTGCCTGTTACAGACATTTGCACAAAACCATTATACCCTTTTTACCCATTTTTAATGGGTTAAGGGTATAAAAAGTCGTCCAACCAGTTTCAATGTTTTCACAACTGTAGCTACTACCCACAAAAAATTTCTTAGTTCATGCTTCACTTCTGGGTTGAAAATTGCTCTAGTTTTCCCAAGCAGAACATTTTTCTTTTGAAGGTCAATTATCACATGTCGATTGAGTAATAAATAGGAAAAAATAAGGAGAGTGCTCTTTGCACGAAAAAAAAATAGTCTGGAAAAATAAAAATATAATAACAAAATAATAAAATAATTTATTGTTTGCCTTTATAATTTTACTATTTTATATTTAATTATTAGTATTTAACATGCGGCTGTAGTCAAATCCGATCCATAAGGACTTCCAATTTGAAATTGAAGTTCATCTATACAAATCAAAAGAAAATTAGTTTTTTAAGCTAATTAAAACAAGAAATCGTTTTCGATCGCACAATCGCAAGCATTATCTCTATACATTCTTACTTGCTTTATATGCATATCCGTTTATCGTTTTTGCAATATACGTCATTATCGTAAGACTCGCCTTGACAGATATTTGTCTTTGTTAGCTTATCACCCAAAACTTGTTCACTTTTTATTAACTTTAACTATGTGTTTGTGTTTGTTTCTTAGAAGATCCCAGTTATATGTCAGCGCCTTGTGCAAATGTGGTTATAATTTAAGGCCTAAGCGAACACAATTTCTTATATGATCAATTTCATGGAATAAGGTAACAGAACATAAAATAACGTTGGTATGGTCGAGAATATTAATCAGCATGATACCTTGCTAAATAATGATAAATTTTTTATACATTATCACATCAAGATTAAAAAGGCATATATATATTATATATATCTATCAATTGCTGATGCATTGATTGAACATTTGAAACGACTTCGTCCGTGAGTGTTAAATAATTTACATAAATAAAGGGAAATGTAATTCCTCGAAATTGATTCGAAATGCATACGTCAATGCTCTGGGTTTGTTAGGGTATTGAAAGATTCAAGTTTCTCTGCTCGATAAATTGATTAAAATTTATAATTTTGCCTTCCTTTTTTTGATTTGCATGAAGAGCAGACACGTTTTTAACCCATTGACGTCAAACATTTCGCAGGCGTATTTTATTTAAGCGGGTGGAGTTAAGTTTAGTTTCTAATTTTTTGTAGATTTAAGCAGATTTTTGGGCTGAAAAAGCGAACATCGAAAACCAATATCCGCTAACTTTTTCAATCAGTCAGAATATTTTACATTCGATGTCTTTCGGTTCTTTTAATATGTTTTGCCTCACTGTAACCACACTCCTCTCCACATTTTGACATCAACCAACCAATAAAAAGCTGCAAAGGTTTTTCACTGTGGTCTTTTTAGGTTATTTGTCTGTTTTTCGCATTTATAGGTCGTGTGCTAAATGCTGCTTTGTCAAGGATAGCAAACCATAGTGATGCATACATATAATATTAATATGCACATTTAATAATAATACGTTGTTCACTGTTTGTACAAATTATAAGCTCAACACAATAGCCTTTGGCCTTGGTTTTTATTCAACTTGTTCTACCAAATATTAATTTACATAAAACTCACATTACGCATTTTCGGAGAAAAACACAAACAATGCCAAAATATCGGCTGCGATTTAAAAAGAATTTCACAAAATTACCTAAATGACCTATATCTACTAAATTGTTCCAGACAATTTTTTGATAAGGCTTAGATTTAGTTAAATTGAGTTTATCATACATTTTAATCTTTCATAGCAATCGATATTAGAAGTGAACAAGCAGCTAGTTAATTGTTTGACACGATTACTAACTCGCAGTCAATTTTTGGCTTTAATTGCATTTTTACCTAAATAATCATAATTTTCAATCAACAAATAAAAGCATATATAAAAAAGGCTTTAATTTCCCTAGCAGTATATCACGTTTCTTTTTTTATTTACCTTACATTTGCCTTTGTTGTAAATATTTAAAGAGTCAAATTGATACCCCTAACGTATAGAGTTGGTGTTATTTTAATTCCTGTGAAAAGTCTGGCGTATGGCCTATTGTTTATTGATCCGTTAAAGGAGACGACGACGCTAATCTCTGCTGGCGTTTGTTTCAGGTGTAGTTTGAATCAAAACACACTTGCTTCAATAAATATACAGTTGTAAAAATAATTGTCTAAAATAATAGGGAAAATATATATTTTGCAGAGTTGTGCATCTAATGTTTTCGCTTTCCACTGAGTTGGCGTTTTCTTTTTATTTAGCTCAGCAGCAGCAGCCTTGAACTACATTTTGTTAGATGGTAAAACGAAATCGACATTTTATGAATCGCAAAAAAACCTGCACAAACTGTGTATGTCTACCTAAGCGTTCTAGTGGCTTCGCTAGCGAGCCGCACATCCGATCGGATTTGGAGTGCTGACTGACTCAGACAGAAACAGCAGCAGGTAACAACACAGGCCACGGGCTTGACCTTTTTTTGTGTTGTCCTTCTCGCCGGGCTTACTGCATGAATAGAGATGAGAGCCGCGGAAATATGCTCTAGACTGAGTTCGTAATGCGATAATAAATTGATAATATCTAATATGAAAGAGCTTATTACAACTATACGCAAGATACTAACAGTCTTCAACAAATTTAAATACATTTAAGTTAATCATTTAATATTTTGGACAGATCCAAATAAATAGTCGACTATGCAAGATAGAAAAAATCTTCAAAATGGTTGAGTCACGGCACACGACACGCTTACATCTCTATTGTCTGTTGTGCATCCCTTTGTGTATTAGTTAGTGTAGAGAGTGTTTTATTCGATTTGTATCTAATTTTCGTTACTGGCCTTAGCTGCCTGCTCTCTTTTTAAGTCTGGTCTGACTGGTTTGGCATGCTCACCTCAGCCATTTCTCGTGTACGCTGTTCGTCTCAGCTCATCGCGGGCCATTCATATTTTCTACGTGCGCTACGTTCTCGTTCTTTATTTTTCCAGAGAACTACGAAAATTAGCGTATCGACCACAAAAGCAAACAGAAATGCGTTGTGTTGTGTTTTGTTTGGGATGTGTTGTTTGTTTCTGTACTCCAGCGATCACGTTTTGTTGGTGTTGTCCCCCACATGACGACAACGGACGAAAAGAGAAGAAAAACACAAATGAACAATTGCAAAGATCTTAAAATGCGAGGCCAGCTCGATGTGCAATTAATGCTTTCACCTGTCCCCAGCCTATCAACTATCAACTTGACAAGCGCCTCGTATTTGCATCTAGTTCTGTTTACTTTCTCACTGATATGCGAATGGTTTTGATTTTGGATTCTGGCTTTGTTTGCCGTGCGCCATTCGCCATACGCCATTATTTTCATTATGGTAATCAGGGGTTTGCTTTGTTAGCACATGGCTATTTCGCACCCATTCACACATCTTAACCCAACTCCTACCTACCTCCTACCTATCCTCAGAGTTGAAGGAAACCAACCAGGCCTTAACACAAGCGATGTTGCAAAGCACAAAATGCGTTATGCATTTTTCTCTACTTTTGTTTACCTATTGGAGTGGCCTGCCTGCGTGCCCCGATGGTAAATAAACCAAATTCGTTTCATATTTAACAAGTGGCATTGAATAATTTAAATTACGCAATTTCTATTTGTGAGGAAGCAGAATTTTATTTGTAAATCTTGTATTGAAAGCCGAGCAAATTAAAGACGTAAAGCTAATACTTAATTGTGTAGTATATTTGCTAATAAAATCATAACACATAATAAAATAAAAGTAATAAGAATATTTCAGACTTTAAATTTGAAAATCTTATCACAAATTGTTCAGATTTTGCAAGCTTTTAAAAAGGTGAAATTTTTTTAATGCAAAATACCTTGCAGTATAAAATCATTTATTATTTGTATACCACACATACACACATACAACACACACACACACCCAAATATAATTCAGTCTCATGTAATCCTTGTCACTTATATGCTTATGTATGTGTATATACATATATATTTTATTTATAGTTGTCTATACACATTCCGTTTGTGCATGTGCATTTTATGGACGAATCCAACCAACCTCCCATTTGCTTGTGGAAATCAGCAGCTGGACCTTGGCCAGGTCATCGCCGCCGTCACCACCAAGCCCCGCCAGAGAGCCTCATTTAAATGCATTAAAAAAATACTACTGCGTGGCAAAACAAACAAAAGTTGTAAAAAAAATATATATTATATATATATATATATATATATATATATGCAATGAAATAGAAGCTGAAAAACCAGCGCACATTGTCTGTTCAGTCAGCAGTTATATCCCTGTCATTGCAACCTGCTGCTGCAGCAAATGTAACAACAGCAATAGCAGCAGCACCAGCAGCAGCAGCAGAATCGCTCTCGCTAACCCACATCCATCACATTCATCCAAAACAAATATACTACCACATGAGCAGCATGAGTCTGTGGAAGCGCATCTCGAGCCATGCCGACTGCGAGCAGCGCATGGCGGCTTACTACAATAAGAAGGGTCTGTTCGACCTGCGTCTCTGCTTGGCGACCTGGATCGAAGAAAGAATAATGTGAGTAGTCTGGTCTTTAAACAGTGCAGTGTGGCCATTTTAAGGGTTGTAAGCTCTCTAAGGTTTTATTTAGACTAAGAGACATTGCTGAAAAAGGTACTACAAAAATACTATTCAAGAATCTATTGATATTTGATATAAAATCTTGTCGTGTCTAACCTAAACAGAAATGAGAATATTTGTATGTTATCTTTGGGCATTGAAAGGTCTGAGAATATTTGGCTTGCGGGCGTTTGATCTGTAAAACATTGATTTTTTTTGGTATTGATTGGTCGGTTTTGTTTTAATTCGAGTCCATCTTTCTCTATCTCTCTCTCTCTCTCTCTCTCAAACACAGGTCCGAGCAGATAACACCAAATTCGACAAATCAATTGGACCGAGTGGCTTTTAAGTTCATCGAGGATCTAAAACAGAAACTGTTATCGACACGTGCCAGCGATCAGGTAATCAAGAATCGCCTGGTTGAGCTCTGTGAACTGATTCAGCGGACTCCCGCACTCGAACTTTATACGCATCTGCGGAGCGGTCTGCAAAGGGAGTTGCAGCTAGCCACCGCCGTGGTCCCATCGATGCCGCTGAATACCTTTAATATGAACACTGCGGCCAGTGAGCCGTTAGGTGTTGCCGGTCCAGGCTTGTCTCCAGTGGCAACAGTGGGCATGTCGGTTGGCCAGCACAACATGTCCGAATATGCAACGCCAGATGGAATTGTCATTCCAAAGGTCGAACTGACCCATATGGATCAGCACATTCATCAGAGCTACAGCGAGTTCGCTGCGAACTCGGAAAGTCTGGAGCTATTGCGTCAGAATTATAACTATATGTGCAGCAGACCCACGGATGCAGAGCAAGTTTACAAGCATTTGGTTGAGCAAAAGACCGCACTGGTGGCCAGACATCATCACAACTTCTTTAACTACGGACAACTGCAGGAAAAGGTCATAGCGGAACTTAAGAATTGGAGACGCCTACAGGCGCTGGCTGGCAATGGGGCACAGTTCAGCGAGAATTTGTTGGATAATATACAGTATTGTTTTGGACTGCTCGAAACATTTGTCACCAACTTGTTGAAGGCTGTAAAGGAGACACGGGAGGTGCGCTTACCAACCTACGATGATACCGATCTTGACTATCTGATCAATCAGGTGCAGGTGGCACAAAAAAATCTGGTTTGCTCCGCGTTTATTGTAGACAAACAACCGCCGCAGGTTATGAAGACAAACACACGCTTTGCAGCCTCAGTCCGTTGGCTGCTGGGCTCCGAGCTGGGCATACATCTTAATGCACCCATTGTCGAGTGCATTATAATGTCAGGTAAGATTTATACAGATATCTGATATTTTACTAAGTTTTTTGTTTGGAAATATTTCTAGATGAGAAACCAAACATATTTTTGTTTTGCAGAATTGAATTTTTCTGGCGAAATCGAATTCGTTTGCATAAAACTATTATAACCTTTTTACCCATTTTGAGTGGGTTCAGAGTTTACAAATAGCAGAACGCAACTCCCAGTCGCGTTGCACTCCAATCCATTTGAAAATCGATTGCCACCTACCTTTTACACAAAAGGACAAGGATAGAGTGCTGCTGCGGTCTTCAAACTCGTTCAAGAGTCTGAGAGCGCTCAATACCCAAAGCCTAGCTGAACGAGCATCCATGGTCACAGATTTTGCAATCAGTACTGTCTGCTTAGCGGCTATACCAACTGTTCCGGAGTATTCCGCGCCTTAACTGGCAATTGGCTAGTCGGCCCTCATGTTAATAGACTCCAAGTCCCTGTAATCATTTCTGCAGAAGCTGCAAGCTGAAGCACCCTAGGAAGCTCCTTTCTTAATCTAGACTCATTTCTAATTCAGTCTCCCGCTAGTGTCAAGAAGTTCTGCGCATATAAAACAAATTCTGCTGATAAAAAATATGGATGGGGAGACCAACTCATAATGTACTTATAAAGTAGTTTCTGGAAGTTAACCTTTTTCCCAAACTGAATTAAGCAATTTCAAAATTTTTCAGAGTCGCAGGCGCACCGCTTCGTAACACGCGGCACACACATGGATGTGACCAATAGCAGCTTGGCTGGACAGTCGTCGGGCGAAATACAGAACTGTTCCAGCACTATGGAATTTAATACCCAAGTCTTCTCCGCAAGCTTTAGGAACATGCAGCTAAAAAAGATCAAGCGTGCCGAGAAGAAGGGCACTGAGAGCGTTATGGATGAGAAGTTTGCACTGTTCTTTTACGCAACGACGACAGTGAATGACTATCAAATACGCGTTTGGACACTCTCGCTGCCCGTCGTGGTCATTGTGCATGGAAATCAGGAGTCGCAGTCTTGGGCCACCATCACCTGGGATAATGCATTCGCAGAGATTGTACGTGAGCCGTTTGCGGTCACCGATCGCGTCACTTGGGGTCAGATAGCTGTGGCACTCAACACCAAATTTGGATCCGCCACCCAGCGCCCCCTCACCACCGAGAATTTGGAGTTTCTTTGTGAGTAAAGTATAAACAAATCTTTCCATTTATAAGTTGATTAATATTGTATTTTTAATTAGTTGAGAAACTGAAATGTTCTAAAAACGATTGCATTACATGGAATCAATTCTGTAAGGAGCAGTTGCCGGAACGCATGTTCACCTTCTGGGAATGGTTCTTTGCCATTATGAAACTGACCAAAGACCATTTGCCAGCCATGTGGAAAGCGGGACGCATTACTGGCTTCATTAGCAAGGAAAAAGCAGAAGCAGATCTAAGGCACTCCATTACAGGAACGGGTACATTTTTGTTGCGCTTCTCCGACAGTGAATTGGGTGAGTGATTGGAAGTCAGAATCTGTCCCAGAACCCCAGAACACGTCGTACTCATAGTTTGCCCAACTGTTTTTAGGTGGGATTACCATTGCCTATGTGAATGAAAGTGGTGGGGTGACAATGCTCTCGCCGTGGACTGCACGTGATTTCCAAATACGCACTTTGCCTGATCGCATACGCGACTTGGACATGCTGCGTTGCCTGCATCCGACCGATACTAATGTACAGGCAATGGATCGCGATATCGCCTTTGGGGAATTTTATACGCAACCTCCTGGTACGACTGTTGCGACAATATTACTTACTGTGTTTTGAAAAATGTTGATTTTTTCGATAATTCCCATTAATGCAGCAAACTATCACAGAAAAATTACCACACACAAATTGTAATTATATTCAAATAAGGGGAATTGTCAGAAAAATCAACTTTCCGCCTTTTTGTGCACACCACACACCTTAACGCTTGATTATTTACATAACAGAGAGAACGTCCCGCGGGGATGGATATGTGCCGAGTACGATACGCGTCCAGGTGCCCACCTGTGGGGATACTGGCTCTATCAATGGAACGCCTTATCATATGCAGTCACCGCCTCAGGATGGCATGTCATTGGGAAAGTAAGTTTTGCATGGTTGGCTTGAGCAAAAGTCTCTGAGCGACTCTTTCTAATGTTTGTTATACTATTATAACAAAAAAGTATAATAGTATATTGGTTTTGTGCAATGTCCGTCATGCTGTCTGTCCGTCTGTCCGTCCGTATGAAAGCGCGTTCGGCATGTGCCACGCCCACCTCCGACGCCCACATCACCCCCGCCCCTAAAATTTTCAAATGGCTATATCTTCCGCAGTTTTTTTAGTAGGGAACGTCAAATTTGGTAGGTATATTACTGGTAGTCGCCTTTAAGAACCGATAACAAATTTGTGGTGCCACGCCCACACCTGCGCCTATAATTGACAATTTCGATTGTAAATCGATAACTCCGTATATCTCCGAAAATTTTAAAGATAGAGTAACCAAACTTGGAAGGTAATTTGCTAGTAAACTCCTCCAAGGATTGTCATATCAATTTTTGGACCACGCCCACAACCGCCGACCCCAGGAACTTCGTCCCTATTAATTTAAAATTCGCATATTTGCCGTAATTTGCAAGCTAGAGTCGCAACATTTTGCAGGTATGTTACTGGAAACTCCCCCAAAGATCGATAAAAAAAATTGGATGGCCACGCTCACTCCACCTACCTAAACCGATACACCTGTTGGTGTAAATAGATAAACCCATTTATTTCACGCAATTTGCAAACTTAAGTCACCAAATTTTAAATGTATATTGCTAGTAACACCCTTCATAAATGTGGAAAAGAAATTTTGGACCACGCCCACTCCCGCCCACAAAAATCGATAAATGTCTGTATCTCCCGCAATTTAAGAGCTACAGTTACCAAACTTAGAAGGTATATTACTAAGATCGAACTCCAACAAATTTTGGGCCACGCCCACTCCCGCCCCCAAAACTGATAAACGCCCATATCCCCCGCAATTCAAGTTAGGGTAGGAAGATTATTAGGAAACTTCTCTATAATTTTTTTGGGCAACGCCTACTCCCGCCCCTAAAATCTCGAAAAGCCCGTATCTCCGGAATTTAATTCCCGTGTAATTCTGCTCACCGTCTTTAAAAGCCACGCTTTTGTGTTCCCATTTAAAAAGGCAAACTTGGACAGTATTTCTTGACTGCACACAAATTATGGTATAATAGTATTTCGCTGTCGGTTACGTCCGACTGCAACGTTCTATCTTGTTTTTATTTTGTTGTTGCTCCTGTGTGTAATCGGGGTGAGACTAACTTTGAGAACTCATCAAAAACAAAAAAAAAACAAAAAAAAAAATAAAAATGAAAAGTCACATTTTGCTTGGAGGTTTTCAGATTCTTTACGGTTTAAACTGTACTTGTTAATTTGTAGTTTATTTGGCTTTATTTGGTTTATAATCATTTTTTAGAGTTTAATTAGATTGCAATACTTTGAATTATAAGGGCATATTAAAAACCAAACAAAGCTATTTAAAAAACGATTCTTGAATTCGTGTAATATAATCAAACAAATTTTGGTTTCCGTTTATCTTGTTGCTGTGTTTTGTTTAAATTATTGCCTTTGTGCTAATTGTGCTAGAATTAGTTGGTAAAAACTCTATTACTTACAGTTTATTTTTTGTTTACTTCATTTTCCAATATTATGCGTTTTTGATTTATTGTACAAATTCTTGTTGCGTGCCATCTAGTTATTCTCCATCTTGTGGCACCATGTCTGAAAGCCCATCGAGTGTCACAGCCATAGATTTAGATTCAGATGGAAACTTTGAGGCTCGTGAGCTCGAGGAATATTTGATGCAAACAGCGCCCGACGATCCCATATTCGATCAGATCAACATCATACTCAATAATGTTCCAATGGCCATCAGTGAATGATGCCCGCCCACTAAACCAGCAATAGCCGTGCCATCGCCTTATAATCGAAAGGTCCAATATAAAACACAGAGCGGTTGTGTTAGTCTTTGGGTGGTGCCTCTTACCGAAAGGTATTGTTTGATCTTATATATATGTACAAATATCTTATATATATGTACAAATATCGCAATCGCATCAAAATCACCCAGTAAATCACACAAACCCCACACAATTCGATATTACAAATTTGAATCACCAAAATCGAAATGGCGTCCATTTTGTCTGTTTAAAATCCATTGCACACCTCCCGCTCTGAGCCTTTGCATAACATCAACACTCGCCTCTCGTCACTTGCAACAAACTCGTCACTTGCAACACACCTGTCAGTCACTCACTCATTTGATATCCGCTCGCGCTGTAAACTTTACTAACCACTTCACCTAACTAGGTCGCTCGTTGGGTTACAATAAAATTACAAATTCTACTAGCATAAAATATATTTTTCTGTTCTTCAAAGTATTGCTATCTTTTTAAGCTTTTCGGCAGCCAAAATAAATATATCAAATATGTTATGTTATATATTGATATTTTTATATGCATATTTGTAAAATGAAATTGATATCTAATCAAATACCATATTTTTCTAACTATTCATATGATCGTTGCAGCTTGCAGAATAGCACCATCATGCATTTGTAAATGCCAAAGAACAATACAGAACAGCAATTTGCAAGCAAATTTTCGGGATTCATTTGAATAAATATTTTCAAAATAAACAAATTTATTGCATGTGCTTTTCATATATTCCTCTTGGTGTGTGTTCGTAATTGTAATTACTTTACGTATAAATGTAATACCTATTGTTGTTAATATTACATTGGAACGCACCAAAATAAATTTTATTATGTTATTTATTTATGCTCGTAGGCGAAAAATTAGTTGGTGAATTTCATATAAATTCTCTAATGACGCGCATCTTTCATTTGATTCTCTACTAACATCATTTGACACACAAAATCTTTTTATATATCCCATACCATCAATTTCGGTTTTATTTTTATTAATTTGTTTTACTTTTCTATGTTTGTTCCAATTTTAGTGATATTGATTATCGATTGGCGAATTTTGATGACATAAATCTGTAAGAATATATACAGATCTATATGTTGCAATTATATATATAGAAATGTGTTATCAAATTACTTAAAATGTTACATATATATAAACTAAAATAATTCCTATAAAATTTGCCGCTATTATCGACGTCCATTAGATGTACCCACCACCCTTCAATGTAAAACAATCGGACACTTCGACTTTAAACTTATCTAACGTTTTACCTACCTAAATGTAACTTTTACATAATTGGAATGCATCGTTGTGGCATGTCTTTTCATTTTGGTATGTATTTGGTTTACTTATCTTTGATTTGACTTTAATAGACATACAAATTTGTTCAGTAAAGAAAACATTTATGGTTGTGATCTTCAATTTGTAGCTAAATAGGTCAGTATCCTTGTTAGCTTAAAACATACACACATTCGGAACACTATAATTGTTATAGTTAGTAGGAAGTACAGAATTTAAGAAAACTAAAAGGTTTTACACATTTTATAAAAAAAAATTTATTTAACGAATTTGTAAGTTACTCGAATTTATTGTTATATGAACTTTTTAAAGTTAATCATTACTTTGTGCATTGTATGGCCTTAAAACATACGCACATAAATGGAAATATACATATGTATATTGTATTGAATGTCGTTGAGTGCGATTGGAGTGAGCGAGTCTGGTTTCAATTTGGAGAGTAAGTGTTACGGAAGGTGGATATATATCCGTCAGCCTTCGAAAGACTTACGAAATGAAATTGAGCTTGAACTGAGGAACGAGAAAGTATACAAATTTACACATACGAAAAGTCAGTTATATTTATATATATATTTTATATTTATCTAGTTGTAAAAAAAATATAAGCAAATAAATATGTTAGATTTTTTAAATGAAATTTCTTCAATAAATTACAATTGTAAGTAGCGAGGGCGTACCAAGCTTTCCATTAAGGGAGGGGACGAATTGTAAGTTTTCATAAATGATTTAATCTATCGATGATTGTAGATAGAGATGAAGCACTACCCCTGCGTACCTCCTAGATATTAAGTGAGTGTTTGACGTGGTTAACTATTTAAGCTACTATTTTGTTGTGCTCATCATTACTAAAAATGTATTTTACTTATTCTTGCAGCATTTGTGAAAACGCCAAAAACCAACCTTCTAAAACAACAAGAGCATTGCATGCAAAATTGCGGCACTTCAACACAAAACACCTCCAGAAAACACACATTAGTAAAATCTTTTTTGATTTTTGCTTGAACAATTTTTAAAACGTCTTTTTCTATATATATAAATAATTTGTCACGCATCGGCAGATGTAATGCTTTCTACGATACGACATTGGTGTTGTCACTGTCTGTTACGTAATTATTAATTTTAAATGGATTTCGTAGCAGGGGAAAGTAGATTTAGCTTTTACGCACATTTGTTTAATCTAAATTTGTGAGTTTCATTATAATTTTAAACGTTTATTTTAGGCATAAGCTATTTAGATTGGTCACCAAAAATGTATTTCGATTGTGCTTATTTTAGTTATATTTTTTACATATGTACGTATATTATATGTATATTGATTGCTTTATGTAAAAACCCTTTTTCATTGGCTTCCATGCTCCAAATGCAAACAAATTTCATGAATGTACTATATTTTATTTGAGTTTGAGTTTTGAGTTAGGACAAAATGTGCATTGCATTACAAATGCGTTGTTAGTGTTGCTTCTGCCCACCTACCAATGACACAAAAGCACAATAAGGAAATATATTATGATGGGAAACCTGAAAATTAAACGATAACTATTTTTGTGTAAACGCCTAAGCTTTCAACGTGAACTGTAAGAATTTTATTATATTTTTAAGCAAAAACTTATTCAATAAAAAATACATAATATATATATTATATATAAAAAAATACAAAGAAAAACAAAATCAAATGTTAATTACACATTTTGAATGCAGCTGTTAGAAAGCAGTTTCAATTTGAGCAACGACTAACTCTGTGTGTTCGTGTTGACCTAAAGTTTACAAGTCTTAAATACTTTAATATAAAACTCATGTACACGCACACATTCCCACACCAGCAATATACACAACCAATAAAAAGTAGGCGGAACATAATTGCATGCTCTACGTAACGTAACGTCGCGTAACGAAATGTAACGTGAAGAAGAAACAAACGCACACACAATGATATTGGGAAGTTTTTTAGATGTGCAAATTATTGGGTATGAATGCAGTTTTCTTTAATGTAAGCAATATGCGAATCGAAAGAACTAAAAACTATTCTTGTCAAAATGGCCAATAAAGATTTGATTTTGAATATTATTTACTAGACTTTTACTTGCGGATGGTATGGTATGGTATACACCAAAAGGTTTTAGCTGATTTAAGATGCTATGGTTTATTTACAGAATTTATTTAGTTTATTTATTTTTAAAAATATTTTTTTTTTTTTTTTTTACTTAATAATACAGATAGCTTTTATAATATGAGTTGTATTCAATTTTTGCTGGCACAGCATTTGTCCTTAGGGCCATTCTTGCAGGCGCACTGGCATTGCTGACTGCAGGCGCAGTTGTCGCCGCATTTGGTAGCCGAGCACTGGCAATCTATTTGGGGAATACGAGTTTAAAATGTGTGATATAAGCAGGTAGCTTTGGATATACTCACTGGATCCACAAGCTTTGCAAACCATTGTGTGTTTATTTTTGATTACTGATTCAAATTTTGTGTTTAAGAAGCGTGTTCAACTCAATGTTTTGTTTTTGACTTGGTGTTCGACTCAGGAGCTCTGGCATTTTATAGATTATGAGTGAATGCAATTTTGCACACCATTTGCTGGTAGATCGCTTATTGTGCCTTATCAGGGCGTGCGCAAAATGCGTAGCCGCACCGTTATCAGCGATTTATTTTGCGCACGCTGACTGAGCGCAGCTGCGCACGTTTCTCGTATATCTTATCAGCTTTTTCGAGGGGCGTTAAACAATTGACAAAAGTGCTTAGAAAAAAATAAATAAAAAATACTTTGCAAAGGATGTGAAAATAGGCAATTAAATGATTTCCCGAATAGATAATTTTGTATTTTATATTTAAGATTAAATTTCATTTTTAATAAAGTTAAATGTATTTTTCCTTTTTGGATTATGCTTGTGTCGACTGACTTTAGTTGATATTAAATAAATAAATATATAATCTGAATTGTTTCATATTGTAATACCTGAATGATTGTCAGCTATTCGATTTCCAGGATTGAATATTGAGCAAGTATTTCATCTTTGCAGTATCAGTATTTTTTAAAGAAAATAAGCGTATGAAATATTCAGCGAACTGAAAATATCTGCTCCTTGCTTGTTTGTTGCTTAGAAATTTAAGTTGAGTTTGATTTGGTGTGCACCGAAGAAAAAACACTTACTATGGTGGTACCATATGGGGATACTTTATAAACTGAAGTGTCATCATTCAGGCAAAGTACACTTGAGGCACCGCAGTCTTTAAATTGCAACGCTGAGCGAATGCCACGAGTGTGGGCAAATGTCTGAGTGGCCTAGCGGTCCTCAGTGTATGTGTGTGTGTGTGTAAGTTTAAGTAGAGTGTATATAAATGTAGTGCATATTTGCGCAATCTGCACTTTGAGAGACCAGACTGACTGAATGACTGGCAGGTTGACAGACAGGTTGACAGACATTTAGAAGGACAAACATAAAATGTCTCAAATTGGCAGCCAAAAAGTGTATTATACCAACTAATTGCAATTGACAATTTTATTATGAGTCAAACATGGAGTCCGGGAGCCCTTGATCCAAAAACTGGGCACATTTCGCAAATTTTCAATTTCAGAGTTTATAATGGCGTTTAAGCGGCGGAAATGGAATCGCGCCAGTAACTGCTTTTTTTGTGCACAGTCATCACAGTTAATTTGTGTAAGGGGAAATTCGAATTCAAACGTTTTTACAGCTATTTCCTGAACTCTGGCAGTCGAAATGGCAGCAAAACAAAATTTGCTTACGTCGCGGAAATGTGATCCACAGTTGGCAAATAACTAAAACATGCAGCTGAAATAGTGGTAGTAAACTTGGTTAACATAATTTGTGTGTGCAAAAAGTATAAGCTTATAATTAGGGCAACCGAGCAAAGAGAAAATAGACTCGAATCCCAAACAAAGCGATGGCATAGTTCGTTATACGTATAAAAAATATATAAAAATAAATATAATACTTAAAAAAAAAATTTTTAATTATTTTTTTTAGGCTATCTTATCTTTCTACGTTTAGCGAAAATGCATTTCTGAAAGCAATAAAAACAGAATTGTAGTTTTCAAAATTTCTATAAGATCAGATAAGAAACGCAGATTTTGTTAAACATGATTTTCAATAAAACTAATTGCAGCCAGCTAGCTTACTACAAAACAAAATTTCGGTATGTTTTATTAATTGAGAAGTGAATTATTAAAAAAAACATTTCTAAGAATTAAAAAGAAAACGCTCGGTTTTATAAAATATCATTTCCAAAATTCAGAAAGATAAAAGCTATTTTTAAGGACAAAAAATTCAATAAAATACATAAAATGTTGACCATATTACTTCGTAATAAACGAAATTAAAAACCATTACCGAAATTAAGAAATGAAATCCCAGGTTTTCCACAATGGGTGAGTGTTTTTTGCAGGCACCTAAACTACTTTTCATATTGAACATAACCATTATCAGCTATATATTTAAAAATCGGCTGCAGGGTATCTGCTTTTCCATCTGTCTCAACTCGAACATTCTAAATGGTTTACTTTGGCTTGGCTTGCACTTAAATAAAAATATAAGGGGGAAGCCTTGCAAGGCTGGCGTGAGATGCTGTGGCAAGTGGGTCACGCGAGATGGCGGCGAGTTGGGGCTTAATCCGCAGCAACTGCGTATACGCGATATGCGTGCCATTTAATTTGGTGTCGCCGCGGCCTGTAAGTGCAAATGCAAACGCAAACGCAAAAGCAAAGGAAAACGCAAACGCAAACAGTTAATTGCGGCATTAAGTTTTCATGGCGCAGTCAAGGAACGGCAAGTGAAACAACTGCAATGCGGGCACTTCGTGAGCGGGCTTTGTCCGCCCGTCTGAAGTCACAGATTGGAATGGAAAAGAATGTGGCGCCGCATCACTTATGCATAAGAACATTTTAACTTTTCGTTAGCCACTTTAAACTTGGCCGGGCACGTCTCACAGAGAAGGGATGGATGCTTGAATGGATATGGATGTCAAGCGTGTTTATCTTTTGCGTGTGGCTTTTGGCTTTTGGCTGGCCCAAGTTTCTGGCTCCTTAGTTCTTTTTGCTGAAGTGATGAAATCAGAGCCGAGCAAACCACCACACTCTAAGCTTGAAGGTGACAATCACAAACACAATAATTGTGTACAACATAGTTGCTCGGCTCGTGCTCGGCGGCCTGAAAATAGTCTTAATAATTTATTGCATTTTGTTTTGCTAAGCGCTTGAAAACTTGCTAAACTTTTCAACATAAATTAACAGATTAGTCCTTTCCTGCCAAACGGCAACAAAAGTGTTTTCAACTTTTAGCAGGTGCCCCTCCTGGATAATCCCATAGTTGCTTCAGTGTCTGCCACAACAGCTGCTAATTTCCACTGTTCAAATGTGGCAAAATAAAGAAGCAACATAGCGCCAAAATGTGGCCGAAAACTTTTCGAAACAACACGCACTGCAAATACGCTGTGGGCCATCGCTCTTGGCCACTATAAATCTTGGCTGTTTCACCAATTTGTAAGTCTCTTCGGCATCCCTCTCAAGCTGGCAACATTCGGAAATGACATTTTGGATAAGCCGACCTATGAGTCCGACCGACTTGTTAAAGTTGCAAACACTTTTCATTAAATATTTATTTTTAATTTGTAATTCCTTTTATTCCAGATACCCAGCAGTAAGTATAAAGAGCCTTCAAGTATTCGAGATATGTATCTGAGATTTCTGATTTTCGATGTTAACGCTCCCCAATGATTAATCACACTAACGCCTGCACTCGTCGTCGCTTAACATTTAACGAAAACTCATTTCGTTTTCGATTTGTCGCTGATTTCCCAAAACACTTTTAAGCCATGAAATAATGGCTTACACACACACTCACATGTGTCGTCTTTGTGATGTCTTTGGCCTTAGCAAACACATTAAGCTGCACATCCTGGGCGCGTCTCCGACAGCGGTCCGGATGTCCTGCCTAGCCCAGTATTGAATGGTCCCCAGACTGACTGACTCTATTGACGGCAATTTGGGATGCACGACTGCATCAGTGACAGGGTCACACGAGTCCAATCCAAGCCAAGACCAGTTCATCAAGCCCTAATTATAATAGCTGAATAGTTTAGCAAGCAGAGCCATATGACAAAAAATACAATAGTTGCGCGGATAGGCTATGCAGCCATGAAGTTAGTTAATATTGGTTCTGAAGTTTTGAGTTTTAAGTTGCTTAAGATGTTCGTTTATGTGGCCTAGTAAGTTTGACTACGATTTTTCGCACACTGAGAGAAAACAAGAGAGAACATTGCAGTCGGACGTAACCGACAGCGAAATACTATGATACCATAACTTGTGTGGGCATAGGTCGAACCTTCAAATTGACATAACTTAGTCAAAACTCAACGCATTTTCAAAAGCATGGACGTTTTAATCAAAGTTTGGCATCTATATCAATAGTACATTGACATTTTAACTTTTGAGGGTACTTTATATGTTCCAAGTTTCGAGTCTCTATCTTTAAGGGTGTCGAAGAAGCTTGCGTTCATAATAATAAAAACTTTCTAATTTTTAGGGCTGAATTTTTATAATATTTATACTTTGACACCGAACGTATCATAATATATTGATCCACATGAATGCAACTGCAACATATACTGATCTACACGTGCAGACAAAGTGTAAAAGTGTGCAACATCCACTAGGGTGCTAGGAAATCGATAAAATCGATAATTGCAAATCGATAAATCCACTCAATTCCGACAATCTTAAGGCTACAGTCACCAAACTTAGTTGGCAGGTTGTTGGCGATGTCCTTTAAGGTTCGGCATGTGCCAAGCCCTTACATGTGAATTGTCCATTGTCCTTTTTCAGGCACTCTGTGTGTTAATGTTAATTGCATAATGTTGTAAATTGGTCGTTGTCCTGTCTGTTAGTCATCCTCTGTGGCAGCTCAGCTGTCAACTGTACTGAATGTCAGCGACAATTGTGCAACATCTTCCGTCGCATTCTGTGCGCATCTGTTCCTGAGTGAGTATGTGTGTTTGTGTGTGATTCGCCCTGTTCCCTCGAGCAATGACCAGCTGGGCTCATTAGCTAACAGTACACGTGCACAAATCAATTTTGCCACGTCGCACGCTCCACTTTAGTGCCTCAGCTGCCACTCTAGTCCCTAAAGCCAGCAAGTGCAGCAAAAAACAATCATACGACGCGTTGTCCAAAAGCAATCAAAGTGAATGGCTTCAGTGGAAAAATCACATAGTATGTATGTGCATACATACCTACTCCCCATTACAAAGCGTATGAGCTGCAACTGGATATTTTTAATAAGCCATCGCGCACCGCTGCAAGGAAGGTGAAACCATAAGTATGCCAAATACCACATTGAATGCTGCTGCACTTGCTTCACTTGCGAACCGCAAGTTGCAAGCATCCATAATGCTGTTCCCCTTGCCTGCTGATGTTTATCCAGTGTAATAGCTGGCTTGCCAAGTGTGTGCGGCATCGCACTGATAAGTGCGTCAACATCAACATCAGCATCAACATCAACATCAACATCATGCTCAAATTATATGGTCTCACTTGGCCACACACCGAACAAGCCCCATCAGCATTACGCAAATACATATGTATGAACAGGAGCGGATCAGAGTCATGTCTTTATATTAATTTTAATAATCTTTTGTAATATTAATATTTAAATTTGAAGTATTGTTTCAAAATAACATTTCAACTGGTTAATCTATTTATTGAGTCCAAATAATTTTGTATAAATGTGAGCGGACTCATCAGGAACTCAGGAACTATAACACATACACTATAGCGGGTCAGAGTCATGCCAATCTTATATATTATGCGACTTTATAGTTTTAATTAGTTAGTTACTTTTAACTCTAGTCGGTGGCATAGTGAAAAGATATCAGATCTCGTCTCTCTCTGACATCCGCATAGGCGATGGCCGTCAAACTGATTTTAGCATCGATGGGTAGTTTGTCATAGAGGCCTGGTCTCCTTTTGTGAGCCACAAAGTTTGTGTAACTATGCCGTACAAAGTTGAAGCCACCGCCCATGCTGGACATGAATCTTGTGTAATTAATATTCGGACTCTGCCTGTTAACTGGGGCTGGTTCAGGCGGCTGCTGATCCTCACGCAGATGATGCAACAGGGCCATTGATGCTTCTGGCAACAAGCATAAACGCTTGCCTCCAGGCTCATCCATTTGGCTTACTTTGAAATTTTCTGGCATCGCTATGACTGACGACTGGTATACATATTTTCGGAGGCTAATGCCACTGGTGAGCCTCTTTGGGCAAGAATTGGTGGGCCAATTACGACTCGTGCCTGCCTTGAGGCAAAAATAGTTTTTGCCACGAAAATTGTGTGGATTGGAGTCGAGTGCCAACTGAATGGATGTATCCGACATATATAGTATTGTGGCATAAATGTAGTGTTGGGTGCGCTGACGCACTGTGACTCGTTTCACAGGGCCAAAGATGCAGAAATGCTCGAAGATCTCCCGATGACTAATCTCCAGACTCAAATCGTTCAGATACAAAAGCTGTTGTGGAGTCTCCCTTTCCGCCTCGAGGGAATTTTGCGAGTTTTGTTCTGATAATTGATGGCATGCAATTAACTGCATCTTGTTGCTTATTGATAAAAATACCTACCAATAGTAGTTTTGTGCGGTAACACATTGTTGGAGTACTCTGTGGATTCGCGCCTTCTTTTAGAATCTTCATCATTTGAGTTCTTTCTCGGCTGGTTTTGAAATTTGTTTAGTACAATGGGATCTTTAAAACATCGCTTTCGGCAATCAGACGGCGGAGCAAATTGCGATTTGCACTTCATTTTTGTATCTTTGTTAAATTTGGCAAGCATATAACAAATGAAGTGAAATTCATGGATTGCACTGATTGATTGAATTTCAATAGTAGCAAAAAATCATAGCCCACTTGAATTTGTGTTTATTTAATACAAAAAGTGCAATGTCTAAATATATATCTCTATTCTGGTGTTTATAATAATGGTAATATCAATACTAAAATATCATTTGAAATATAAATGCTGAACTAAGTATATTTGACTTCGCTACTGTGCTCACACACTTGCGTCCAGACACACACACACACACACACACGCACACACAAAGTGTTGCACAGACGATTAAACTAGCTGACGAAGAAGAAGATGAAAATGCATTTTTAATGCAGCGCAAGTGGGGCAACTGGTTGTGCATCGCAGACTGATATTTACACTTAACTAACACTGAACCCAAAAAAAGATGCTAATTTTTGCACTTTCAAATAACGTCACGAAAATTAAGTAATGGCAATTTTAATTCTCGACTGCTGCTTAATTACTTAAGTGCCAGCACTTTAACAATCAAATTTTTTATTTCGTAACATACTTTCCACAAAGTTAATGGCACTTTTTAACTTGCATTATTGAAATATTATTGATGGCAGTCACAAACTTTTGTGGGACTAAATTGAATCAGTGGCAAGAAAGTCCCTAATGTGGCTGGAAACAATAACGTGACCTGACTTCACAAGTTATGCAAATAATGTGGAAAGTTAACATCGATCGGCTGTTGATTATGTGCTCAAATAGCAGCAGTGGCATGCAACCTTGATTTTAGTGCAATGCTTTAAGCAAACATTATTTAAATCACTTCACTAACATCTTCGTGCATAGCTTGGAAAACAAATTTTAAGTACACTAAGATTAGAAATGCAAATTTCAAATGATTGGGATGACATTAGAGGTGACAAAGAGAGAGAGAGAGAGAGAGAGAGAGAGAGTGGAAGCGAGATATAGAGAAAGAGGGAGAGAGATAGAGAGAGAAATGCATATATTTGCCATCTGTTTAAAATTACTTGTAATAATGTATAATAATATATATCTAATAAATTCATCTGTTATGGTGATTGAGAGATATTGTAATATATTTTCAATATATTCCACTCTGTTTAAAAAGTTATTTTGACATTATGTATTTTTTTAAATATTAAATTATATTATATTAGAAGCTTTAGTAGTAAATAATTTTAGATAACTTTCATGGAAAAATATGTTTGCAATATATTCATTATACTTTCATTGTATCGAGTATATATCTTGTGCTCCTCAAATAGCACAATAGTAGGAAAGCCCATCTCCTCACGTTTAATCAGGCGTTTTGGATATACAGGCCACGTGTTCGGATGCAGTGCAGTGAAACCAAATGACATCCTTGCAATTTGTCGTCGAAACAATAAACTAAATTCTCGTAGAAGGCAGCAAAGAGCAAATCAGCGAAAGAAAGAAAGGAAGAAAAAAGAGAGCAACCGCAACGGGCAGGAATCAAACCCAGCTGATGCATATCTGCGGTGTTGCCAAAAAGACAAACGCGGCCCCAATGCGAAATAAGATACGACACTCAGAAAAAAAATCGCCATTAGTTTTTAACTAAAACTTATAATAAAACCAGTACTTTCATTTTTAAATTTCGGGGTACAATTTTCTAAAATGTTGTCAAATTTTCAAGTAGTTGTTCTATGAGAGTAATTAGTATTCAAAAACTATCTTCATTTTCTTATGTTATAAATAAACATTTGTACTTTAATATCTAACATATAATTTGATTTGACATTCTTAAAACAGACGACAGCTAAACTCCAATATAAGAGCCAAGCCAGAATATTTCAAAAAATTTAATTTTTGCGCATTTCTACTTTTCGAAATGTATTTTTTGCAAGTAGAAAATATTTTTAAAAAAATGTAAGAAATCGCCATTTTAGTAGGGTAACTTTTTGTGAGTGCAACTAGTGCAGCTGGGAATTGAAGGCTGAAAGAAGCAAATGCAATGGAAACCAAAATCGTGCTCTCCACAAATGTATACGTATACAAGTACATTCGAGTATCTTTATTTGTTAAGGTATTTGCTCTGGGAGTGCATGCTTGCAACAGCAATTTACTTAGCCTTTAGCCAGACACTTTATTTTAAAGTAAGCCCTTTAAAATATTAATAATAATGTTAGTTTGTGAGGTTGCAGACACACTTGGAGTATAATAACACTACATCATATTTTGATTATCATTTTGCTATTTGCCCAAGATATCCCCGATGATATATTAAGTGCAATATTTTAGTGACGGGCGAGGCATAAATATCAACCTTAGCCGAACTGCACACTTTTCGGCGACCTCTCAGGGGCATCATAAGGCCAACTCAAAATGCTGGCTCGTCTGATAAGTGGCACGACTTGCACAATTTTACTGCAAGGCCGCCCTGTGGGCATATAAAAATAAAAGCAAAAACCGTTCTACTTTTACATGCATATGCATGTTGCTTAAATATTCAGCAGCTGAATATAGCGTTTATTCAACTCGAAGAACACGAAGAAAATAAGTCGCTTAAGCTTTATGTGCAGCTGCTATCGCGATAGATTTTATATGTATATTTTTAGAAAGACTGTAATCGGTTCTAAAAAAAATACAATCATAGTTTGTCGGAAATTATCGGAAATATAATGACCTTAATTATAATTGTGCCAGCATTCGACCAATTAAAGGACAGATTTTTGTATCTTATTAGCTGAGTGGCGCCTTCAATTCGAATTTGCGCTTTTTGCGATTTCAGTCGCAGGGGCAGGCCAACAACCTTGCCACACACACACACACAGACACTTGCGCGAAGGAAATGTGGCTACGTGTCTGTTTCAATGAAATGAAAATATAAAATATGCATTTACTGCAGCACGCCTCCAGTTACTGATAGTTGCCGTTTGCTGGCTGGTGCTGATGCTATTTCTGCTACTTCTGCTGCTGCTGCTGCTGCTGCCCGGGTAAGTATGCTATGGGCAACGTGCTCTGCTCCGGGGAATTGTGTCGAATGTCAAATGTGTGCACCTCATCCCCTACCCCGCCATGCATTCAAATTGCGGCAAGCAGCAAGTCTGCTCAGGTTCTGAGCCAAAAAAACTGTAAGAGACATAAATTAACCAGCCCAGACAGCTAACGGCTGAGTGCTGCATTGTTCGGAGGCAGAGCAGAGCAGAGCAGAGCAGAACAGAGCGAAGCACTCAATAATAAATGTAACGAGCGTATTACAAACACTTATGTGCAGCAAGTTTAAAGTGCCGCCATTACTTGTATAAGCAGCTGAGCATAGCTACTTGTAGCTACGCACTTACACAAATATAAGTTGGGAATATAACTGTCCAATGAATGTATGTAGATACTGTTATTTTATTATTATGAGGCATGGCCCAGCAATATAAATTGACATGTTTGAATAATTTCAATTTCAGCTTATGCATTGAACAGTTTCTCTTAACTACTCTTTGTATGAACCCTTTTGAGTACTCTGTAGTGATTCAATAGGTCTTATAAAATCAATTATTTTATTGATATTTATAATCAATTCAGAGTTCTTATTTCAATCATTAAAACCTCCATCTTTAGCTTCTTGTCTCCTCAATAACATTTCACATGCTTTTGTGTCATCTTAACTAATTCATACTAACCATATTTCTTTGTCTGATGGGTTTTATCTGGTGCTTTAACAATTTATTGCAACAAATGTTGGACCATTTGGCATTTAAATATTCCCAAAAATCTTATAGGTATTTTTTTATATTTAAATTAAAATTTTTATTTTTAATTTATTTTAATTTTTTTTTTGTTTTTGTATTTTTTAGTGTCAGCTAATATTAACGGATATTGGTTACACAAAATAAAATAAAATAAATATTTATAAAGAAATTGCAAGTATATTAAAAAACTAAAATAAATAAAGGTTTATTTATTTTTTATAAATATTAATACTTTTACACAAACGAGTGCCATTGTGAACCTAACATATTGGAAACAATTATAGAAATCAGGTAGATATTCTTATAGAACGGTAGATATTTTTTAAATTGTAATGAATTTATCACTTTTTAACACACTCTTTATTTTGTAGTACAGCTATTTTTACCATTGAAAATGGGTAAAAAGGGTATAATGGTTTTGTGCAAATGTACGTAACAGGCAGCTGGAAGCATCTCCGACCCCATAAAGTATATATAATCTTGATCAGGATCAACAGGCGAGTCGATATAGCCCTGTCCGTCTGTCTGCCCGTCTGTCTGGCCGTCCGTCCGTCTGTCCGTCCGTCTATATGAACACGCGGATCTCAGAGACTATAAGAGCTAGAGGCTTCAAATTTGGAATATAAGCTCTCGTGTACCAGGCGCAGATCAAGTTTGCTTTATTTTATCGATAACTGCCTCAGTTTTTGAATTATCGATACATTTTGATTTCCGATAGCAATAAATTCCTCAATTTAAGAGGCAGAGGCTTTTTATTAATACATAATATGCATATACATATTATTGATCAATTGCAGAAATTTCATTAAGATCGGTCAAGAAATACCAAAGTTATAGTCGAAAATATATTCTCATATTGATCTCATTTCTATCAGCAGCCGCAAGCATTTTCTGTATGCATAAATAGGCGAGCGCATGTGTGAGAAAGAGATGGCATGATAATCGACGCTAGCGTCAATATATTTGTGTGTAGTCTGCAGAGCCCCGATAACTACTATTTCGTGTACGTGTGTATGTATTTATGTATATATATGCACGTGTTTGTAGCCATTCAGTGCGGGCATTTGAGTGCAAATCATCTTAAAGGGAAACTACAATATATTTAACAACAGGGTTAAGGGTATATCGTTGTCGAGTTAACTCGACTACAGCGTCTTACTTGTTTTTGGCTCGTCTTTCTTGTAATGTATGTTTGGCTACTACAATTTATGACTGGTTTAAGTTTCTTTGTGTTTGAGTTGAGCACTTTTGCCAAATGGCACATTCTCCTACATAATTGTAGAATCAGTCAAAATAAAATGGACATCAAGGCAGCAAGCAACTAAATCAAATGCGAGTCAAGTGAAAACTTCTTCCAACTTATATGCAGCCGTTGTTTGTGTGTGGGTGGAGGAGGGCATGACGAAATGTGAGAGGTGGTGGGGGAGTGGTGGGTGGGGGAAGTGTTCTGCTGGCAGTGACGCTTGCACTTGAAGTGCTAAAACTTTGCTGCGCTCCGTTAGTAAAACTTTTGTCAGCTAGTTCTACCATGAAAAGCAAAAGTTTGCCGTCAAAGCGAAAGTTAAAGTCAGTGGCACCAACAATAATACGACTTCAAGTAAAAAACTGACAAAATGAAAAAAAAAAACAAAAAAAATGTTTGAATCTGCAGATCGACTAGAAGCTGTTAAATAATAAATATATGTTGAATATATGAATTCTTTAAAGCACGGTTTTACTATTCGAAACCAAAATCACGTGCTTGGCAATTAACAGAGCCTACAACAGGCAGCAATCGCGCTAAATTTTACTAAATTGTACCCTAAAATTATAACGGTTTTCTTCTTTTTAGAAAAAACTTGTAAATATAAGAAAGAAAAAAAATTAAATTTTGAAATGCTTGTACTAAACGACAATAACAAAAATATGGCAAGATTGGATATGCAAACAGTAATTTTCACAAAAAATCCATTTTAAAATTAGATGCTAAAGTAAGAAATCTTCAATGGAAAATTAGACATATTTTAGAAAAATGCCCCCTATAAATGCTAACCCTTGTTTTTATAAAGCCACAGCCTCTTAAAATGTTAAAAAATTACTTTTTGAATTTGGCTGGCAATTTATTTACTTTGTAGTTGGTTAATAAAATCTATGATTTTATTGGAAGTTTTACAGTTCAATAGATCAATATTATGTCCAGTGATTTTATATATTAATTAACACTATATCTTTACAATAGTGTCTTTTATTGCTAAGCGAAATCATTTACAATGTTTTCAGGGTATAAATAGTGAATTTCATATATTTGTCAGAATTAAAGCTGAAGTTTGAAAAGTAGACTTTGGCGTAATATTTAACTATATTTTTGTAGCTAACAGTTACCAGTTACCTGCTCCCTATTCTGGTAGCAATTAAAATGATGTTTGTATAATTTGTTTTTATTTTAATGTTGGTATGGGCAACGTTGACTGATATTCTGTCAGCCAAAATACAAATGGACTAGGCAGCAGCACTGAGGAACATTGAGGAACATTGGATAGCGGGGAGCGGGAAGCACACATCCAAAATGGCACAAAACTTTCTGGTATTCTCGCATTCTCGTATTCCCCAAGCATGTTGCACGTACAATTTTTGCACAATTGGCAATCGAAAATTGGAAAACTTTTTCCTATATTTGTTTTGGCTTCATTGAGTTGACTGTACCAAATCACACGCACACACACACACACATACACACATGTTACGGTTGCTGCTATTAGCAAAGTTTTGTATGCTCTGCTTTAGTAGCAAGTTCCCAAGTTAACCAGTGAAAGCAAAAACTTTAACGCAGCAGCAACAACAACTACAACAACAAGAGCAACAACAATATACCTAGGGGCATATCTATTGGTAAATGGCAGCATTTGTAATTGCAACTGCCAACTGCCAATTGGTAACGGGCAATTTTCAATTTGTTTGCATTGCATTTGGCAACTTTATGATCGAACTGCACCACTGAACCACTGACCAGCCTTGGGCCAACCACAGAACCACTATTCTATGGCTAAACTCTAGCAAAGGCAATTTAACTCACTTCATCTAATAACTTCGATTTTTCTACTTCTTTCAGAATTGACAATTGTGTTATCAGCCATCTAGCAGAGGCAATTTAAGTCTCTTTAGGTAATGGCTTCATTTATTTATTCGGGTTTCATGAGCATTTATCCATGTGGAGTAAATCGGTGTAAAGCAGGATAATTTCATTATTATTTCTTATAAATAGATGAGTCAATATTATATTTGTTTCTCTATTCAAATATATATATTTTACGTTTCTATATATAAAACTTAAAAGCGTTTTTAAGCTCGAAACTACAATAATCTGATTTCGGACATGCTTATTCTGCCTGTTACATAAGTTTGCACAACTTCATTATTTCCATTTCTCATTCTTAAATAGTTAACTCATCAGAGTTGCATTATAATGTTCATAGATTTTGATGTACAACAATTTGCAAATAACGCAAATTGATTTTAAAGCTTATTCGAAGCTATGGCGAAATTTGATTAGAGTGATGTCAAAATATTTGGTATTTAGTTACAGCTCTTATGATAATTGTTTTGCGATTGGCTTGTGCACTGATTTTAGGAAAAATTGCCGAATATGCTGCAGACTGTTATGCCATGTTCCATTCCATTTCAGACTGGCATGTTGCAGTATAATACACTTAGAAAATGCATCGCCTTAAACATTAGTAAATCAGAAAGAATATTTTTAAAAACTAGGACTTCCATTTGTAAATATCAGGGTTAATTTTTCTAAAATATGTTGTACAAATCTGACTAACTTCCAGTTTCTTAATAATTGAAAATATTTGGGAAAAACAGCACATTCTTAGGATTGTCGATTTAATTTAATTTAATTTTCTCTAATTTAATTCTTTATGTAGAATATATTTCTAGGGAGATTTTAATTTTATTTTGATTTATCAATAACTATTGCGAATTTTTCTCTGAGTGTAGAGGTAGTCCCTCTTATGCGACGATTGCGTGTGGCTGTTTTATATTTGTGGCTGCCGCTGATTTCCCCAAGCATCGAGAGTGTCAATTTGTTTGGTTTATTGGACGTCGGGTTATGATTTAGGTTAGTGCCCAGGGAGGGTTAGCATTCATATCGATGTCGATTTCGATGTCGATGTCGATGCTGACAAACTTGAAGTCCACACAGTGCATGTGGTGATTTTAATATTTATGGATTTATGTGTAGCCATTGCGATTGCGTTTGTCCTAAACGCATCAAGATTTATCATACAAAATATTCTTTTCCTGTGCATTTGAAAAATATTTTATTTTCGGCTGCTGTCAAAAGTGCTTGCATTTGCATTATAATCGCCATACACAAAATAAATCCAAAATGTATGCATATTTTATGAACGAACACCGTTAGCTGCTTGATTTATATGTACGAGGGTTAATACGTACATTTTGTACATCGTATATAAAATAGATGCATAAATGAAATCAATAAATATAAAAAATAAAATTGTTGTTTCTTGCAAAAAATTCGGTTAAATAATTAATTTCCAACATCGTAACTCAATTAATTATAAGTGCTTGCCGAAATCTAAAAAACTCTATGAAAATTTGCTGCCCAAACTAATGGATTAGCCCTCTTTGCGGCATATCGTGGCTTAGGCGGATCAAATGTAAAGTGATAAATTCGAATGTTTCTACAGTTCCAAGTTGCACAATTCTATGCCACACAAGTGGTTGCGTTTATGTGTCATAAATTTACATGGAATTTGTTTGAATTTTCAACAATGTTTAAAATTTATTTTAACGTTGAGAATACGCAATGTGAGCCGTATTACTTAAAATAAGCGATAATTGCATAGTTAATCAATTTCATTGAATTAGAGGCAGCAATTAAATAGGCAAGTGTGAAATACCACTAATTATAATTGCGGCCAACTAATTGTGTTAAAGTTCAACCGAAAATGTCAATTAATTAGACGTGATTGGCATGCAACCGCAGCACGTATGAGAGATTATTTGGGGGATGCTCTCATTATTAAATATATTGCGGAACGACAATTAGTTGTTCCTTGGTGATCGTTGATGGCGTATATCCAAAAAGAACTGGCAATATATTTAATCTTTGGCTTTTGTGGTTGATGTACAGCAACTCCATTTTATTATAATTCCATTTGAGGGACTTTTTAATTTCATTAGCGTTTCACGTCCGCGCACCAAGCTTATAATTAAAATGCCACAAAGCGCCGCCAGACGACGCACAGCGCCATCCCCCAATCCCTGGCTCTACCCCCCCCCCCATATCCCGGGGGAGACTGTGAGTGGATTGTGGACGCGCCCACGCATTTGCCAATTAAAAATTTCAATTGCGGCATAAAAACGCGCGTGTAGAAAATAAACTTGCCTGAAATGGAATAATTAAGCAGCAACGTTCATTAAATTTGCACAGCCCAAGTTATATATATATATATATATATAGATATATATCAAAGGCCCAGGCCTTTATAGCACCGAACATAAGTCCGCCTCAAAATTTGCCAGTGCATATCCTGGGGCGTCGATTGTATCAAAACTTTAACAAGAATTAATAGAGTTTGGCCTGACCATCATACTATGATACCTGTAGCCATCTATACCTGTAACCAAAAATTGTGTCAAAAGCCAAATTATATGAAACGCAAATATACTTTTTAAAGTAGAGTTACCAGCAGGCACGGATTATGTGTATGTTAATGTGTTCAGTCTGTACTCATAATAAATTGTCCTCAATTATAGGAAATAGCTATACTTGTTTTCAAAAATGGAATTATTTGGAATTGTTTATTTAATAATAGCAAATAGTTAAAGCAAATAAATAAATAACAAAAATTTTTGTCAATTTAATAAGAAACTTGTTTAATGCTTATAATTTGTTTCTAAAGTCTAGAAAACTTTATATTTTTACAAATATTTTAATTTTAGAGCGATTTAAAAAAAAATAGCAAGTTGAGCCTGTGGCCTGTTTCTGTCGTGATCCAAATACACAAAAAAAAAAAAACAAGAATAATGGGCTTCTACCCGTTGTAACTACTGCAATTTAAGCGGCCGCTGCTCCACTTGAGAGATAGAAGCGGTGCCCCAAAATGCATGCAAACTTGTAATAATTTTTTTGCCAGCTAAATTCACAAGCATTTTCAGCCAGGGAGTAAATTGTATGTTTTTTGCACAGCCGCTGGCAGTAAAAATCCTGTAAATAATTAAATTTGAAAAAGTTAAGAGAAATCTTTAAACTTGTTGTTTGTTTTGTTAATCATAATTTGCTTGGCCAGCTGGATCAGTTGGCCAGAAGAAGCAGTTAGCAGTAATTAAAGTCGTATTTACAAATTTCACAGATCATTTGCATGATGCCTGTAACAGGCAAATTATGCACTCAAGATACTGAGGCAGTCAGCGTGTTCTTTTTGCAGTCAGTGTGTCACTTGTCCGCCAACAGTTGGCACACAGTTGGCACACAGCTCAAGCACCCACTCAACACAAATGTACAAATGCAAAAATGCACAAATGTCGGAATCGTCCTGCTGCTAACAACAGCAGAGCAGCAGCAGCAGCAAAACAGCAAAGCAGATGCAGAGCAGAAACAACAGCACAAACAGCAGACTAGCAACGCAGCAGTTGCAGAGCAGCAGCAGCAACTACAGCAGGCGGCTGAAGCAGAGCAGAGCAGCAGCAGCAGAACAGCAAAGCAGTTGCCGAGCAGAAACAACAGAGGAGCGACTGCAGAACAGCAGAGCAAGTAAGACGAGCTGCAGTAGCAGAGCAGGAGCAGCAAAGCAGTAGCAGCAGAGCAGAGCTACAGTAGAGCAGAGCTGCATCAGAGCAGAACATCAATACCAGCGAAAGCAGAAGCAGGTAAGTCGAGCGCACTTCAAGCGTCACCACAAGCAAGCAAAATAGCACCAACAATGCGTATGGTAAAACTTACTTCAGCAGTCACAGTTCTACCAGCTGTAAGAAGTGCAGCAGACAAGCACACAAACACCCGCAGAAACACACACATGCACGATTGGTGCAGTGTTACGCACTGAACTGGGTTACGCGGAGGCTGCTTGGACTAGCAACAAAAAACACAAAAACAACAACGCCGAAGGTAAACAAAAACACGTGTGTGTCTGCAGTTATCCGCAGCCGCTTCAGTGGCTCATCATGCTGCGCAGTTGCGGATAACATGTTCGGTGCTAAGAGCGCGGATAATGAGCACGAAAGCTGGATACGTGATTTTTTGGTGCTCTTAACTGCAGTTGACTGGCAGCCTTTAAGTATGCAGTACGCCCATGCGAAGAACTCGTCTTCATTTGTCCAATTGCAGGTTGGAATTTGGTAATCGTTTAATTTTTTTCTTTTGAACTAATTAAACATGTACTAAAAATTAAATGATGACCAACAATATATTTATTCAGATATATTTAAATATTATATTATATATTATACTTATAAATAAAACAAATATATGTTTATTTAAAGTGTTTTTAAAAAATCTTCTGAATATATTTAAAGTATTTTTTAAAATTATTTTATTATTATCTATTTGTTAATTTTCAGCAAAAAAAAAAAAACAAATTGATGAAATCTAGTCATTGCTTGCATGGTTTTTTTGCAACTACTTAAACATTAATGTTAATTAAGTGATTCTTCTATTGCGAAGGCAAACAAAGAGTATATGATTAAGAGAATATAGTTAAAGTATTTATTATGAATCTTCAAGGCACGTATACTCAACAAAAACTACCTATATTTGTGTGTACACTGTACACTTAATTTGATGTGTGGTATGCGCATATTTACCAAACATAAAGTGTATTTTATACCTTTAACCAACTGACATCAATAAATCATTGCGCGTTAAAGATAAATTGATGTCATTGTAACCATACACACAAGCTACACATGCACACACAGGCACGCACAGACACGAGCCACATAAAACTCATACAACAAATATTGATTTACATAGGTGTAAACGGTATAAAAATAGTTTCAAAGTGTTCATTGAAAACTTATTGAAGTGTAACGGCAGACGAACGAGATACTCGTATTAATTTTAAGCACCCCGCGCGCCACCCTCTCTTCTGTTGAAGTGTTGTCGTTGATGTGTGTGTGTTGTGTTTGCATACACAAATACATACAGCCTCACATTGCTACTCATTTACATCTCAAGTGCGAGAGTCGCATGACAACGACGGCAACGCAGCAGCAGAAGCAGCAGCAACGGCAGCGGCATCTGGCATCCAGCTGTAAGCCGCAGGCAGCTGCTGAGGATATTCTAAGCTTGAGCAGGTTTAATATATGACGCTAAAAATAAGCAGATGCAATTATTGGCTTGGCCATATTTATATGTATATACAGTTGCGAAGCAAATAATAGCAGCATAGCGACATTTTTTCTTTCAAATTAAAAACAAACATTAAATTTTGTAATTTTTTCAAATTAAAATCATTAATCCTAATTTTGAACGTATTGTTTAGTATGTATTCCCCCTATAAATTAAAATTAACAGTATTAATTGGAAATCTTTTCAATAACTTTTCTTATTTTATTTGCCAGGAAAGTGCACACATGTAAAAAGTAAGTAGAAAATAACACAACTTATTTCTGCATTCTTTATAGAAATCGTTTATTTATTTTCTATATTATATATTTTCATATGTGCTGTTGCTCATTTAAAAAATGGATCCCTAACTTTCTTGCTGTTTCATGAAATTAAATTTTCTAATTTTAATTTTAATTCAATTTAAATAAGTTGAAAACAAATTTTTTTTTATTTTCTTTTGAATTAATCTTGAGATTCTTAACGTATTCATAAGTTCCTTATGCACACTAATTTAGAAAAAAACTCATTTGAAAACCTTTTTTTTTTTGTGAGAGTGGTGCTTTTGTTACGTTCACAACTGTATTATATTTGCTATAATAGATACAATTTAATGAATTTAAATTCTTTGATATTATTGAGGAATTTCATTTTGCATTTTATTTGCAAAAATTTAATTAGGCATTGATTGCAATTCCCTTCAGACTGCATCAGGCGTAACGCACTTAGTGGATTACAGGCACTGTAAATTGGCATCATTTTGTTGCGTTTGATGACACAACGTCACTAAGCTGGCATTTGATATATTTATTTGGCTAGCAGCCCTTATGATGTCCCTTATGCTCGTAAATGCCCTGTCATTTCAGCATATATATTCATGCATGTGCCCAGATTTGTTGTTGCTGCTGTTGTTGTTTTTGTTGCTGTCTCTAATGTTATTTTCATTTGCGCTGACAGTCTATTAAATTTTTGATAGCACATCGCATGTGCGAGTTTTTACACGCATACCCCGAGTATACACATATATTCTTGGGTACACAAATACATATTCATCATATATGTATGTATCTTTCCAGATATGCATGCGAATATTTGATACGCTCAGTTTTATATTTTTGGGCAATTTAATTAGCATTAAATTCAAGCACGTTTTATGTCACTATATGGTTGTTATTTTAAATATACCTGTTTTTACTAAGTTTTCCCAAAGGTAAATGTTTCTTAATTTTAAATTTAAATTTAATATTAAAATTTATTTTGAGTTTATAAGTTATTACTATAAATACGATTTGTATTTCTTCGAATATAGAAGACATCAAAAAATAAATAATGATTCGTCATTTAGATAATAATTGATTTGTATTCAAATTTCACGAATATTTAATCATTAATTATTTAAGTCGATTTTCCTTGAACAATTTAGTTTGTCTCTACAGGGTATTGAATAGTTCAGCACATGCTTTCGTATCTTAAATTAATATTCGGACGCAGCCATTCAACATTAACGAGGTGGTTTAATTTTATAACATTAATAATGTAAGTAAGTTGAAGTAGCTGCCAAAGCTTCTGCTTTATATTAATATAAATTTACCACATGCCAGTGTCAACTGTGCGTATGATTGATACTTGATTATGTGGCATGCCACATTGCTGTCATTTATCAGCGCAACTTCTCTATGAGATAGAAAAGGCTAATTTCCTGTTCATTTCATTAGTTTCGCTGCAAGTCCCCAAACTGCCTAAAGCTTTGCCAGTCTCCTTTAGTTGCAACTGGCAATTGCAACGGGCAACTGGAAACTGGCTATTGACAACAAAAACATTGGACCATTTGCAATGGTCGACAGTTTGTTGACCCACAAAAATAGGGATACAAGGACCAACCAGGGATGCACACATGGCAATTGAGAACACCTCCTACCGCACTCTGAAAAATAAATCGATTTAAATTTAAGCAAATGTTCAGGAAGTAGAATTTTACTAAAATCCAGAGTTTTCTCAATTTCAGTGTGAGTTTTTCTAAAATTTAAAAATATATTTAATTATCGGAGTATTTTCTATGTGTGCACCATACAATAACTTGTATATTAGATTTTATATTACTTATATTATAGATATTAACAAACACTTTTATTTTAAGATTTCACGCATGCAAAGATTGGACATAGAACTTAATTTATGTAATATAATTTGGCATCCTTAAGGCACTACAGCTAAACTCTAATATAAAATTCGAGCCAGGAACTTTCATTATCTGTTTCTGAATCTTAGAAATAATTTTTTAAATAATACTGTGTGAATATCGACTTTTAGAAATGTGTATAATAATAGAAGAAAATAATTCTAAAATATAAAAAAAATATCTTCACATTTTTGGGATTTTCGATTTAGGGCAAGCCGGTATAATTTTTAGAAATTCTTTTTTCAAATATTTCTAAAAACAAAAATCTGTTTTATATAATTTAGGGCGATTTACTAAAACTTACGTCGAATATTTTCTGAGTGTACGAACTGTTTTTCTCTTTCAATAGCCATGTCGCTCTCAGTCTGTGTATCTATAAGTAAGTCTGTCTGTCTGTATCTTTGCTGGGGCACGTTGCATTGTGTGGCCCATTTTGACGCCAGAGACGACTCGTTGAATGTTTAATGAATTGGTTCTGAGCAACTTTTAGCTTGGCAACTGCTCCCATGGCCACTCTTGACCGCTTCTCCACTGCTGCATGTGCTCTTGTAAATGTACTTTTAAAGCGCCCTCCCCTTGAGCAGCTCGCGTTCCCCTACGATTCCCATCCACTCGAATTACCGGAGTCTGCTCGCAAAATGCATTATTTCATTTTAGCAGAACATTATTAAAACTTTACCACAAAGCTGCAGCAAAAGTTCTTATTTGGGGCGCACCTTTGTCTTTGTGGTCGAGGTTTGGTTTCTGTGGGTGTTGGACCCAAATAAAAGTTGTACTCTAATTAAGCGCTAATAACATTTTAGCACAGTTTGTAAGGCAACGAAAACTTTTGCTGGGCCAGCAGCAATGCAAATATGATAAAACCTAAAAATATCTGATTAATACTATAAACCAATTTACATTCTCGCAGAATAGGATATAGTGCAAGCTATTTAGAAATATCCTGTATTTGAATTTATATATTTGGATCAATCACTTTGCTTATATCTTTTATATAAAATTAACATTTGTCACATGTTTTTTATGAAGACATCAGGCCACAAATTGATATTCATATATATGTATTATTATTTAATTATTAAGAAATATATTTAAATTTTATTTAACAACAACGACAAGCTGGTCAAATTGTAGGGATTGCGATCTAATTCCCATGGTTCGGCATATTCTGTGCAAATTTTAAGGCAGCTGCCAGCTGTCAGAGTGGACAGAACAAACACAAGCACGGGGCATGTCACAGCAGGCAGGCTGTGCCCCCTGGCGGCTGGGTGAGATGCGAGACGTCTCCAACTGTATTCCTTCCACGCTAGTCAATTGAGTTCTGTAGCTGAGCCCAAGCTGACAGTTGTCGTTGCTCCAGCTTTGCTATATTGTTTGTTGCTCTTGTTAGTATTGTTGTTTCGCTTCAGGCGATTTCACTGTACATGTTGGCAAATAGCTGTCCCCAGCGGTGTCTTTTGAGTTTGTTTGCCTGAGCCTCAGGCCCGCAGTTGCAGGATATAGCTTAACACACGCTGTGCAACTATTTCAATGGCTTGGCACTTGACTAATGTGCACTCGCATGTTGCCTGTTGCAAGTGATTTATCTAAGTGCAACAGCAGACGATCAGTAGCTCTATCAGGCGTCGAGAATAGCCACAGAAAATACTAATGATTTATGGCAATTTCGTAGCATGTAGCTCCCAGGAGCTCAGCTCCTGGCCCAAAATTGATGTAAGACTAAATTGAATTTTGATTTGAGCCATGCAGGAAAAAGCAGTTAAGAAATTAAGTCAACTGACGTTGCAGAGTTGAAACACCTTGACATAAAACGAGGTCAGATATCGTATGTATCCCTCTCTCTCTCTTTCTCTCTCTCTCTCGCTCTTTCTCTGTATATCTTTGGCAGTGTCTTTGTTTGTTTAAGGCAAATAAACGCTTATTTGCACACTAATTGCACCTGCGACGTGCTTTGTTATTATAAAATTTTATATTTACACTGCGAGTGGTTCGTCCCTTCTTTGTCTTTCTACGTTTACGTCAATGTGGATGTGTGTACACTCACAAAAGTTTTCGCATTAAAATTAAAGTCACTCTAAAAAATTGAAAGTCCCAACTGTTAGAAAGAATTTCTAAACACATAAATAAATACGTATAAATTAGAAAGGATTGCACTGAGTTGACAAACCTATAATTATGATAATTTGCACTAATTTTTAGAAATATATTCTATTATTAAGAAAAACATTTCTAAAAAGTAGATATGCCAGATATTATTTTTAGAAAATATCATTTCTTAAATTTTGAAAAAGTAATGAACGCAAATTTTCTGACTAATGTGTCGAGTGTGGCTCGAATTTTTTATGAGTGCATGTGTGTACGTGTGTGTGTGTGTGCAACGCTTTTGTCACAATATTTGCAATGGAGTGCCTTGTGTCTTATAGCCGCTTGTTAGTGCTGCATGGATACTTTGTTGAATTCTTTACGGCCTGCCAACATGGCGTATGATTAACCATGCAGATGTTGTTTTCGTGCTGCGGTCGCTGCATGTTTGGGGCTTAATGAATCTGCAAGGCTTTTGGCTTATGCTCAACACACATTCCACTGATTTGCAGGACGAAGCGCATCCTTGACACCATGATATTTTGCATGTGTATGCAAATTGAACATCAGAAGGCTTTTATCGCTAATTGCATATAGTTCTCGCTTTTGAGTTCATCGCTTTTACTGTTGTACACACTTTCACTTGCCACCAATTCCCCGGGGCGTGACTAAAGCCGCGTGCGGCGTTTTTAATAGCATTAATTACTTAATTAAAGTGCGCTCCCCTCAATTGGTCAGCTCCTTCTGCTTGACGGGTTTTCGATGTTAGGTTATCTTTAAATTTTTGGAGTTCTAACTACACTCACCAAAAATAGAACGGCATAAATATTAGTAAATAGACATTTGTTTGCGCCAACGGTTAGTCACGATAGTATACAGAACGTAAATTTTTAAAAATTTATGGCTGTGAATTTCTAAAAAATTAGGTTTTTCTAAAATTTAATTGAAATGTAATTTCAGATATAATGGTTTAAAAAATCAAGCGTTTCTCATTTTTTTTTTTTTTGCTAGTATTTTTAAAATATTTATGAAAACAAGACAAATTTTTTTGGGATTTAAACAATTTATTTTTGCTGAGTGTATGCCTTTTGCCCAGAGGTGTGGGCGTGGCGATTAGGCAAACTTTTGTCATTTTGTGCATTTGATCAGCTTAAATATTCGAGTTGAATTTTTGTGCTACGTTTGTGGCATCTCCTCTTCCTTCTCCACCTATTCCCACTCTGGGGACTTACGTGTGTCCAAATGCAATGCAAATGTCCAGGTGTGGAGTCAGGTCGCAGCTGAATCTCAAGTAGTTGGCCAACAACTGGGTCGAGTAAACAGCGATGCGGTAAGGCAAGCAAGGCAAGAGCAAAATGAGGAAGAGGCTGCCCGGGAAAACTTTTCACTAAAATATCAGAATCTGAGGCTGTGTCCATGCTGAGGCTTTTGTTGCATGCAATCAACTTGAGGCAAGTTTTGTCAAGTCCCGAAATCAAAGGAGCTGTAGTCAAGCTTCAAGTTTACCCAAAGTTGCGCATAAAATGCCATTAAAGGCTTAAGTTGACGAAGTCAAATGTTGAATTCCGCACAACGCAATTTCAGTCGTAATTGAAGACAATAAACCAAAAAAGGAGAAAAAAAACGTCGTCTAGTCTAATAACTTAACTGCTTAAAACTTATATTGCTAAAAATATGTTGAGCATTATTTGTTGTGCATTCAGGTGCAATTATTTGCACTCAGTTGAGTTTCCCTTTGAACTGCGCCAACTGTGCGCAATTAAAAAACAATTTGTAGAGCATAAAGAGAAGGACCTCATCGCCCAAGCTACCAAAGAGAGCTGTCGAGAGCGACAGCCCTTTTGTAACTGAGGCAAATGGAATCCACAAACAAAGCGCACAACGACATAAAATGTGGAGGAGCCAGAAGTGAGAGCACACAAAAACCCGGTGTACCAGCGTGGCATGCAAAAAAAAATAATAATAATAAGAATGCTATAGTTGAGTGAGCTGTACTGGGGAATACCCTAATCCTAAGTCTTCCAAAATAGTTAAATTACTTGAATACCCAATTTTAAGAAAGGAGTTTTGTCTGGCGGATTAAATTCATTTAATTTATGGATTTCGGTAATCGATTTTTATCTATATGTGCAAGATGGGGAAGTTATCGGAAAAATGCAATAAACATGATCTGAGCGTGGAAGACTTCTCAAGATAAAATCGATAAATCTTGTTTATTTTAAAATCGACTTGATGCTCATAAAGAATAAGAATACTTACTACCAGTTAAATACTTGTGCATACTAAATAATTATATCCTACTTACACATTTTTAATGTTTTAAGGGTGTAATAATGTTTTGCTGCAAATAACGCATTAAAAATGGTTCTCTGGCCTTGAAGATTTCATTATTTCTGTCGATTATACATCATTTTGAAATTATTGTGATTAAATTAATTTGTATGCTTTATTTTGGATTTCTGAACTGCTAATATAAATATGATAAACATTAAAGAGACTATTTGCTTTAATTACCTATTTTATTTTTTTCAGATTATAGATATAAAAAAGAGAAATTCTTTTGTTAAAGGGAAATTAACTTACTTTACTTTTCTATAACAAAAGTAATTTTTAAAATAAAAATCTACTGGTTTAAGAAACATTTATTTACTTTATTTTGAATAGATGGCTAAGATAACCAAGATAATTATTAAAGAGACTATCTGCATTGTTACTAATGGCCTATTTTGTTTTCTTCAGATTGTAGATATAATACGAATAATAATAATAGTAATATTAATAATAATAATAATACAAATATTAATAATAATAATGATAATAATAATTTAAAGAGAAAATTATATTTACATGTACATATATACAAATCACAGCTCAGTAGATAAGTATATTATAATCAAATCATATATCCATTTCCATTACAAGCAATATAGTTTATTCGAAGAGCAGTTATAAAGCTTTATGGAATTTAAAAAAATTAAAATAACGATTAAGAACAAAGTGCAGGTTTTGGTTATTCGTTTGAGTTTTGCCGGAGCCAAAACAATTAAAAGGTGCAGTAGACACATGTTACCGTTTGCCGGGAGGCTCGTTTGCAAATTGCAAACAATTTGATGACAAGGGTATTTTTATCAATCAATTTCTTTTCACACATGCGACTGTAATTGTTTATTATTGTTTCCGGCTTTCGGGCAGAGTTTGTGCGTCCAGCAATTTGGGCACTTTGTTTACATTGGAGCCGTGCTGTTTTCTCACGTGTTACCTGCGCTGCAATGCAAATTGAGTTGGTCTGTGCAGAACACATTGTTTATTTATTTGGTTGCACGTGCGAGACTCTCTCTCAATTGCATGCGATATGAAGCAAAACATTTTATTGCCAGCCTAGGGAGACATGTATCCATTTTAGTGCAAACATACGTGCATTTTTTTGTATAATAATTTGAATTGTCGTTTATTGGCAGCACAATTTACAAATATTTCATTTTTACACGGCTAACATAACGTATACGTTATTTAACAGTCTTGCTGTTCACTTGAACTGCTTGGCGCTGTTAAAGCTACGACTCCGCTGTTAACTGTTAACAGTTAACAGTTAACAACACTTTGAATCTCATTAGAATTTAATAAAGATTTCGTCTTATAGTATTAGCTATAACAAAACATCAAATCAAAGTCTCACATTTTTTTTCCGGTTTCAACTGGAGTGTTAATTTTCATTTGCCATTTTGCTTAAAGGCTGTTTAATTTACACTTGCCAATGCAAATTGGGTTGACATGTTGCGGTTTTCAAGAAATGTTTTTTATGAAAACAAGAAATGCGTGTTTTATCTATGCGCTGCGTGCCACGTGGCAGCATTCAAGTGGATTCAAGTGTATTAGCTATTTTTATACAAATTTATTAATACCACACATTATCAGTTGTAAAGTGTGAAAAAATTAATGTTTAGAGGAAAATATATAAGCAAATCGAAATTTATCGAGAAGTGTGCCACAAGCTTACTGATTGCAAGAAGTGTGTGTCTAAACAAGAAAAAAAGGTATACTTAAAATATGGACTTAAAATGTTTAGCTTTTTTTATGAAGTCAGAAATACATATATTTATATAACAATAAATTATTCAAACATCATTACTTTCCCTTTCGAAATGTGAATAACACTAGCATTAATCAACGTAAACTTTTCGCTTTTATCTCTCTGCTGATGAATTTTAATAAGACTTTAAAATAGTACTATTATGTTTAATTGCAAATATTAAAGCTTTTAGTCAATAAGCGAAGCAATTTTCTTTTTGTCGCTTATAAATCTAAAGAATTTCACTGCAGAGCGTATACAATCTGAAAATCTGAAATCTTGGCAAATTTAATAAGACTCTAGAAATTCCGATTTAGTATCTTTATTGTGTGCACCTTATGTGCCTAATCAGGCGATAAGCTTTATGTCGATTACCACCATGATTACTTCTTAAAGAGCAAATTGCCCACCGCACACACACATATGTATATGTGATTAGTTTTCTTCCACTCAAGGTTTGAATCCCAGTCGCTGTCTCTGTCTCTGTGTCTGCCCCTGCCTCTGCCTCTCCTCTGTCGCTGTCACCATCTCTGCGTTTCCTCTGCCACTGGGTTGCCTTAATTGAAGTTAACTAAACGCATGATCAACGGCGCCGAGCTCCGCGTGTTAATCGAGAGCGCAGCTAAGCCGATCGCGCTTTGCTCGCCGACGGCAGCAAAGCTGCAATTTCAGTGCGCTGCGAGCAACCGGCGGCTAAACACCTGGCCACGCATCCAACAGTCGCATCCAAAAACAGTCGAGATACGAAGACACAAAGCGGGAGTCTGAAGACCCTTAACAAAGTTTCTTGGTGCGTTCAAATTTTGTGGTTTACTTTAAAAATGCTCGTGTGTGTCATGTATGTTATTGGTGTGTTTGTAAATGTAACTGCTGGCAATATATAGAAAGTTGTGCGAATTAGTTGAGCTGTTGTACTCTGAGAGTTGCTTTACTATTTGTACAACTGTATCTTTGATGTTTTGTCGTTTAATTAAACAGTCTGTTTTTCTTACTGTGAAATATGAAATTCTTTAGGCTAAGCTCAAATTCATTCAGCTGTTGCAAATGCCTTATCTTGTAATTGCTATGGTGAATTATTTTTTTCACACCCGTTTTTTCGCGTTGACCGTAAAATAATGCAGTTAAAAATTTTTCACATTTATTTATAAAATTATTGCTGCTTCATAAATGTCAAAAGTTTTGCTCATGTACATTTTCAGGTACAATATTTCATATTTTCAATGAAGTTCACATTTGCACATTTACAAAAAAAGTTCACATTTGCTTGAATGTGAGCTTACATACTTATTTTATTAATTCAATGTAGCTAAAAAAAAAAAACATTCGACTCAATAAACAATTCAAGCAACAAAAGATTATCATTATTGAAGGAAAGGCATTCGATTTATCTTTTTTCGGCTCAATCAATATTTAATGCTCATAAAATTGCCTGATTAACTCCATTTAATACTACCCTGGCTTGTTTTATTTGTTTTTAAGTTCACGTTAATCTGTCAAAAAACTAATTGAATTTAATTGCTTTGCATTTAGACAAGAATCAGCTAATATAAAGGAAATCGCTATCTGGCCACGTTTGCGATACCACCGTTAACCACTTTCATAAAATCTAAATACTCTTGTTACCATTCATTATTAATGTTGTCGCATAAGCTAAAATTTGATTACTTGATTTAGTAGCGATAAGCAGCGCTTCTTATCAGCAACTCTTTGATACTATTTGAACTTGTTTTGAATTTCTAACGAGAAACTAGCTTAGAATTGATAATTTTAGTGCTTGTATTGCAAATATTTGTTTATATCTTAATAAATTTGATATTTGAAAAGTGTCATAACATTTCAGCAATTTCAACTCGTTTCACAGGGTCTCTAAACAATTAATAACAAATGGTTAATTTTACGCTAGCAGTGAAAAACAATGAACCCATGAAGCACAATTGAGAATGTTTGTGTATTTTATTCTGTTATTTGAGAGTATAACAAACCTGAATTCTGCTATCATTATATCTTATCATATCTTTATTAACAAAAATAATTTCTAAATATAAAATGTACTTTTTACTCTCTGACAGACACGTGCAAATAAGTGAACAATATTAAATCACCTATTTGGAGACTGCGGACTGCCTGTTTGGTTGAATTTCATGCATAGCGGCGACAAGAGAGTAAAGTGAAAGCCCCCCCCCCCCACACTTCACTAGGGGAAAAAACCGGTCTTGGGCTCACTTCCAGGCACATATAAATATTTATCATTGTGTTTTCTATTATATGCCGCAATGTTTGTTTCGCGTCTCACAAGTGCCACAATTTGCAAAAGTATTTGCTTAATAAGTTAAATGGATAATTGAGTTACGTGGCGCTGTGTCGTCTAAATGTCTGGTAGCATTGTCGATAAGGCGAGACAATTGTTTGAGGCAAAGCAAATTTCTTGAGATTTCCGTGTATATCCGGATTAAGATGCTCGCAAATCAGATGAAAGCTGCCCCATGGCTAGAGATTTCTATGCCAATGCCAATGCCAATGGCAATTGTGCCCAGCACGCACCACTAAATTGATGTAGAGTTGTTTATTAATAGCTGGGCGCGAACAAAGAAATAGAAAATTGCACATTTATGACACGCGTCCGTGTTTTGTGTGCAATTTTTCTATTGAACTTGCTCTACAGATGAGTTTGTCTCCTCTCCACTTTAATTTAATTTGATTTTAATCTAATGCTAGCACGCACCGCCCCACATGATTGCTGCTTGTTTAGTATTTATATTTAAATTGCTACTTGCATTCGTTTTATTTTGTGTTTATCCAATTTATTTGCAGGCATTAATGACTAAATAGATTCATCATACACCTCATAAGCAAATACGCAAAATGACGGACCTGGAGTCAACGAAAAACGACAAACACAATGGCCATCACCCACACCACAACAAGTAAGTGAGAATTAGTTAAGTGACTACCTCAACTTGATACAAAAAAACACGTGTAAAAAAATACAATTCACAAATTAGTTCCGTATTTTTCAAAGCCAAAGCAATTAATCACAGTAATGTCAACCACTTATATTATTTTGCATAGGCATATCAAAGTGTTTCAGAGTGGGAAACAATCAGATAAAAAACATCCCTGAATTTTTTAAATTCGCCATATTGTTTGGGTCAAAAGTTTTTTATAGTCGTGAATTTCTAACAATCTGTATTTCTAAATTTCAGCTTGGGATGTTCTAAAAATTGTTGTTCTCTACGTTTGTATTGTATACAAACCTTTCTTTATTAATTTTTGTTTTAATTAATTAATTTTTGTTTTCTTATATATTAAATTTTTTTCCAAAATAAAGAAAAACTTTGTAGTTTTCACGACGATTTTCTAAATTTCGTTGCGATGTTTTTCTCAGTGCATGCAATAAGCAGACAAATATTTAAATAAACACGAGCTGCACCTCCAGCGGCCAAATGACTCGCTCCAAAGAAACCAGTTGCTAACAGATTGAAAACTGGTTCCCGCTTATTGGCAACTGCAGACAGCAAAAAATAAATTAAAATAAAATAATAATAAGTAAATGTGGTATAAAACATAAACAACCACAGCAATTAATTTGTGGCCAGCGAAAGTGGCGTTTCAACAGACTAATTTTGCATCGTTATCGGCCCGATTAAGCGTGTAACAACTACACATGTAACAATATGTATTCTTTTGTTTTGGCCACAGCAATGAGATTGTGGAGAGCGAACCACTCACATGGAGATTCTGGCGCAAACAGCGCTACATTGTGGTGCTGCTGGCATTCTTTGGATTCTTCAATGTCTACTCGCTGCGAGTGAATCTGTCTGTGGCAATTGTGGCGATGACTGAGAATCGCACAGTTGTCGACGGCGATGGCAACGTGTCCTACGAGCAGGACTTTCCTTGGGACTCTAAGCAGAAGGGGTTGATCCTGAGCTCATTTTTCTATGGCTACATTTTCACTCAGTTCCTCGGCGGCTACATTGGCACCAAAGTTGGCGGCAATCTCGTAAGTTGTTACTTATTTAATAAAACAGTATTAAGAGCCCATTAATAAAAGGTGAATATAGTTGTTCGCAAAAGTATTTAACAGACCTAGAGAATTCAAATATAATATTAACTTTATTAACTAATTAACTTTGCTTCATTTTATCGATGACTGTTTCCGTTTCTCGAATATCGATAATATTAAATATATTCTAGTTGATTCATTTATTGACATATTATTGATCAACTGGACAATTGGCATCAAGATCGGATAGGAAACATCCACAGTGCACAGCTTTATAACGCGAAATTTGACAATACAACTAGAATAATAAATATATGTTGAACAGCTTTGTACTGAGTACAACGTAATCGAGGTCAATCAACTACAGCGTGCTTGCTTATTTTATTATATTATATTTAATTTTTAAAGCAATATTATTTAATTTTAGTTAGTTAATAAAGTTTTAATAAATTAAATTTTCACTTGCAGGTTTTTGGCCTGGGCATTGGAACGACTGCCATCCTGACGCTGTTGACACCCCTGGCAGCCAACCATAGCTTAGAAATGTTTCTCGCAGTGCGGATTATTGAGGGCGTATTTGAGGGCGTCACATTTCCGGGCATTCATGCCGTGTGGGCGAGATGGTCGCCGCCCTTGGAGCGCTCCCGCATGGCGTCGATTGCCTTTGCCGGCAATTATGCTGGGACGGTGGTAGCGATGCCATCGTCTGGCTTGCTCGCAGCCCGCTACGGGTGGGAGAGTGTTTTCTATGTCTTTGGTACGATTGGTGTGATCTGGCTGATACTCTGGCTGCTGTTCGTGCGCGCTGGGCCGGAAATGGATCGGTTCTGCTCGAAGGAGGAGTGCGAGTACATACATAAAACGATTGGCTATACGGGTTCAAACACTAGCATCAAGCACCCGTGGAAGGCCATCTTCACCTCAATGGCCTTTTATGCAATTGTTGCATCGCATTTCTCGGAGAACTGGGGCTTCTATACGCTGCTCACCCAGCTGCCCAGTTTCCTAAAGGGTAAGTGCTCTGCTACACTCAGAAAAATATTCGCGACTAATTTTAGTAAATCACCATTCTTTTGAAAGTAAATTTCTAAAAACTTGGGTTTGCATTTCATTTTCAGAGTACATTTTATAAAATTTGTGTCTTGTTTCTTGTGATTAATAGTGATTAATAGTTTCCTTTTTGCTTATATTATTATTAAAGATTAGTACTTTTAGACCTTGCTTTTCTATGTGTTAGAAAGGTTTTTCTTAATAATAGATAATATTTCATTGCTCAATATTTGAATTTTTCTTCTTCTAAATTGTATATATTTTTTTCTAAATATTTTACTTTCTCACCACAGATACGCTTAACTTTGATTTGGGCAAAACTGGTTTTCTGTCGGCTGTGCCGTACTTGGCGATGGGCATATTGTTGGCCGTATCCGGATACCTGGCCGATTGGATGCAAGTGAAGGGCATTTGGACAACGACACAAGTGCGTCGTAATTTCAACTGTGGAGCTTTTCTGGCTCAAACTGTATTCATGATGCTCACCGCTTACATTATGGATCCCACTTGGTCCGTCGTATTCATTACCATTGCTGTGGGCCTGGGCGCATTTGCCTGGTCGGGATTCGCGTAAGTTGCAACATGCTGCATATCGTTTACAGAAGATAGAGGTCGTAACACTTGTAACTTGCAGTGTCAATCATCTGGATATTGCACCGCAGCATGCCAGTGTCCTCATGGGTATTGGCAACACTTTTGCCACAATTCCCGGCATTGTCAGTCCGCTGTTGACTGGTTATATTGTGGGCGATAGCGGGGATCGACATGAATGGCGTTTGGTCTTCTTTATATCGGCCGGCATTTATCTCATTGGCTGCGTCATCTACTGGTTCTATGCCTCTGGTGAGCTTCAGGAGTGGGCCAAGTCGCCCGAGCAAAAGGCAGCTGAGGCTGAGGAGAAACTCCAATTGCAACTGACACAGCGGGCCGGATTTGTGAATACGGCGGCCGACCTTAAGGACTAAAAAGGACTAAAAGGCAGCACGAGCAAATCTCGGTTCGAACTGTTCAACGACCACAACAACAGCAACCAAATACCAGAGACACATTTTAGATTAGTTATACTCGTATTCCATTCACAGTACCCTATTGTACCTTTGCACTACTCCTTGTTAGTGGCCCTAATTCGTCTTAGCGGACATTGACTATTTGTGCTGTTTTTGTGCACTCGCAGCGAGTGCAGTTCAGAATAAACAAAGCTTACTTTATTCAATCTACGATTTTGATTTTGATTTCTTTTTGTGTCGTGGCTTAATTGAACGTGAGTTTGTGTGTTTGATACATTTAATAATTATCTAATAACATATTGTTAATACATATTATCTATTTATACAGCTGACCCGAATAGTATGTCATAGAATTTGGCTAAATGATTTTGCTAAGCATTCAAATTTTAAATGGCAGGCATAAAGTATGCAACAATATTTTAGCAAAGCGTTGAAATGCTTAAGTCAATAACTTTTCAATTATTTTATTAATCAAATACAATATTGGTTTAGTTGGCATTAAAATTGTAATAAGTGCTTCAAGCATTTCACACTTGACTGCAACTTTCTGAAAATGCACGAATGCTGTTCAATTGATTGAAGTTTTATTTGTTTGGCGATTTCACGCGATTCGAACGGATTCGTTGAGTAACTCAATGACAGTTTCCCAGTTTTCCTTAAATGGCAAAGTTTACAGTGTACCTACATACATATGTACGTATGTATAAATGTTTAATTGCGAGTGCCCTTGCAGCAATGGGTTTTATGCCAACGCCCGCGCCTGTTGTTTAAGTTGTAAGTGCACACTCGGAATAAAATATCATTGAGTTTGATATATATGTATATATATTATTTATATAAATTATTATTATATTTATAATAAAGTAATAAATTGAAAATGGTCTGACAACTAGAAAGCTCCCTGTTTTTAGAAATAATTTGTAAATAGAAGAAAATAAATTTCTAAATATTAGAAAGGCTTGCCTTAAGTCGCCAGTATCTAAAATATGGTGATATTTCTTTATTTTCTACAACATTTTCTATTATTTAGAACACCATTTCTAAAAAGTAGAAGGGCTAATTTTTCTAAATTCAGAAACAAGTAAATTATAATAAAGTAAGTAAACAATTTACTGGCTCGGCTTTTATATTAGTGTTTAGCTGTCTTCTGGTTCAAATCACTGTAAGATCTTAATTTTTGTATATACAAATAATTCTGTATAATATAAGCTAAAAAAATGTGCGTGTACACAAGTGAAAAAGAACCCTGGAAAATTATACAATTTTTCTAAATATAAGAAATCAAATTGACAGAAGACAAACCCTGCTTTTATGAAATTAATTTTGTTTAATAATAAGGTGAAATACCCTTGACGATGAAAGTATGGCAAGTTTCTAAAAAGCAACGAAATTTTATTTTGAGTGCATCACATTTATGAGATAAGCTGATAAGAGCGCCGTGTGCAGCACGGCCAATCAAATTGAACTCGAATGTTCGCAGAAACTTGTTTGTAAAATGCTTAAAATTGATAGGCGCATTTTGCGCACGAATTGCTGATAAGCCTGATAAGGCCCTTAGCTGCGCTCGGTGTTCAGTTGTAGCTGAATTTTGCACTCGTCTATATATTTGGAATTACTTTAAATATAGGATGTGTGCGCTCTCATGGCATCAACAGTTAAGTGCAACAATTAAAACGCTTTGCAACAATTAAACAATTTCAGTTTAGCTGGCAAATAGACAAATTTGTTTATATATATCTTAGCATAATGGGTTGCAAGCGTTGTGAAAAAAGTAAGTGTTTTTTCAAAATTGAATTGATAACAATTAAATATTTAATATAATATGTATTTTCCAGATTGCCAGTGCTCGGCACAAAAATGCAGCAACAATTGTGGCTGCCACAAGGATTGCAACTGTGCCTGCAAGAATGGACCCAAAGAGCAGTGTTGCAGCAGCAAATAATTTAAAGGAAGCAACTATTGTTAACTTGAATTCGTTTCATGTTTTCAATTTTATTATGCAATATGTAAGCAATTAAAATTTGGAATATATCAAAATACGTATCTGGTTGTATTTTATCTACTTAATTAGTAGCTGCTTTGTGGATTCTATGTTGAATCAAAAGTAAAGGCAAGTAAAAAGAAGAAAGGGAAAGAACGTCTATCTTAGCAAAGACGAAGACAACATTTTCTTGTAGACCAGAGTCAATCAGTTGAGAAGTAAGTGAGAAAAGTTTTAGTCCGAAGTTCGATCACTCTGGAAATTAGACATATTTTATGACAATAGATTAAAGAAAGCCACAAGCTTACATTTTAGTAATTAAATGTTGCGGCTAGGGTCAAGGGCAAGCAAAATATTTCATTTAAATTTTAAAGATTATTTGGCAAATCAAAATTTCTCAATATTTGTAATCACTATGCAAGCAAAAATTTACAGAAATACATTTTTAAAAATGATTGCACTTCATTGTAAATCGCAGTAAAGAAAAGCATTTCTGTTAAATGTCGTAGATTTTATTTTATGATTTTCCATAAACATTTATATTTATTTTGTTGTCGAACAATTTCGAAAATTTATATGCCTGGCTTAAGAAGGTCACAGAATTGGTAATAAAATGAGAGGATACTTGTACAAGCTTTGACACCTGAAGGACATGCTATACTTTTGCATCCGTTTCCGCTCTCCGGGATGTCAAAATATTTATGACCTGGCCTGGCCAGTAACAACAACAAAAATGAGAAACACGAGTAAATCATTAGCATAATCAAAATGTGCGTGTTTTGCGTTTGTAGATGCGTCAGTTGCGTGTCGCAAGCGTTTTGCCAGCATTTTGTTTCTGACCTGCCCGGGAAGGTTTCTATTGGAGCTGCTGGTGTGTTTTTGGTAAATCAGGTGTAAATGATTTGGCATTCAGGTATTTTGAACTGAGCACAAGCTAATCCAATTATGGCGTGCGTTGAATTCTCATTCAAAAAATAATAATAAAAGCACATTATCGAAAATATGAAACTTAGAATTAATATTAGAGCTGATTATTGATAAGAAAAAAAAAATGAATAAATTACCTGCATATTCGATTAGTGCCTGCGAACGGGGGATTGACGATAGCAGTTTGCCTTCAGGTGAGTTTCTCTAATCGCATCGCACCCCACTTAAATCAATTTAATTGTAGAAAAAAAACTGTCAAATTCCGTATCCACGCTTAACGTCATAAGGGTTGCAATATGTATCGTTATGTTTAACGTGTGCTTATCGTCTTTTGGCTATATATGTTACAAGTTTGTCAACGATTTGCAAGATGAGCAACGTGTTCACGTAGCCGATGCCTTTTGTTGTCTCGCTGGCATGACTATTATTGTATGGCTAATTCGTTGTGGAGTATGTAATAATAAGTTAGACAACCTGCCCATTTACATGTTATACTTTTTCCACAGGACTTGTCCAAGAATAATTCAAACTTCTACTACATTTGAATCATTAATTGAAATCTAATTTTTTGCTTGTGAAGTATGAGTAAATTAATTATATTAAATTCTTTAGCAGCTCATTTAACCAGTTAACACTTAAGGATGCACTATTATTAATTCTGTTCTAGATTTTGATTTCAAGTGCATTTTTATAAAAGGTTTGTTATGGTCGCCGTTGGGGTGATTTTAGAATTTTGGGTCGACAATACCGATCGCAGGCGATAAAATTTGATAAAGTTTCGTAGCACCCAGCTTTCAGTTGAACTCGATATAAATGTTGCTGAGCTCGGTCTATAGGCTCTCAAAAGGAAAGAAGCACCAATTTACAATTCGGAAAGACAAGCTTTCTCGTTGCTGCTTATAAAATACCTGGTAGAGGCAGGGCGCACTCCCCTCGACGATCCATCCCTGGGCATTCCCAATTGGGCAATACCATCGGCGAAGTTCGTCCGCCCAGCTGCGCTTGCGCAAAGTTTCAGGCCGAAGCTTCGTGCGGCGTTTTCATACCAGCTGATCGCAGTGCATCGAAAACGCTGCCGGTGGATAATTGTGTTCCCGAATATTTTTATTTTGACCAAATTTGTTGTGTGAAAATCTCAAGTAATTTGCTCATACAAATTACTCAATTAGTGACTGTCCCAAAGATTCAGCATAATCAGAAATACAATTAATTAAAAATGTCTGCAGCATACGCGATGCTTGAAGTGGGTGTATTTGTTGTTGTTGTCGTAGTTTCAGATGGAGTCCTAAATAATTAAAGCTATGCTGTACATACTGAGTCTTAGCAAAAACCCACGCCCTCCCGAAAGAGCTACGGTGCAGAGGACTCCACCCGCTTAGTCCGTTCTTCCAATAAGAAAAAAACCAGTAAGAACGTTTGCCGACAAATCGTACATGCCGGACTATCCATGTCGTTTATGCTCGACTGTCGACGATGAAATGCAACAGGTTAGTAGTAGCTTTTAAAATAATTCTCCTTGAACAAATATACGACATTTTGAAAAACAGGTTGAACTTTCTGGGCTATGCTCACTAGTTAGATTAGGCCCAGCCAAGTGGCCAAGAGTCACGCAAGGATTAATTCGTGACGGAATGTGCTACTTTTCATTAGGTCGATGACGTCAAGTTGCTTTTCGATTTGCGTCATTTACACACACTTTGCAATTGTTGTTCGTACTCAATTTTTCTTTAGTTTTTTTGCAATAGACTCTCATTTTGTTTATAACTGATTTTTATAGGTAGTCCAAAATTTGAAATGTCGATAGACGATCATCGCATTGCCCGTTGGTATTTTGGTGGCGTGGCCAGTTCAATGGCAGCGATGATCACACATCCGCTTGATTTGATGAAAGTACTCATCCAGACGCAAAAGGAGAAAGTACCCATGGCCGAGACAGCAACCAAAATAATACGAGAACAGGGCATATTGGCACTGTACAATGGCATCTCTGCATCACTACTTCGCCAGTACACTTACACGTTAACCCGTTTTGGAATTTATACAGCTGGTGCTAGGATCATGGACACGACCACGATGACCAACAAGGTGCTGCTCGCCGCATTTGGGGGCGGAGTTGGGGGTCTTGTGGGTGCACCAGCCGATTTGCTCAATGTGCGGCTGCAGAATGATGTGAAATTGCCGCCAGAAAAGCGAAGAAAGTAAATATTAGCTTGTAGAGTAGCTTAGGTTTGGGAGCGGTAGATATACATATCTATATTGTAAATATATATATATATATTGTGATTTACAGCTACAATCATGCATTTGACGGAATGGCGCGAGTCTGTCGCGAGGAGGGATGCACACATCTCTTCAATGGTGCCTCATTTGCCGCGTTGCGTGGCGCTTTTATGACTGTGGGTCAAATTGCGTTCTATGAGCAGAGCAAGGATTTTCTTCTTGCTGCTGGTTTGCCGAGTCGAATGGACACGTACATTTTGGCATCGGTTATATCGGCGATTATGGCAACGGCATTTACCCAGCCCATCGATGTGGCCAAAACGCGTCGCATGAACGCACGTCCCGGAGAATACTCCAGCATGACGGATGTGTTCTTCAAGACTGCACAGGAGGGACCGATGGCTTTTTTTAAGGGTTCCATTCCGTCCTTTGCACGTCTAGGACCGCACACGGTGTTATTGTTCGTATCACTCGAGTTCCTTCGAACACATTTTGGATATTTGCCCGACGATAAGTAGTCGTCGGATACCACTCTGTTCTTGATAAACTAAATGCAACTTGTGTGTCAAAAATCTGTTGTGTCAAAATAAAATTCAGAATAATAAGTGTATATAAATAATTAAAAATAGTTCCTATCATAAAATGTCTAGTATACGTTGCAAGGGCTTGGCGTCATTATTGCGCTGCACGGTCCAGGTGCCTTATGCGTCGAGTGTCTTATTTTGCCTTCTGTTTGGGGAGCTAGAGTCATCGTGCAACTTGTCTCGTGACGCCATTGTCTCCCTAAAAAAAGTGTCAGGTAATTATTTTTGTTAAATTTACCTGTTTTACAAAAAAAAAAATATCAATAATTCAATACACTTTTTACGCGGCAAATTCCAATTTGAGCGTTTTAAAAACTTATAAATAATTAAAATGACATTTTTTTGGAAAGTGAATTTTAAAAATTTAGAGTATGCTTAATATTATTTTTAAAAAACAACTATTGGGATATATTTGTAGCAGTGTGTAAGATTGGGCCATTAATATGCGAAATCGTAGGATTTTTGTGGCATTGCTAAGTTGCACACGGCTTGCCGTTGCAAGGGCGATGCCAATGACAAAGGACGCACTACGATGCACTGACCGCATAATTATTTAAAACAACGGTCAAGGACATACAAACAGGATGGTAGATGGCCAAACGATGCGGGTGCAAAATTACTAAAATATTTATGACCAAATTGAGCTCTTAACTCAAGACTCGATAAACTGAGTAAAAGTAGCTACATTTAGTGCCAGGGTTGGTAATTTAAATGCAGCCCAATAAATTGAAGCACATTTTTAACTGGCGCTTTTATGTCCTGTTGCCGCTCATTTTCGGAGCCGACGTTATCCGCTTTATGCACGGAAGTCCATTCGCCGTTGGAGAGACAATAAAGTGCCAGACTGGGGAAGCGAAGACTATAGACTGAAGAGGCCGCAGTTGCAGTGCGGCGGAACTCACACTGCGTTTAAATACCTTCGTGTCCGGAGCCATTTCCCTGGCCAATTCGAGCATGGGAAATGCAATAAACTTCTAAATCAGTCGATTAAGTGAGCTGCGAGTCGCGAGTTGCGAGTTGCGAACAATGCGAATTGCCACAAAAAGCATGCCCAGACTATTTTTACACACGCACACCCGCGCACACACCATCACACACTCCCGCACATGCAGTCAAAAAAAAGGAGTTGTGATAAATGTTTAGCAATTAAAATAAGTAGCAAGCGTATCACGGGGGAGTGGGTCGAGTCCCGGCATTTCCTTATCTTCGTGAGGATATTACTGTCAGCCCAAAGTACACGGACTCTTGGCTCTTTAATGAAAACCATACCGTTTAACAAATGCCTTCTCCATATGCGCAATGATAGTGACTGAAAGTGTAACTTCGCAGAAAGATTTAGGCAAAGTATCTGGTTTTCTTTTTTATTTTATTTAGATTAAGCATCTGATTTATTTTTTATTTTTATTTTTTACCATTAACCAATTTCTAAATATACATTTCAGGAAAAGCATTAACAGAAGTTAAAATTCCCACTCCCATATCTACGACAAAAATTAATTGGCCCTTTACGAATATTTCTGCACGCGGCATCTACTAAATAAAAATGAAGTTGTTGCCAGGGGTGAGTTAATTAAGCAAGTGGTTTAATAATAATAACAACGGACTAACAAAGCAATAAGAATTATACTATATTCCAATAGGGGAGAACAGAATTAGAACACTCAGCGTGCTCCAGACACGACATTCTAGACTAAATAGGCACATCAGTAAACTGGGTTTATTGTGGTAAATATGTTAGCAATAGTATTATTTTTTTATAAATTTATTCTTGAGACTATATATTTTATTGACATTTAAACTAGTGTCATTGATACAATATATGAAGTCAGTTTAAGTGCATTGCACTCATTTTCTAGATTTCATTTCGCTATATATTTGAATATAGTTGGCCTTTAATTAATGAAAACACTTTTTAGTGCCTTGCTTGGCAATACATTTTTGCGAATTGCAAAAATGGCATTTAAATGCCACACACACACTCAGGACTATAACAGTTTATCTTTATAATTAGATCTTGGTAACTGTATCTTTGAGCCGACATTCTGTTGATAGCTACGTTGCTAAGTGTTGTCAGAGAAGTTTACAGTGTCAACTTTCAGTCATCGCCATCGGCAAAACAGCTCACCAAAATGGCAACACGTACTCTATAAGCCATATACCGAAGGGAAACCAGACAAATACCGTATTCAAAACCGAAACCGAAACCGAACTTTGGCCAAGACTAGCGAAACTTGGCTCATTAAAGATTAAGGCACATTAACGCCAAATGGTGTGAGGGACGGCAAATTTCAGCACCATCAGCATAAATATTTATGTAAATTGGGATTACAAGTATTTTGTATGTATTTTTGAGTAGAAACTTTAGCAATGAATGCTTACTGTTCACCATCTTCTTAAATTGCCATTTAATTACTTTAAAGCTTGAACTGCAACTGCCCCAAAAAGGCTGCTGTTGTTGGCCTCCTCAGAACAACCTTGTTATGGCCAGAACTTTAGATGCTGTGAAGCGTGCGGTTAGCTGCATATTTTAACTTGCTTTTATTTTTATTTTTTAGTTATCTGTGCAGCTGCTTTGTTTTTACATCTGCTGCACTCAAGGCTGTCCAAAAACATGGCCAAAATAAATACATGCCACTGTAAGAGGCAAATATTATTTTGTTCGCCATATACCAAAGAGAAATAAAAATAAATTCTTTGAAAGTTGGCTAAATAAATGCCAAGTTAAGGTATGCAAAATGGCCAAGGCCAGCAGACATATAACATACAGAAGGATGTTGTGAGTACCAACGATGAGGGAGAAGAGGGGTTTTCTAACAATTTAACAAAACTTAAATTCAAATATTCGCATCTAAAGATAACTCATTAATATGCATTGTATTTCCAAAAGTTTGAATGGGACTTTGATGCTTTCGTAATATTTATTGGCCGCATTGTTGCTTAATGAATTTAGACGCATTTCTGCGAAATTTCCTGCGAAAACATGGACTTGTATAAATATAAATATATATATATATATATATATATATACAGGAACTTGGATGCTGTTCAAATTTCATTACTTTGTGTAAACAAAGGCACTTGTCAACTGTCGCCATCGAGTAAGTCTCAAACTACCCGACTATTTTGCTTGGCATTGGAGCATGCGCGGATAACATCTGAAGAGCGTGTCAACAATTCTTTATCCCTTTGGTGCGATTTCAAAATATGTGCGATTGCCGAGAATCGTTTTCATGCTCGTGTGTTTCATTCAATTATCAAAAATGATTTAAAATAATTTTACCACACAACCAAGCTATACACTTTTATTTGAGTGTATAAATATTCTGCCGGTTGGCGTTGCGTTGGTCACGTTGTAATCAGCAAAAGGTTTCGCCTAGTTGCGGTTATAAAGCGGCGCACGTGATCCGCATCCAGAATGCGAAAACGTTCGTCTAAATACAAATTTCTAATTTATGTAGTTTACGTTCGGATTTATAGGTATTTGTATATGATTTTTGCCGTAAATGTGCATACTTTCATACACTAAGCAAAATAATATTTAAACCATAGTCAGTAGATGAAAAACCAAAATAAAGTATAATAAATTTATATTTATAATATATTAAATATTTATTAGATAGTAGTTAAATGCAAAATAATAAAGTGGTTTATGCAATGAATATTTAGTGGTACTTAAGAAGAAGAAGTAACGAGACAGTCCAGGGGGAACGGTTTAATTAATTTGGCTAAGCAACGAAGCGCATAAAAGAAAGTATTTTTCGTGGAAACACTTAACTCAACTCGACAATATTTTATATTTCTATTATTAAGAAATGCACTACTAAAATGATTCTTTTAACAATATTTTCTGAATCCCAATCTTACAGTTTAATAATAATATGTATGTAACAAAAAGCTAATATAAAATTCTAATAATTACTCAGCATATAAAAAAGCAAACAAACTGGAATCACAAACAGCAAAGTTGGGCGAATCAGTGCGATTTTTTCTGAGTGTGGACCCCAACATATATATATTGATGGCTCTTTTAAGCCTTTGGGGCTCTGAGTTGAAGTGGCCGAGTGCTTATTCTGCTTATGCATTCAAGTGGGCAACGCTTCGTATGAGTAATATGCATTTAACGCGTGCGCTAATTTAGCACCTCGAAAGTGGTCTTCAAACGAGTGCAGCTTGCGACAAACCGGGCACTCATGAGCTGCGAAAGTGACTGCATTTTACATTCGAATTATTCATTTGTGTGCCATTTGTTGGGCGAGTGTTTTGTGTGCGCTCTGAATTAATCTATTAAACATATAAGGCTTGTAAGCTGCCGCTGGGGCCCTGAGGCAAATCGCTGAAGTTGCGCCTTTTTGTATTTAGCACAAAGTACGCCCAGTGGGCGTATCTGCCTATTGCCTATTGTGACAAAGGCCAATCTCATAATCAGCATAATTTTCAAAGGCAAAACATACAACAGCAAATCTGAGATTTTCGTTCCGAGGTCGAGACATAAAGACAAAAGCCAGCAGCATTGTCCAGGCAAAGATCTGGCCCTGACTGCCACTTTGGCTTGGCTGGGGTTGCTTTCGCTTCTGCTGGCTTGCCAAAAACATCAGATCGAGATTATGCGCCAAGATAATTATTTGGCCTGTCGTGTCGTGGCGTGGCCTACTCCGAAGTGGTCGTTGCCTGCCAGTTCCATTTACATATCCACATCCACATCCACATTCACATTCACATCCACATCTACTTTTACTTTCATGTGGCAGCGCTTTATGCTCCTTGCGCCTGTTGGCAAGTTGTGCCCCAGAGACTTGTTGTGCGAGTGTAATTTCTGTGTGTGTGTGCTGGTGTGTATGTTATTATCTTTGCTGCTGGGCGTTACGTGCAAGTGTCATAAATAAAATGGCAACACTATGTAAGAGGGGTCTACTCTTGCCTTCTCCTTTGCCTTCTGACATCCTAAACATCATTATTATATATCAGGGACTGCCTGCTGGTCAGGCCTCCTTCAACTTTGACTCAAGTTAACCTCAACTCTGTCGAGTGAATTACAAAAGGTTGGAGCTGGTTGGGGAGAGCTGCTTAAATTTGATTTCGTTTGCACTAATTGTTGGCAGTGTTAAAAATATGGCCAGCCATTAATCACAGACACTCAGACACGTTCACAAACGAGAACTGTTCGCCATGTGGGTGGATTTCTGTTGTAGGGATTTATTGTTGATGTTCGTGTAAACCATAACGATAACACTTATAAACATTTGTACAATTACCGAACCCCAAAATAACCAAATTACAATTTCATATTTGCAGCTGTCATTAATAAGTTCTTATAATTTCAATTGCTACGCAACGAATATCAATAATACAAAAAGTAAATAATGTCCCTGTTGGTTGCCTTTTTTCTGCGTTTCCTACATGACTGTCAAAATCCTAGAACTCGACCTACACGGCCTTCTACACAAAGAGGAGGAAGTTAATAGGATGTTATATTTGGTAACAATGAGCCGACACTGGAGTACCCTTAAGCTCATTTATAAAATACTTAAAACTTACTTAAGAAATACTTCAAGTAAACTTTTTATGTCTTTTTATTCTCGAATAATATTTCTCGGCTATTTGGCTATAAATATTTTATACATAGGTAGTGGGAATATAATAATTATTTTGCCAATAATAACAATATAATAATAGAATTTTTTCACAACACAAGCTGCACTTATTCTCATTACGAATTTCTGAGTTCTGTCATAAATTGACCATAAGTCACTGAGCACCTCACTGACCATGTATATATATATATATATATATATATATATATATATATAAATATATAGTACACTCATATATCGAGTGATATTGTACATATGATAGTCCAAGTCATGCGATGAAAATGTTTTTAATACCGAGTTTGAAATGCCAGGACTGTGTGCATAGAATTGTTTGTCATGCCAAAGTCAATTTAGTCCATTCAATGCTATTTTATTGGCAATTTGACAAATGCTAATGCTTGCACCCACACACACGCACAACACACACACACACACACACACACACACACGCTGGCACAAGGTAAAAGTTTGCATGTCATTCGAGCTGCTTCATTTTAACGCAACCTTTTTTTTGGCCTGGGCCACAAGGTGTGAAACAATGTGATGGAAGCGGGAGCTATGTGTGAGTGTGTGGGGGTGTGGCATTTTTGTAACAGTAAACATTATACACACACTGGCGCACGTTGCAACGTCTACTGCTGGGTAAATTTAATGCACATCTGAGGCATACTAGTTTGCTCTTTTGCCTTGATTTATTTTGTTTATCAAAAATTTAATGTTATTTATAAGTTGCTGAAAGTTGAGAATTCAGCTGAAACTGCTCCTAAAACTCGTTTTGCTGTGCAGTCAGTGTGGGGAATACTCAAGTCAGCTACATATTCATATGTTCAATTATTTAATACACTAGACGAGTAAGCCAACTTCAGCTATCTGTTTTGTCGGAGTGGCTGGCATTAATGGCTTTAATGGCTTTAATGGCTTTAATGGCTTTAAGCCAGCGCCAGACAAAAGCGAATGCAGCAATTAAAAAGATGGCATTGGCAAAGCCTTTCAACCGCTAGTTGTCTGTCAGAGACACGCTTTTGGAATGCACTCTTTTTTTTTGATAGTGTACTTAATCTTCTGAGCCATATATTCTTCTATGTACATATATACCACAATTCTAGGCCCACACTCAGCAAAAATTCGAAATGATTAAGCAACTAAATTTCTAACATTTATGGTTGCTTTCTAAAACCGGGGTGAAATTTTCTTATTTCGTCTAATTTTCAGGGTGTTATTCTCAATGTATGTATAATAGAATAAATCTTATATTAGCTTTTTTGTTACTTTTTTATTATTAAATATTGGCTTTTATTAATTCACATGGCTGAACAAATTAGATTAAAAAAGTTTACGATGTGAACTCTAATATGAAAGCCGAGCTAGTAAATATCTCAACTTTATTCTGAGTCTTAGAGTATATTTTTTTAATGGGTTTCTACATTTTTGAAAGTTTTTTTAATAATAAAACATTTATAAGAAAATAGACAAAATCGCTGTATTATTGAGATTATCGATTTATTTGAAAATAACAAGTTTTCTAATATTTAAAAATGATTTCTGAAAAATAGCAATATATTTTTTTAAACGATTTACTAAAAGTATAGTTTTTTTCTGAGTGCACTCTCCTGCTGCTGCTGCGTAGCATTGTTGTGGCAACCACAAAGGCAGCAGGTCTGCAGCTTAGGACACAGAAGGTGCCTCAGCTCATTGCCCCTTTCCATTTCCTTTATATTAATGGCCAGCACAGACTTAGTTATTGCTGTTGTTATTGTTTTCGTGTTGTTGATGTCATGAAAGTCTCTTTAAGCGCCTCAGTCTTTCCCATTGTGTGTGTAAATTATTGATTTTCATTAGTGTCTCCGATTACAGGTTCAAACCCGCTTTGCTTACTAGTCCTGTAATATTGACGTAAAAAATGATTTAGTTTCCAATCGAGAAGCTTAAAGATGTGCCTTGTTTGGGTGCCTCTTGCTCTCTATGGCATTTTTAATTTAATTAAAACGTCGGCACGCCCATCGCCATGGTCACAATGCAATTGTAAGGTTTCCATTTTAATTAAAGTTTTTACGCCCATTCACTTGCCGCCAGTGCGAAGCAAAATCGCAGCACAAACACAGCCAGCGGCAGAAGCATTCAAATTTCATATTTCGTTGGAGTCGCTGGGAAGCCGCTCGGGGGTAGAGTTGTGGGTGGATGCGACTATTTAAATTGCGAAAAGCAAAACACAGAAATATGAAGCAGAAACTGATAGGTAGAGGATGTGAGTGCCCTGATTTTGTTGCCCACTCAAAATGCTCCTCACTCAAAATGCAGCCGAAGCGCGAGCCAATTTGTTGAGCAAGTTTTTATTTTTTTTGGGTCCCCTGGCACGGAGCCAATCGGCGAGCCTTGGGCATTAAACTTTCAGCTGGTAATTAAACGATTATTTCAGAGCTTGGGCGCAGGTGCTTAACTTGTTATTGATGTGTTTACTTTAAAGCTGACGCATCTTAGAAAACAGACCCAACGACCCAAAATGGCTTTAGTCTGCTTAAAGACGGGCTTGTCATGTTTCAAAGCATTTCGAATGCTCTGTAATGAAATCATACAATTTGTTATGTACTCAATTTAGAATCCTCTATTTCTATCATAAAGAACTAAATTTTGATCGCGTTATCTCCTAAATATAATTTCCAATGCATTATTGGCTGGGTATCATAACTATATTTTTGTCGGTTCTGATTAGACTTTTTTCTTCTGGGTTTTCTCCAAGTCATGCTATAAAAGTTGAACCATTTTGCATTTAAATACCTTGTAAATATATATTATTTTTGCAGCTTAAGTTTTACTCTTCACGTTTTTATTTTTCTGTATCGTCTGACTTCAGTTGACATTATATAAATAATTAAAATAAGACAAATATAGCTTTAGTTTTTTGATGGACAACCTCAGCTATGTATCCTGCATTGTTTTGCTACTTTGCACTCCCTATCAAGGTCTCGTTGCATCTACTTCAATCTGTTGTACGTTGTCTTGCATAATCATACAACAACAAAAACAATGCAGCTGCCCAATTAATGCAACACAAGGCACGACAAAAGCCTTTGGCCCCTGTGTTGGCAATCTAATTGTGCAAATTGGTTAGGCAAATATTATATTTGACGTCTAGCCTCCCGCACGGCCAAGGACTGTTAGCTGCATGACCTGACTGTGCAATAAGTACTTCAGTCGATGACCTCCGCAATAATGTTGCACTTTGTAATTCTGGTTTGTGCAAGTTGAATAACTCGCATTAATACAACTTAAGTTGCCTTAAGCACAAACAACGCCCGCAGCCCTAGGGCAATATCTAATTAATGTGTCATCTTAGACATCCTTCGGCGCATACTCAAAAAAAAAATCGTCCTGGAAAAGTTGTCTTGTTTCTATGTACACTTTAAAATGAAAATTAGATTAATATTTTCTTAATTTGAGAAACATACACCTTAACGGTTAGAAATGTAATCCCTGGTTTTTAGAAAGCCACAACCTTAAATCTTAGAAATTTACCGACGACTGCTGTCCAGGGTCACAAATTACAATTTAACTTCGCTCAATGAGCTCACTTTGAGGATCCCTGAGTGACGCTTATCAACAGTTCCAATCCTGTTTTCAACTGTCGAATTTCGGTGCCCCTCCAAGTAAGCCACAGAATGCACACAAGTCTCTCTCTCTCTCTCTTACTCTGGTGAGACAGGGAGTAGAGTAGATCTTTTGTCAACTTAAAATCTTTTTTCTTTAAGTACTGGGTAAACAATAAGCAAACGCGAAATGACTATTTGCCTCACCTTTGTACAAGTATACCCTGTAATTTACAATTAGGTATGCACAACCATGACTTTTACCCATCAACCGCCAAGGCTCTAGGGGGCATAATGAGGAGGCCATCAAATTTTGAATAATTTTAGTTGAGCCTTGGTCAACATGTGAAACATTTAATAAAAAACCTGTGGAATTTTGCCTACATTTGGAACACAAATTTCCTTTTTACAAATTACCGCGAGCAGTTGTTGGCTCACTGACTCGACTTAATTCGATACAAGTGGGTAACGATCTAAAAATAGGAGTGTACCCCATAGATATGGTGCCACACAGGCATGGGTGAGCACAATTTTCAGTTTGGTGCCAAATTGAAAGGTTAAATCGAACATAGGTCAGTGCTCAACTGGATGGCTTGGCCACTCAGACATTCTGTTAAGGTGGCAGCAAATAAAAAATAAAACATGTTACATTTCAAATTTGTCTACACTGACTGTTGACTTTGTTTTCTACTTTTTCGTGGCTGACTGGCTGTACAATTAAATTTGAAACCTGAGCCTTTTGCTCAGTTCAAAACTTTGCCGAAACGTGAAGAAACAAGATACGTGACAGAATTTTGTGCCAACAGACGAGCAACGAGAGGACAGTAAATGTTTTGTTGCAAGCACACATGTCTAGGTTATTGAACTACCTATAGTTCATTCAACTTAGCCTCCGATTTATACTTCATCACTGTGAGCTTCAAAATATACTTGAGTATATTAGTTGTATACGCAATGCGAATGCTATAGTCAAATCCATAACGTATTCGCCTAATGGTTCATAGTTGAATTAGCCAACTGGTTCAGAAATGAGTAATATATGTTATACATAGGAAATTTAAAATAAAAGACTAAATATTAAATTAAAATATACTTTTAATAGAATTAGATAAAATAGTCATATTTCAATATCATTTATTATCATAGAACTATAAATAATTCTGATTGGCGAAATTAATTCGACTATTTTGTATAAATATATATAAACATTTTGGTGGTAAAAGTAATGCAAGGGATTCTCAAAAGTAATTAAGAATTCTCCTCATAGTTTAAGCTGTTTATTTATTCAGGAGTTAATAAAATTTATAATATAATATAATTTAGTACGTATTGAGGTATTTCTTTAAAAGATTAAATTTATTTATATAGGTTACTTGAATAACTATATTTCTTAGCAAAATGGATTTTTACTATTTATAAATTTGGCGCTTTATAGGAGAAAATATAGCTACCAGATATTAAATAATAATAAATACATATGTGTAAGTTTAGATACGTAATATGAAGGCTCTTTAAAATGAATAAAATAATATACGTCTAAAGTCTATTTAACTAAAATATTGTTAAATATATTAAATTTAGTAGTATCTTTTAATATAACTTTTGATATATTTATTATAGAATTAGTTGAACAACTATATTTCATAGCTAAATGGATTATTATTATAGCATATGTTTGATTAATATTATTAATGGAAATATATTCAACATTGATTAAAAATATTTGTGTACTCTTGACCTTTTCACAAATGGAAAGTGAAGTTAATGTTAAATGTACTACATTTCGTGATATATCTTATAAAACATTTTATTTCTTTGTAGTTTCCGTGTATAGCTGTATTTAATAGCTAATAATAAATAAGCATATGTATATTTTTTAATCTCAGCAACAAATTATATATTTATATGGCGAATGGTTGTTTTTCGACTTGGCTCTCTTATGTATCTTTGAGGCTGACTTTGCTGGCACTGCTGCCTTTGAGCCGAACCAAGTCTGGGTCATTTGAGTTAGATGGATGGTTGGGAAAAAACGGCGTTGCAATGTGAAGCCGAAATAGGAGGAAAAAGCGCAACTGCGAGCACCAAATTATATTCGTCTAATGGTCATTGCTTGGGTTTGCTGTGTGTGTGTATGTACATGTGGGTGTGTGTATGGGTGAATGCTACAAAACACAACTCGCTGCCTGCTAAAATATTTAATAGTTCTCGTTTCAGTTGCTCTCTCAATCGCAGCGGATTAAGCAAATCACAAAGTCAGTGGCCCCAGGAGCTGAAACTTTTACAACCGTCCATTTGACTGTTTGACGTTTTGACCGTTTGACTGTTTGCCTGTCAGCAATCATCGCTGGACGCTACTGCTGTAGCTGTAGCTGTAGCGTTGTCTGAATGCAATTAAAATGTCAGCGCTCTTTGGGCCAAAGGACGTGACTCTCCAAATGACCAAAGCATATGAGACGGACAGGCTCTGTTTGCCAGGATGCGGACTCATAGACACACCACACCACTCTCATTTCACATGCCGAAAGGATGGATAGAATACTACTCGTGCACTCAGAAAAAAATCGACGTACATTTTTGTAAATTGTCATAGATGACAAATGTGGAGTTTCCAGGGAGTGGTTCTCTGTACGTGCAATCATAAATAATAAATAATAAAACTTTATAATTATTAGGATGATTTTAAATGTTTTTTTGTTGAACAAACTAAGCGCTATTTTATTTCTGAGTGTATCTGAAAACATTTGGCCGAGTTGGATTTGTAAACTCTTTGCGAGTGAATAGCTGCAGCAACCACGCCCCCAAATGTCCACACAGGGCCATTAAGCGCACTTGTGACGCACGTAAATTAATTTACTGTTAGCCATTTATGCCCCTCTCTTCCTGCCTCCATGTAACCGAACAAACTGCCAACAACAACAGTCACTGCCACAACAGCAATGAAAGTGAAAAAGAGAGTTGGTTTATTGACAGCCGAAATATGTGGCAAGCAGCACAAAACAAAAAAAATATATATGTATGGCTGCTAAAAGTTAAATAATAAATAACATTTAGCACAACCCACAGCACCAGATACGCATCCTAATCGCTCATTCCCCTCCTATCTATCTTAAAGCTGATCTTATAGTGGAAGGAAAATACTTAATGTATATGTATAAAATGTATTGAAACAATTACCATGAAAATATTTAAATACTTGAGAAATGCAAGTTGAATTTTCTTACACATAATTCTTTAGTATAGTGTGCATATAATACTTTCATTTCTTTTTTAAAAAATTGTTAGAAATTATTAGTTTCCACAAGTTTGTATCCAATTTAAATTACTACTAGAGTATCTAAAGATTTTATGCAAATTATATGATGTTGTTGTGACAAGCACGTTTGCCCCAAAAACAGTGTTGCAGCCATTTATAATAGATGCCTTTGGATTGCAGTCAAATTGGGGATATTATCACAGACTGGTGTCATTCATTGGCAGGCATTCGTTTGTCCAAAACAGATACTTAAGTGCCACAGAACGTGGCACTCGATGCGTGTGTGTGAGGCTTGTAAGCGGAAGCACGCGACTCTGACGGAAATTGCCACCGGCACATGCAACACACGCAACATTGCCGACAGCCAAACAACAGCAGTTGTGAAATATGGAAGTTTAACAAATTATAAAAAAAAGGTAAAATTTTTATGCATAGCAAAAGCTTAAGACCTTGACAACCCTGACCAAATGACCCAATTAATGAACTTCAGTGAGCAGCAATTACAAACCTTCAGTGAGATGGAGAGAGAGAGAGAGAACTTAAGCTGCATTGCAGATCAAAACCAGGGCCTCAACAATGTCACAGCTGCAGTCCAGCTTAAATGTTTGCGAACAGCATTAAATGCAAGCAAAGAGCGAATATTAATGCTCTTCAGCGCTCTCTGGCTTGCAGGCACAGCTCTTTGAGTGAGCAGCTGCTAATTATACCATTTCGGTCAAAATAATAGAAGTACGCCTTCTTAGAGCATTTAATTCAAATACGACTTATTTATGGTGATAAAATCGAGACCTCTTCAATATCTTCAATATGAAGGAAAAATTACATTCAGCAAAACAACAAAATTTTTGTATGAAAAATAATTAACGTTGTAAAATATAACCACCCATCATATCTATTTTTAAGAAATTCTATTAGCCGCAGGGACAGCTGTGAAACTTCATTTCCATTACCATTATAATGTTAAGCTACAATAATAATTTCAATAAAATAATTAATAATAATTAATTATTCAAGCACTTTTATATTTTGTTTAAGTACAATTTTTATAATTTTTTTGAATATATTTTAAATATATTTTTGTAAAATTTTTTAAGACATTTGTGTGCACTATTGTTATTTTGACCGTAGGTGTACATAAAGAGAGGCAATTGAAGCTTAAGCTACATTGCAGATCAAAACCTGGCCGTCATTAAATGTCGCGGCTTCAACCAGGCTTAGAATTCCAAATGGATGTCAGCATTAAATGCAAGCAAAGAGCAAAACAACACTCTTAAGCGCGCTCTCTTAAGCGAAAGCGCTCTCGTCTCACTTTTATCCGGCCTGCGTGTACCGTTAGCTACAGGCAAACGCTGCCTTTCGACATTCCCTGTTTAGTTTGCCGCAGTCCAGCAGTGAACGCGCATCACGCGGATATTTAAGGATAGCATTTGGCATTTTCCAATACTTTGTGAGCAGTGTAAAAAATAAATTCAACTCAACTCAACGTAATTTTTGTTGAGCTGCCGCATAGAAAACAAAAAAGTTTTTTTGTGGCATATTCAAGGACACGCTACTTCCCACCTGGTGTGGGTTTGTATGTGGGTGCGAATTAGTGTCTTATGTGTGTGTGTTTTTCGTGTTTTTGCCCCTGCCCATAAAATAACCCACGCAATTTTGACCGCTGAGAGGCGCAACATTTGCCACAGGTTCAGCTTCAGTTGGTTTTAGAAAATTTTGAAATTCACAGCGTGCTACTTGCAACGTTCCGCAGCAGCCGCAAAAAACAGCCTGCCCCAAAACCCTCGCCTCCTCGCTTGACTCGCATTTTGCGTTTCGCGTCGCGTTTCGTTTGGCGGACCAAAAATGTCGGTTTAGTTATACCATTATCTTCAACCTATATAAATATACATATGCAACGCGACTCTCCACCTACCCTCCCCCCTTCCACACTTGTCGGTACATGTCGCCAACTGAATATGCAGCCAACACATTTGCAAACATTTCTAGCCGGGTAAGTGATATCCCAGCAAAATTATGTGCACTCAGAGAAAAATATTTAAAGTTATTCTTGTTTTTAGAAATTTTTTAAAAATATCTTATATAACAAACAATTTCTAAAATTTAGAAGGGTTTGCCTTTGAGGAACAATTTCTTGGAAGAAATTCTTTTTAAAATAGAAATGTAGCTTTTGTCCGGTTCAAACCCTCGAAAAATGTTATGAACTATGAATGTAAAATGTTTTTATATTTGTGAATCCTCAAAATTCAAATGTTTATCAAGAAAATATAAATAACAACTAAAAAATATGTATTTTTTTCTAAATTTTTGAAAAGTTCACCCTTTAATTTAGAAATGCACACTTTAATTTAAAGCGATTACTTTAAATTCTAGTAATTTACAATCTGAATAATATAGCTATCAACAATTGGCGCTAAAAGTTTGGGGATTTACTTAAATTTAGTAAGATTTTTTTTGTGTGTGTGAATTTTGGTTTGGGTTACTGCAATGCGTGGCACTGACGTTGCCTGACATGGCCAATGCACTGTGTGCCACAATATAAATTACCTGGATGGCTGACCAGCCAGCAGATCCATTCATGGCCATGCAGCACGTCGAGGCTGAGTTGAGAGCTGCGCTGAGACCAGCCGTAATTAAATTTCAGATATTATATCAAAATTTACGGCAGCACTCTGTGACGCTTTTTGTAGCAAGGCAGCAATGGCTGCAGCTGTAGCTGCAGCTTGTGCCACATTTCACATCAACTATCCAGTTCAATTCTCTCTGTTCGATAATAATAACACAGCTATTTTGACAGGAGCCGCGGGCCATTTTTCCTCGATTTTCTCGTTGAAAAATTGGCAAAAACTAAAGGCAAAAAGAAATTCTATTAGAACATATAATGGACGAGTTGATTTATGTATTTATGAGATATGTATCCTATGTACATATATATATTTCCCAGTTCAAGGCATACATTTGCTACTATTGCTATTGGCCTCTCCCAATCATTTTTGAGCCTGTATCGTAGCTCAGTGAACAATAAAGTAAGATATATTTATGATTGAAATCATACATGTTTTGATTACACTTCGGATATCGAAATATTTTATAATTTTTATTAAGTTGTATTTATTATTGATGAAACACACCAGAACTAAGTAAAAATAGAGCTCCTAGTAAGTAATAGCAGATCGAATTATACTTAATACAACAAATATTAAAAGTTAATGTCACTATGTCACTGTACTACATTGCATACTTCCAGGTGTAATAAACATTAAACAAGTACTTATGATAGAAATTATACACGATTTTATTGCACTCCAAGATAACCAAGATACCGAAATATGCTTTTTTTATTATTTATTTTGCAGCAGTGAAAATAATAATTATTATAAAAATATGAGAGGTTAACCTCACCACGCGGTACCAAAAAAAATACAAAACAATAGCAGTATAAGTTATAGCAGTATAAGTAGTAGATTTATCGACGTAACAGTAACGTTAACATTGCCAGTAATAATTCAAGGATTAATTCACTTTTCGTTGCATACTTCCAGGTGCAATAAACAAATAGATGACATCCATTTCGTTTTGGCTTTACGCTCTCAATATAAATCAATGTTTCGCTTGTCGTTGCTCAAAATTAACAAAAGGGAAAATTACACGTCCTTGCTAATCATTTTACCAGAATACGCAAAAAAGAAATAAATAAACAAACGGCCATAAATGTACGACTCACACATACCTTTAAACGCTATAATAAAACATGCTGTATGGCAAAAATAAGCGGAATTTTGTTTTGGTGTGGAGGATTGTTTATTGTTCGATGTGCCTATGCCTGAGGGGCATTCGAGTAACGCGAATTGGAATGGGAAAGGGAATGGGAAGTATCGAATACCCGGCGTTTTATCAATTGCCACATCGCGTGTTCAGCCGAGCCAAATATTACAAAAAACATCGACAACAACAGAAATTGTGGCAAGCAATAATATATTGTTGTCGTTGTTTCATATTTTTTATGAGGGTGGAAGGGCGGAGGGTAGGGGGCGTGGCACATACACGGAAAATGTGTAAATTGTTGCTAACAAGAAACTTGATAGGTTTTGTGTGCGATACTCAACAAAGAGGTTAGTTTCGAATTGTTTATTCTCGTTTTGCCATATCTGATAGCCAACATTAGGCATGTGAATTGTGTGTACTTTTGGCTAATCGAACTTTGCTGTCTCTATACACATATCTGCATATATATACGCAATTTATGTGGCACGCCCCTGACGACCATGCCACCCCAATTCTGGTTTGATATAAATGAACTGTTTATGTTAATATATGAGCTCACTCTCAAGAAGGTGGATGAGGGGGAGTAATATTTAGATGAGGGGAGGGGAATAGTCTCATTACTAAATTAAGAATGCTGGCAGCACCTGCTGTGTGTGTGTCAATGTCAGCTGGGGAAGAACCACCCGCACGCATCTACAAGCTGCAGGCAAGCAGGCAAATTACGGCTAATTAACATTTTTTTCAATTTATTCCACACAATTTGCCATTGCGGCGATGGAGAAGACAAACACTGCAAACAATATATTTGTTATTATTAGTTAATTTAATATAATTAAGCTTTTGCCAATCAAATTATGTTAACGGTAACGATGTTGACAGTCATTGAATTTAATTATTTAATAAAACCAAATATACTTTATATATAAATATATTGTTAAGGCTGCAACTTATTTGCACTTGTTGGAATTTTTAAAAAAAAATTTATTTTTTTCAAAAAGATAATATATTTGTTTATATTAGATAATTTAACTTAATTGTGGTAAAAAACTACCCGCCCTGAAATGACAACCGTTTTAAAAATAAAGATTTTTTTTTAATTATTATTTAATATTAATCTTGCCTAAGTCCGACAATTATTGGGGTTTTTTAAAAATGTTTTTTTATAAATATTTTCTGTTATTCAGATTTGCAGTTCAAAACTGAGTGTACATTGAGACTTATTAAAGCTATGAAATATTTGCACTTGTCGGAATTCTCTTAAAAATGTGTTTGTCTCAGTTGAGTGCGCTTGAAAAAAATAAGTCCTGAGGTGAATAGAGTTTTGCATTCTTGAAGTGTAGTCAAGTGAAATTGCGTCCTGAAGGCTTTTGCCGCGTTGCTGAGTGCTTAATAGCCGGAAATCTGTCTATTTCCGCCTGCCTTGGCGTTGATTATAGTTAACAGATGACCGACAGAAGCCTTGCACCCTCCCTCCCTCCATCTTCTGGCAGCTAATTCTTTTTCTGCTACTCGAGTATTAGCCGAGCCGTAATTATGCTCTAATTATATGACCTCTGTATGTGTGTGTGTGTTTCTCAGTCGAATGGCAATAAAAATCCCGGCGTTGATGTAATTTCAACTGAACGTGGCAAAGGCTTGAGTGGCTGGTGGGTAGGTGGATAGGTGGGTAGGTAGGGCAAGGCTTTAATTCTAGTTGGAAGCCCAAGTGGCAAGTAGAAACTTTGCAGACGCAGCCAGATAATTAGCAGCTCCAAAATGGAGACACAAATGGAGGCAACATGACAATTAAATGAAGCCACAAAAAGCTGAACATTTAACGAACATACATACAGTTGGGAATAAGGTAATAGCACCATAACGAATAAAAGCCAAACCAATAGTTTTCAAGTAATTCAAATTTTTATTTTTATATAATACTGGTTTTTTCTTTCTCATGTGGGCGTGGTTGAAAAACAAGGTCAAAATTATAGTCCGAAAATCGGCATATGGACATAGGTCGAACCTTCAAAACGCCATAACTTCGTCAAAACTCAACGCATTTTCAAAACCAAGGGCGTTTTAATCATGGTTTGGCCTCTAGATCAATCGGATATTTAAAGTTGAAAACGTGATTTTGGGTCGGAACATAAGTCAAAATAATAGTCCGAAAATCGGAATATGGGCATAGGTCGAACCTTCAAAATGCCATAACTTCGTCAAAACTCAACGCATTTTCAAAAGCAAGGGCGTTTTAATCATAGTTTGGCCTCTAGATCAATCGTACATTTAAAGTTGAAAACGTGATTTTGGGTCGGAACATAAGTCAAAATAATAGTCCGAAAATCGGCATATGGACATAGGTCGAACCTTCAAAATGCCATAACTTCTTCAAAACTCAACGCATTTTCAAAAGCAAGGGCGTTTTAATCATAGTTTGGCCTTTAGATTAATCGCACATTTAAAGTTGAAAACGTGATTTTGGGTCGGAACATAAGTCAAAATAATAGTCCGAAAATCGGCATATGGGTACAGGTCGAACCTTCAAAATGCCATAACTTCATCAAAACTCAACGCATTTTCAAAAGCAAGGGCGTTTTAATCATGGTTTGGCCTCTAGATCAATCGGATATTTAAAGTTGAAAACGTGATTTTGGGTCGTAACATAAGTCAAAATAATAGTCCGAAAATCGGCATATGGACATAGGTCGAACCTTCAAAATGCCATAACTTCGTCAAAACTCAACGCATTTTCAAAAGCAAGGGCGTTTTAATCATAGTTTGGCCTCTAGATCAATCGTATATTTAAAGTTGAAAACGTGATTTTGGGTCGGAACATAAGTCAAAATATTAGTCCGAAAATCGGCATATGGACATAGGTCGAACCTTCAAAATGCCATAACTTCTTCAAAACTCAACGCATTTTCAAAAGCAAGGGCGTTTTAATCATGGTTTGGCCTCTAGATCAATCGTACATTTAAAGTTGAAAACGTGATTTTGGGTCGGAACATAAGTCAAAATTTTAGTCCGAAAATCGGTATATTGGCATAGGTCGAACCTTCAAAATGCCGGAGGTGGGCGTGGCATGAGCCGAAATTGGTGACTGTATCCATAACGTTTTGGAAGATATGTGGCTTTTTCGATTTGCGATAATCGATTTGATCGATTTTCTGGCTCTCTAGTGATACCTTCGGTATTATAGTATAAAAAGGCACCTTTGTAAACATTTCTTGTGAGAGTGGTGCTATTATTTTGTTCGCAACTGTATATGAATATAATATATCATTTGGATATGTCTTGTATGCTTATTAATGTATGAACTTTATTTTCTATATTTGCAGAATGCCAAATATGTTCTCGGAAATGTTGAATTGAAGCGTAATGTGATTCCAAACAGTTGCAGCAAAAATAAAACTCGCAATTAAAACACAATTTAATAATATTAAATTTGTAAACGATACATATCAATTTTAGTCTGATTTTGATTTAAAACAAAATAAATAAAACCCAAACGCAAAATTAACCTAAGCTATGCCAATATTATCGATAATCATATCACCAAAAACAATATAGTATTTTGAGTGTTTATTAAATCTATAATATTAATAAATATATGCTACATTATTAACTATCTTATAAAAAAAATATCAAAATAAAGCCATTTTAATCCCGGAGGGTTATTTAAATAAATAAAAATAAATATAATAATAAATAATAATTTCGAAGGGTCGTTTAAGTAAATGAAATCCAAAAAAAAAGCGCTTCGAAATTAGTCGATAAAAACGCAACTCGCGCAATTTTCTGCAACGTGAAAGTGAATTTTACTTCTCGAAGTGAGTGTGCACATGTGTGTGTAAATCGCTTTGTCATGTAATATGTTTATGTCGCAGAACGGATCAAGTGCTTAAGTGCAAAGTAAAAGCCTACTATAGAATTATATGCATAAGGCAAAACACACACACACACGCATAAGTTGAACCGAGCCGAACAACAAGAAGCAGAAGAAGCCGCAGAAGTTTAGCCGCGTATTCGCAAACGGATTAGCTGCCACACATAAAAAAAAAATTAAACCAAACAAGAAAAAATAACACACACTCACACTACCTTACACTAAACATTCAAAGAAGAAGCAGCTTCCCGGTTTGGAATTCAGCTTTGCCCACCTGTCGTGACGTCAGCGCGCTGTGCAAATGGCCAAACAATTAAGCCGTTAACGATGGCGCGTACTTAAGAGCCGCTCTCACACACGCACACTCTTATACAGATATACAAATACAGACACAAGTACAGTTAAAGCTACAGCTACGCTAAAGATAACTCAGAGAAACCCATGCAGCCAATGTTGCTGATTAATTTCAAGTAAGTTTTTTGCCTTTCTCTTTTATGTTTACATTTTGTTTTTTTTTATCCCTTTAGTATACATTGCTCTCAGCTGATTGAGCACCTTAACGGTGCAACTTTTTACCACAACTAAAATCATTTTTACCTGAAATGTCGGAACATGGAATATGGAACCGCTTGAACAAATTTAAATTCACATAAGAAGAAATCGAAGAAAAGAGAATGAAAGGAACTTGAAGTCATTTAATGCAACACCTATGAAAGTCCTATAAAAAAAACCATGCAGCTGTGTTGCAGCCAATGTTTCTGATTTGATTCAAGTACACTTTTCTGCCTTTCTCTTTTATATTTACTTTCGTTTTTCTTTTAAATTTTTAAGTATACATTGATCTCAGCTGATTGAGTACCTTTAGAGTGCAATCGGAACTTAAATCATTATACTATTATACCAAAAAGGTATAATAGTATATTGGTTTTGTGCAATGTCCGTCATGCTGTCTGTCCGTCTGTCCGTCCGTCCGTCTGTATGAACGCGCGTTCCTCCGACACCCTTAGAGATAGAGACTTGAAACTTGGAACGTATACTGGAAAGTACCCTCAAAAGATAAAGTGTTTTGGGTTTGGTCCTACGTCCACTAGGGCGCTAGAAAACCGCGAAAATCGTTTTTAGCAAATCGATAAGTCTACATATCACGCCCACATCCGCAGCCTCCAGGAACTTCGTCCCTAGAAATTAAAAATGCGCATATCTGCCGTAATTTGCAAGCTAGAGTCGCAAAATTTTGCAGGTATAGTACTATGTCTACCAAAGATCGATAAAAAATATGATGGCCACGCCCACTCCACCTACCTAAACCGATTCACCTGTCGGTGTAAATCGATAAGCCCATTTATCTCACGCAATTTGAAAACTTAAGTCACCAAATTTTAAAGGTATATGCTAGTAACAACCTTCATAAATGTGGAAAAAAAATTTTGGACCACGCCCACTCCCGCCCACAAAAAACGATAAATGCCTGTATCTCCCGCAATTTAAGAGCTACAGTTACCAAATTTGGAAGGTATATTACTAAGATCGAACTCCAAAATTTTTTGGGCCACGCCCACTCCCGCCCCCAAACCGATAAACGCCCATATCCCCCGGAATTCAAGTATTTCTTAACTGTACACAAGTAAAGATATAATAGTATTTCGCTGTCGGTTACGTCCGACTGCAACGTTCTATCTTGTTTTTTATTAAAATCTTCGGGAGGGCATAAATAAGGATTTCAAAGTTTAATTTCAGATTAAAGTTACTAAATCAATTCAAATTAATCTAGTATTATAGTAAATAACTGCGCAACTTATTTTGAGGCTATAAGTCGGTATATACATGAGTTTGAAAAACTTTAAATAAACAAAGGAGAACAAAGGGAACTAGAAGCCAGCTAATGTAGATTTTGTAGAAATTAATCTGGTAACATAATACATTTTTTACCTATGCACCTTATTAACAGACATTAAATCAAGCTTACTTTAAGTCTTACTCAGACTACATAATAATGCAGATTTTGTATAAATTAATATAGCGTTATAAAAAATTCTTATATTAACATCTGATAAACGATAAATGAGTTAATTAAGAACAAAATCTTTAACCTATTGTATTGTGATACATTTTTTGTATGCATTTGGTGTTGGCATCTAACAAATTCACTATTTTTTAACTAGTCAGTTTCGGGTGTTTCTTTTTTTCCATTGTGAAATAAATTTTATTTAAATACACCAGAAACCTCGAAATCTTTAATTTTAATTTAATGTTACATTTCATTTGTAATTTCACTTAATTTATTTTGTTATTTTTGTATTCTTATGTGTCGACTAATGTTAGTTACATTATAATGGGATTTATTATGTATTTATTTATTTTCCTTTGTATTTTCTCCTTTTAGTATTTTTATTTATCGAAATATAAATAAACAAATAAATATACCAACAGGAAAGTTGGTGTGCATGGTCAAATTCATTCGGCTCAGAAAAATTTAATTAATGGAATAATTTAGCAACCTTATTTAATATTGGATTGAGACTATTTTCACTTAAAGCGAAACACGCATATTCTGCTGCTGTTTGTCAAATACAAAACGCTCATGTTGTGAACAGATAAATGTAGACAATCAGTGGATTCAAAACTTGCGGCTTATGCAATTTTCTTTTTGTCAAGCAGCTGAGGTCTGTCATAGAAATCAAAAATAAGTTGAAATCTTGGCAAAAAGCAGCATATGAAAGACATATTCAATTCTCTACCGATTCACTTGCATTTACCGCTAAAATCAAAATCTACACATTGGCTTTTGAAAAGAGCTGTGAAATAAATGTGTAAAACAGGCCCGAGAAAAGAGACGAGATGAGGCTTAAAAAAGAAGCAATTCATAGGTGGGAATAGGCAGTGGCATGGGTTGATACAATGGTGATGCCAACCATTGAGCGGCTTAAATACACACACATACACTAAGCAAACGAATATGTGGCATAAATCAAGCGCACACATACATACGAACATACACGAACACACACAGCTGCCACAAGCCAATGGCGCTTAAAGGCATTTCGCAAAGTTTTTGACTTGAGCATTTCAATCGTGTGTTTTATTGCGCACATATTTTATGCCGTTTATGCTCAAAATTCAGCTCAACATGCGCTGCTTTGTGCCACGCGTCCTCCACCTCCATACACTCAAAAAAAAATTGACCTCAATTGTAGAAATTCGCCAAGAGTCTGCTTGTTATTTATGAAGAATACTTCTAAAATTGAAGGTTGTGTATTGTCCACATCGGCTGTTATTTAAGAGCTACAGTTACCAAACTTGGAAGGAAGATTACTAGAAACCTTCTCTAAGAATTTTTTCAGCAAGGGCCCAAATTCATCAAAAGCCTATATCTCCTGCACTTTAAGAACTCCAGTTACCAAACTTGGAAGGAAGGTCATTAGAAAACTCTTTCAAAATTTTTTTTCGGCCACAACCACGCCCTATTGCAAAATTCACAGTACCCTATATTCATGACTCGAATGTAGAAGCCGGGACAGAATTACTTATTTCTGAATTTTAGAAAGGATTTTTTGTAAAAATGTGGAATTTCATTTCTACTTCTTAGAAATGATTACAAATATATACTAACTCCAAAAATAGACATAACATACATATTATTGGGATTAGGGTCAGCCTTTCTAGATTTTAGAAGTTTCTTTATATTCAGAAATTATTTAGATTATTTTCCGAGTGTATGGACGGGTGACTAGCGCACAGACTTGAAATTTCAGTTGAGCCAAATGTCTTTGAGTTCATGAGTGTGTGTGTGTCCTGTGGCGCAGCGTCGTCTTTAGCGCGACTTCGGGGAAAAACCGCAATGCGGCACATTATGCGAGCTGAAAATCCCGGGCTTGAAGCCACACAGCAAAAGGCAGTCTAGGAAAACGCAGCCGCAAAAGAAATGCGCAATGTTTGCACTCTACTTAGATATCAGGGCGGGGGCGAGTCAGCGGGCGGTAACGGAATTACCCACTGGACACAGGCACTTGACTATCTTTCAGTTAGCATTGTGGTGCAGTTAATAAACTCGCGAATACGCGAATGCGTGGCACAGTTCTTCTACCTGCCACACACTGTGCAACATAATTAATTAATGTTTTTGATACGGCGGAATGCAAGTATTTGCAGTCGTTGCGCCAAATGTAAATGTTGGCTTTGTTTGTGTTTGTGTAATATGATATTCCGCATACGTACACTCAAAAACAAATCGTTCTAAAGTTAAGTAAGTAGTAATATGAAAGCTTTTTGTTTTAGAAATTCTTGCCCCAAAAAATCTGAATTTACTTCTTGAATAATGTAAATATGGGGACCAACCAATGGCGCCAAAAGTATGGCGATTTATTTAAGTTAACGCAGGTTTTTTATGAGTGTAGTGTAGCCAAACATCAAATTAAATTTGAAAAACCAAAAGTCACATTGTGTTAAGGTCCTTCGATTTTAATGTTTTTATAAATTCATTTTTGCCCATGGCGTCAGTCGCAAGCAGAAATTATGAAATCATGAAACATAACAACAAATGTCAACAGATGTCAACTGCGCCGTGACTTTAGTTCACCCTAATAAAAATAATCAAAGGCGTACAAAAAACAATCAGCAACATGACCAAGGCAGCCAAGGGCTATAACCATAATGATGATTTACTTTTGTAAATATACAAACTATACAGTACATTGAAAGTAAAAGCTGGGGATAGCACCAAAATAACAAACTGAATTTGTTAGAAAATCCATTTTTTTTTTCAATAATACAATTAACCCAACTTGTAAAAATTTGAATTATTTTTATTAAATACATAAATAAATTTAACTTACGTTTTAAATACGTTTTATTAAAAAAAGTAGTAGGAAAACTAAAATTGTTCTTCGTTATTGGATTTCAATAACATAATTTGTAAGAAGTAATACGATTATTCTTAATAAAAAAAGAAAGAGATCCATTAATTTATAAATTTATGCACTATTCTATTTACATATATACTATTTATAGGTATATTCACGCTTATTATATAGATACATAGATATATATACGCCGGACATGTCATGGAATATCCATGATTAGCCAATTAAAGGCTTTATTTTTGTAAGCATACTTTTACTGTTGAAATACTCCCAATAAAAATATACAATTTTCAAATATTTTAAATCAAATATGTTGATTCAATACTGATTTTTCCCAATTACTCAATAAAAAATAAAAAATAAAAATGCGCCTTCGAATTGAATCGTTTTACAAGCGATTTGAGGATATTTTTTGCATTCGGTAGTCGCTTTACATAAGAGGCTTAAGAGCCTTTTTCAAAAACACATAAAACATTGAAGCGAGGCTCAGAGCTCTGTGTGCACAAATACACCGGAGAATTTCAGCCTTTAATCTTTAGTAAAGAAATTGATTGGAATCTATAGATTTTTTTTATATAACTAGAGTATTGAATTATGAATTTTTCTTGGTTTAGGTTTATTTAGAAAACATTACAATTTCGGCAGACTCTGTCAGGGACGTTGACTCAAGAGTTTTCTTCATTGTGTGTTGCCGTCTTTCGCTTTTCTCGCTGCTTCGCTTATTGATTTTTATTTACTAATGAAAAGTGAACATAAGGAAGAATGAAGGAGACTAGCACTTAACCCTTTTACATGCTATCTGCCGATGACGTCAGATAGTCAGCGGCAGCGACTATACAACTGCCAGCTTTTACACTCTTCAAAAAATGGCCCCAAATTGAAGTAAGTCGCTATACTTTTGGCGACAATTGTTGGTCACCATATAATTCAGAAAGTAAATTTCCAAAATGAATGGTTGTTTCCTTCTAAAATCCAGTGTTTGCAATTCGTTATTTCAGAGTGTTCCTGAACTTTTGAAGGGAGTTTTTATAAAAATGAGTACATGCATTTATACTTTTCAGAAATTAATTTCTTCATAATAAAAAATGTTTCACCTTTCTTAAATTAATAATTTTTGTTTTTTCATAAATACAAATTATTTATAACATCAAGAAAACCTTTATATTACTTATGGCGATTTATTTCTGAGTGTACGTAAGAGCTAGGAAGCCAGGAAATGGAATTACACTTTAAAAAGAAAACACTGTCCCTGTGTCCCAGCTCATAATACTCTTGTATGTAGTTAGTTGTCTCATATGTGTGTTTGTTTTGTGTGTGTTTGGTGTTTGTTTGTGTTTGTGTTTGTTGTTGTCGAGCACACATCACACGCCTCTGTCATTGGGGAAGCATTTAATGTAACCCACATAATTATTAGTGTGCGAGCGCACCCAGAAAATAATGCGTAAAGTCGAAGCTGTAAATTATTGTTAAATATTTATGAAATGTGCTCGGGCTGCTGTTGTGTAATCATAAATGTTAATTGCATTTACAGTTACAAACGAAATAATAGTAGCACCACATCGTAGTAAATTTAAATTTATAAGTGAATACGTTTTTAGAAGTGGACGAGTCTTAAGAAAAAGAAAAGTAAGAAGGAAAGAAAAGTAAGGAAAAGTAATTAAAACGAACTTGATTAAGAAATAATTATGAAACCAAGAAAATCAACGAAAAAATTAATAGCATCACGTTATAAATTTCAACTTATAATTATGAAAACTATAAATAAAAAAACGATTTCTGTAAAAAATGGGGTACTATAAATTAATAAACAAAAACATTTATATATATTGTAAATAATTCTAGGAACAGGGTGAATACTAAGTATGAATAATAATAAGTATGTATGTTAAAAATTAGCAGTGAAAATCGGAAAACTATTTTTTTGTGATTTGATTCGTATGAAAAATTGTCGTTGTGGTGTTATTATTTTGTTCGCAAGTGTGTATTACACTTTCGCACACACTCAAAGTGGGTTGGGGTGAAAACTATTCAGGCATAATTGCCGCGTTATGGGCCAGCGGATGTGAATTCTTTTTAGTTATTCGTGTTCGTATTCGTATTCACAAACACATTCGCAATTGAATGAGCAGGCAACTTGGAGCGTGACATGTGCCACTTCCGCCTGATAGCGTCACCGTCATGGATCCGTATCCATATCCGGATCAAGTGGGTATCGTTGCGGATATAAGTATGTGTGTATCTCTATCTCTCTCTCTCCCTCCCTCTATACCGCTCTCACTTTCTCCCTCACTGCGGTTTGAAATAAAACAAAGTTCGCGTGCTATTGGAGCGTTTGTTCTGAAACACGCTGCTTCAAGAGACGACCAAAAATGAAATGTATTATTAAGACTTGTTTTTTATTTTAATATCTTTCATTCGCTTCTTTGTTTTTGGCGCTTGATTAGTTGTTTGTCTGTTTTTTTTTTTCTTTTAGAACACGCCATGTTTGTATTGTGAATGAAAATTAGTTTCATTTATCAAAATTTTCAACGTATGCTTTATTCGGCTGTCAGCAAATAAAAGAATGCTGCAACTAAAGTTGCAACACTTTTTGCATTTTATGCTGAGCTTTTAATGTAACATGTTCTTCACTCTACTTTACATAATTCTGTTGCGGTCTCCACTTTGAAGGCTTTGAAGGCGGGGCTTTAACGCGTTTTGTCTTAAAGCGCAGAAGTGCATTTAAAATGCTCATGGAATGCGAAAATGGGAACAAATCTGCCGTTATTTATGCAAACGTAACTTCTGCTCTTTAGAAATTATTAGTTTGCCTTTTTGCATTTGCCTATTCCACAAGCCAAGGCACTGTTTCTTTTTATACCCTCAACCCATTGAAAATACCTTAAAAGGGGTATAATGGTTTCAGGCAGATGTATGTAACAGGCAGATGAGACATATTCGATCCCATAAAGTACATATATTCTTGACCGTATCTTTCAGATCTGTGATTTGATTTTTTAAATTAGGAATGACGCACATAAAGTTTCGATCTTGTGAATAAATATAAACATACAAAATATATAAATAAAATTTAAAAAATAGCACAGTTTTCTTTAATTCTTCTGTGCGTGCGGCTGCAATGCAAAATTCGGCAAATAAAAGCTGGGATATATTTAACACATGATTAGCGGATGCAGGTTACATCGTAGTCCAGCTCACTCGACTTCATTTGTAGCTGCTTTTTGTTGCTGTTGTTCTGCGGCCATTTGTCTTAATGCTTTAAGTTGTTCTTGTTGCAGCTGCAACAGCAACAACAACAGCAACTGCAACTGCTGTTTGCTGGATACTCTTGCAGTAGTTGTTGTTGGCAGTTGGTGCGTTTTGCATTTCCGTCATTATGTTTGGCCATATAAGCGGTCCTAGCATTTGGCCAGCATCCTTCCGCTTTGTGTTGGTGTTGTTCTAGTTGTTGTTGGGGAATTTTGCATTTGCCCGCTGCATGCCTTGTATTAAGTGACTGAACTGAACTGGAATGCGTATGTTAATATCAGCTCAAGCACACATTACTCACCAGGCAAATCAAAACCAGACTATAATGGCCATACCAACGGCTAATTAACCGTTAATTTCTATCGCGTGTGGACTTAATAAAACCGTCCAAAAGCAGAGGGCACTAGACAAATGGTCACATGACAGGCATCTGTTGAAGCGTTATAGAGTTTGTTAATTTGTTGTTCTAAATATAAATATTTTTCTACATCTTAGAAGTATCCTCCCAAAAATTAAAAAGAGGAAAGTAGTAGTAGTAGTAGTCTCTGAACAATAGGGTTAGGTATTCAAAGACTCAGGGTGAATGCAGCTAAGCCTATTTTGTGTTTGGGCCCTTGCTGCTCCTTATTCTCTAATTATATGTTGCGACATCATCAACGAGCCGCCATCTTAACAATAACTTCCATATACGTCAACATAATTAATTTTCAATTATCCGTGTGGCATTTGGCCCACATTTGACACACACTATTGTAGAACAATGGTGTGTCTACCGTTACTATTAATTGTAGTCCTGTTTTGGCCATCAACGTCATCATTGTCGGACTGACGTCACTTAAGTACAATTAAGTGACATTTCGAATAAAATACATAGTTCACAAAAAAGGACACATGAGAAAGCAGCATTTCTGTTGAATGTAATGATTCTGATAAATGAATCAAACAAATATTCATCATGTCATTACTATTTTTCATGCCTTGCTTCAGACACGCCCATTATACTCCCCTTACACAGGCTTACAGAATTGCGGACTACATTTATTGATAGCAGAATTGTTAAATTGGTTATTTTACGTGTTTATTTTTAGTAGGCTTATATTCAATATGTTTTTTTTTTTTGTTTTTTTTTTTAGTTAAGTATACCTTTCTTTTAACATTTCCAATTGTAGGCTAAAGATATTGCTAGCACATTGCATTGTGCATTTTTAATAAATTAATTTTCAATTGTTGATTTTGATAATCGTGAATCTGGTCTGTGAAATGAAAGTATGCTCTGCAGGTGGTTGTCGAGTGTTGCCTATGGCCCATATATCAACATTCAACAACACTTACATAAAACACACACATTTGCCATAACTGTTTGCCCTTGTTGTCTGACAGCCCGAGAGAGTGCTTGAAAGAGCGTTGGTCACGCTATTTTATTGTGTGGTGTGATTTAATGGTTGGTTCATTAATTCCCAGATACGAGGTGTCGCATTCAAGTGCTCAATAGGACTGAGACGATTATTTCAAATTAGTCCACTCGGTAAAGTGCTCAAATAGCTTTTGTTAGCATCCATTCAACTGCATTCAAAAATGGCGGAAAATTTGAAAAATGCATGTTTTCCACTCTACGTCGGCTTAGTTAGCTCAATCAGAGCAGGTGGAGAAGTGGTGGTCTTTGAGTATCTTCGATTGCACTTTTGTCAATGCGGCGTAGTTAGATACAATTGTACAAAAAATAATAGCCCCACCATCACATCTTTTCTTACCATAAATTTTACTATTTCCAAATGTTTGTTTTTAATCATTTTATTATTTTATTATTATTTTGAATAAAAGGGAAAAAGTAAGTGCACATTTGAAAAATGTTTCTAGTATTTCTTCTCCCAAATTTTCTTTCTTTTTTTTCTTTCTTTAACTTTTTAAGAGTCCTCAACTTTTATAAACATACGCATTAGTTCTTTTAAGCTTAGTGTGAGAGTGTTGCTAATATTTTTTACGCACTGTGTTCTGCTCCGGCTCTGTCACGTTTTACATAATAAATGCTGACGTTCATGTCAAGCAGAGCGAATGAACTACAGTGGCAATGAAAGTGTGCATGACAGAAGGACAGCAAAAAGAGCTAAATGCGAACAAGAGGAAAACAAGTCGCATAAAAAGCGAAAAACAACAACTACTTATGCGCAGGTAGGAAACAGACAATGAAAATGAGAATGAGAATAAATGGCAAATGACAGAACTGGAATCTTAACCGGAATTATTCATAATGTTCAAGAGGCACGCATACATTTGCATTTCACGGATACGAGTGTCACTATCGAGGCACAGACAAAGACAAGACACAGACAGGACAGGGACAGGTGCGGAGACAGGGACAACAGATATTAACATACATGTGCCATTGCCAGGATAATATGTGGCCTAACCCCAGCCACAATACAAAACATGTAGGTAACCGCTAGTGGAGAGAGCTCGACTAGAAAACACCCTATGGTTAAATGTTTGAAATCGATTTTTCAGATAGACAGCTCTGATCGAGAAACTATATACTATGTGAAGTTGATCCCTGCTGCCTGTACCTTAATATAGCACAACTTCATTATGACCTTTTAGCCAATTTTCAATGGGTTCAAGGGGTATAAACGCAAAGCCAGTGAAGCGAGTCATTCATTTTGGCAACCCCACACCCTCACACACACACATATACACACATACACACACACAAACACGTATACTCATAAAAATGAAAAATACTTGAAAACGTTTGCTGAATTTCAAACATTCTTCGACTGTAGCGTCTTCTTCACCAAGCATCGAATGTTGAATGGAAATTTTGCCAACGACAGATGAAAAAAATCAACAATGTAAACAAAAAAAAAAAATGTAGGTACGACAACAGATAAAAAACAAACTAAAAAAAATAAATCCGAGAACTTGGATGCGAATAATTAAAGTGAAAAAAGTTTCCTTCTTTCGATTTTGATTATGTTTGATAAGGTTTTTTTTTTTGCTTTATTCATCGCACGTTGATTCGGTTAGTCCGCCTTGTCAATTGAAAACGGAGGAGATTGTCGTTGATGGGTGGAGGGGGGCCTTTTTCCAAGTTGTATCAAGGCCAAAAATATTGGCACTACATTGGACGAGTCACAGTCCTGGCTAGTGAGGTCAGGTTTCATTTAACTCGGGCCCGCTGTTCGGCTACTGACAGTTACCTAAAGTTGACAGGCGACACAAGCACAGGGAAAACAGTCACACCAAGACAACGACGCACCAAAAACAGACAAACAGACAGGCAGAGGGACGGATGAGTGGACGGACACAGCTCAGCGTTTATCTGGAACCGAAAAAGTAATTTCTTAGAAAGTTCATAGCGGTTGGGCAACCCTGCACATAAGCCGAAACGAGTGTCAAGTGGTATTGACGATTTGTTAATGGTGTTGGCGCAACGGTTTCTTGACTAGCAGAACCGGGAGCTCGAGTTGGAGCAGGGCGAAGAAAGGCAGGCAAAGGGCAATACAGACGGCACAAAGGATTTGGGTATGGAAATCGGACAAGAGAATCGTCCAACCAAATCTTCAATATCCTTTTGTTTACAGCTTGAGTGGAGCAGAAAGGCAAACACTGCTGGACACGAAGACTTTCTACACTCAGAAAAAAATCGCATTGAACTTTAAAAATTAAGTCGCAATATTTTTGGTTTTTAAATTTCAGCGAAAATTGTTCTTAAATATAAAAAAAGGGTGTTTAATATTCAGTGTTTTTTTTTTAACTCTAACAAACCTTTTTAATTTTAATAGAAGTTATTAATTATAAACAAGATTTTCCAAAAATTCAGGTCGATTTTTTCTTAGTGTGCGAACATATTCATATCTACAGTTTTATCTTGGATTTCTTTTGAGTAGCAGCTGCTATTTCCGGCGTTTCCTCGACACAAAGGAATTTCATTTGCTTTTAAAGCGCTCGAGCTTTGTGCATTCGGATGCTTTAGAAATTATCAAGGTTGTTCCTGTGCTGCTTTGGTGCCTTCTTCCCAAAATTTGAGATACTTTGACGTTGCCTGTCAAAACCAACACAGCAACAAGCAAGAGCAACAACAACAAAACGAGCACCCGCAAAAACAACAACAATAACAAACAGCATTAACAACAATAGCAAAGCAAAAACACGCAAAGCACGGAACATCTTTTTACAGCGATGATAACAGAAATATTTCTTCATTCAACTTGACAACACAGCACTGAAAGCTAAATAGAAGGAAGACCAGGCACGTAACATTTTTATCTGTTATTCAAAGTTGCACCCACGCCCCTTTTGCTGCTACACTCAGGGGAAAAAACGGTTTTAATATAAGTAAATATCCCTAGAAAGTTTTTCTTGTAATTAGAAAATATTTCTAAATATTGAGACAACATTTTCTAAGATTAAGAAGGCCTTGCACTAACTCGATTATCCCAAAAGTATGGCGATTATATTTATTTTATTTTATAAATATTCTCAATTATTTTAAAAATCAACTAAAAATTTTAGAAATTATTTTTTAAAGTATCATAGGTGTTACGAATATTTGAATTATTAAAAATACAAATGTTTAATGATTATATAAGTTGCAAAAAAGCCAATACAGTAAATCTTCTAAATACACAAAAAGAAAAACACTCTGTTATTTAGAAATTTTTTTCTAAAACGTAGTTTATAGAAAGCCAAATCTATATTTCTTATTTATTTTTTCGCCATTGGCGCCAAAAGTAAGGCGCTTTACTAAAATTGGTGGCGATTGTTTTTTATGAGTGTAGGCCCAATGGCCTTGTGCCGTATTCCTTGTCGGCATGTGAAAGGTAAGAAGTAACTAAGCCGCGGCAAATTAAACTCACTCACTCCCCTAGGCGAGGGCAAAGGGACAAGAAAAGTTTTCAAGTGTTGAGCAATAATCAAAAAGGCTGGACCCTGTTTTGCCCGGAAAGTTGTCGCGAAAGTTTTGCTTTCTTATTTTTTGGCATTACTTAAGTGGGTTTACGGGTTCATTTTCAGTTGTAATGGGTGTCAAAATGTGAGGCATTTAGGCCCTCTTAATTGCGGCATTTTCACATCCTTTTCTTTTTGACTTAGCCCCGTGTCTCGCTTATGAACTGTAAATGTAGCTAACGACAAGGCGTAATTCAAGAATGATCCCAAAAAAGAAGTCTCAATTTTTTAAAGTCTCTTTGAAGTTAAATAATTTATTAACATTTTGACATGTTTTTTCTTTTCTTTTCATTAAGTTATTCTATTATTGTTAAAAATTGATTTTGAGCCAGCAGTTCGGCCGCTTTGGCATACGGAAAGCCAATAAAAATTCTTATATATCAATTACCTCAGTGGACACGGCACGAAACCCATTGAAATCAATGATGAGTGGGAAGGCACACACACGCAGGAACACGGGGTGTGAGTGTGTGTGTGTGTGTGTGTGTAAAATGAAGTGTCGTACTGTGAAAAGAATCAAATCAAATATTTATTGTTTTCGATTCAATAAATTTTTATCACGCATCCACACCAGAGTGACAAACTCCTCAATAAGAACGCATGCCCATAAGGTCGGGCTTCGTCAGGGGATATGACATGGGCGTGGCAGTTGCAAAATATCCCACAGCAGGGTGAGAAATTGATGCTGACAGCAAAAGCACACGAGCAACAAAATAAAAAATAAAAAAATAAAAAAAAACCAAAAGCACAACAAAATTGATGAGAGATGAATAAATAAATAGAAAACAAACACAAATGCGAACACAAAAGTCAAGGCGAGTGGGGCACTCAAACACATACATGGAATGGATTAGGTGCTGTTTAGGGGATGACGGGGTCAGGAATGGGAGTTGCCCAAAATTCGAACATAAAGAATTTGCAATTTAAAGGGGATTTACTTTTGCTCGTAAAACCAACGCAATGAAAGATCAAACGACATCAGAGGAGGTTGTGAACGAGGATAGGCATGAGGATGAGGATGAGGATGAGGATGAAGACGAGGGCGAGGGCGAGGGCGAGGTTGAGGACATTGTCCTGCCCTGTGACAACTTTTGGCCTGCGGCTGTGACAAAATGTCAAAAGGCTGTCATATACATACATATACAAATAACCTCTGCTGCGGGTCTGGCTACGGCAAAACAGTGCGTTGCAAAACGACGGAAAATCAACAAAATATACGGAAGCCAAGAAAAACTGGTTAACTAAGTCAGGCCGAAGATTGTATACCCTCGAAGAATGATTGATGATTTTTTGTCAAAATAAAAAGTGTTACTGCTGACTTTAATAAGAATAACTTGGTGGACAAGAAGATGGGAACTGTATAGTAAAGTTATCCGATCTCAAGGATTTCTTGCCAAAAGCTGAGGAGAATTCCAACACGCATAACAAGTTTTTTTTTGAATAGGAAAACTTATTAACAAAAAAGGGTTTTAAAAAAGGAACTCACTGATTATTACCATATAATAGTCCGATCTGAATAATTATTTATCAACATTTTAAAAACACGCATAACTGGTAGCTTCGGTTAACAATAATGTTTCTTATACAAAAACTTATGCTTCGCCCGATTGTTCCTATGACAACTATTTGATATAGTGCTCCGATAATGCTGCCTCCATTATATGTTTTATCGTAGGTGAAGTCTGCTACACTAAGTTACAAACTGCACAACAAAATTCGAATATCCTTCTGCAAGGGTAGAATGATTTGCAAATAGAAGTTAAATAAAATGTGGTGTGACAACATTGCGACGCATCAAGATGGATATGACAAGGCCAACAGCGCGAAAATCGCGTGAACATAGACACACACACACAAACACACACACACAGGCAAAACATCCACACACATAGCCAGCAGTCCTTATATGCTTTTGATAATAAAGTCAAATTGAGGGCGTCTGTGAATTGTTTTTGCTGCCATTTGCTGTTGCTGCTGTTGTTGCTGTTGCTGTTGCTGTTGCTGCTGTTGTTGCTGCTGTTGTTGCTGTTGCTGCTGCTGCTGCTGCTGTTGTTGCTGCTGTTGCTGTTGTTGCTGCTATTGCCACTGTTGACGTTTTAATCGAATCAGCACAGCAAAGGACCGTGCCAAGAAACACAAAAAAATACAAAAACAAGTTGTAAAGTTCCTGACAGTTGTTCAGCAAGGGGCAAGGGGCGGTTCATCATACGCCCTGTTGTTTATGGGCTGCAATTTGAGTAACCGACACACACACACATCCATAAGCCCACACACACCCACACACACTTGAATTTAGCCAGAATATGACATTCTGCTTGCCTCCAGTTTCGCAGGCTAATTTTCACCACAATGCTCACACAAGTTGCTGGCCAATGTTTTTACTTTAATACTCATTTAAAATTGCTAAAAGGGGTTGTATGTAGTTCAACAAGGCAGACATATTTTCACTATTAAAGTACATCACAATATTTATTCATTGAATATTGAGTTGAACGTTTAATACAATTGGCATGGCATTTATTTAACGATTATTCATATTTTTTAATATAATTAAAATTTCATCTTTGTAAACATAAGTTTTGACTTTTGTCATTTTTATGCCATATAAATGAAACTATTTAAATTTAACACATTCGTTTTTTGTCTATCTCCTCTGTTGAAGGTGGCCCGGTTCATATTGGTGCGATAGGTCACGTAAATATTTATAATTTTCTTAAATTATATTTAAATGCACAATTTCATTGTCCATTTGATTTTATTTATTTTCTTCTTTTGTATGTTCCTGAGAGGACTATAAATAAAAAGCCAGATGTTGAATATGAACCTGTCACATCTGCAGAAACGTGAATTATATTTTACATTTAGGCTTCTTTACAGGGTGTGTCATTATTTGGCAAGTGCACATGCCTAAATCACGTTTACTTTGCTTTATCCTAAACCTGTTGTGCATTTTGCACAATTTGATTTTGGGGCATGTGAAAGTGGCAGGCAATCGATTTGCCTATTTTGGAAACAAGGAGAAAGTTCCACTTTGAATATTAATACTAAGCCTAAGTGCACTTGGCGCACTAAAGAGTTTCGTTTCGAAATCAGTTACAAGTTTTAATTAAACAGTTTTCTTTGTGGTAGAATAAAGTTTGTACAGATTTTATAACCAGATATTTAATGAGAATGCTTCTTAAATACATTTGCATGGAAAATCATACATGTATCAAATGTATCTTTGCTCACAATCTAATAAGCAACGATTCAATTATGCAAACCAAATAAATATGACGTGCTCTGATATATGAATATACATACACACATATGTGTGCAACATGGTGCACTTTTACCTGCGTACCTTGCCCTTTTGGCTAGGTGAACGAGCTGCAGACTTAATCCAATTAAAGTTGAATTCAAATGCTTGACTTGGTTTGCCAGCTGTGCTCTTCATCACAGTTACTCAAAATATGATGGCACACTGACAGCCCCAGACAGCGAGTTGAGCAGACGAGGCACCAATTCATGAATTCTCTCAGTTGATACACCAAAAACAACAACAACAGCAACAACTATAACTACAACTTCACTGAGAGAAAAATAACATTTTAGTAACCCAATAATTTTTAATTTTTAGAAATAATTTACAAAAGTGATGAAACAAATTCTAAAAATGTAAAAGGCTTGCCCTAAATTGCTAAAGAAATTCATTTCTAAAATGCAAGAAAGGCCAACTTTTACTTTTAGAAGAAATCCTTACTATGGTTTAGAAACAAGTAACGAAATTTACTGGCTCAGCTTTCTGTATAAAAAGAAGCATTCCGAATTTCTTAAATTTCAGGCGAATTGTTTTTCTAAGTGTATTAAAAACAACAGCAACAACGACAAATACAAATACAGCATCGAGCACAGCTACAACTAGAACCACTTCACGTACAACATCTAACTATCTGTCCGATGGTGGTTTTGTGGGCAAAGAAGTTTTCTGCTGACGGCTTTTGCATTTTAGTGGGCGTGAATGCCGCACGTATCTGCTGGACAGCAGAGGACGTAATGCGTACGGAGTTCAACTTTAATACTGCCCCGCTGCCACATTCCAAATTGCTATATGGGAGCGCATTTGTGGCATGCCAGAATGGCATTGCCGACGTGAGGGTTGCACTGATGCTTGGTGGACAACGTGGCTTCATAGACTGGCAAAAATTTACGTGTAATTTAGAAAATCTGTCTAAAACGCAGGTTACTCTGAAAACTAGAAAGCTTTTACTTGTTTTTAGAAATTGTGCCTAGAATTAAGAAAAAACATTCAGCAAATTAGAAAAGCTTGCACTAAATCAAGAATCACAAAAACAAGACGTTTTTATTTATATTTTTTTTTTTGTGCAGAAATATTTTCTTTTATTTCGAAATGCTTATATCTTTGAAATCTTGAAATACGAATGTACTTTGACAAGTACAATTGCTTGGCTGATGAGCAAGTTCCATTGGGTTTCGAGTTGAACCGCAAATTGGCCCGAAATAATTAACAGCAGCTGTAGAGAAATAGTCACGGTAGAAATTTCTATGATGCGTTCATAATTTTCTATGAAATGAAACTGTCAACTGCTGGCCATAATTCAATTAAAACGTTAGCCAACATGGCTTATGCATTAGACAGAATTTACAACGAAATGGATGTAGGCAGTCGCATAAATGTATTTCGGCTGAACTGTATTAGCGCACATATACACACACGCCTTTACGTCTGCTCACACAGATACTCACAGAGATACTCACACGTTGAATGCATTCATGCAAGGACAATGTGAAATCAATTTGCGCTCATTTGAATTCGGCTAAAACCAAAGTGCAAACCGAGCGTGATAATTGAATAAGGTCGAGCGCACAACACACAAAAAACACACATAATGTTGTAACAAAGTGTGTAACAAAGCGTGCGTTTCTCTCAGTGCAGCGTCCGTTCGGAGTTTCAATACATTTTATTATTAGCTCAAAGCTGTATTTTTAACTGTTTATATTTTAGTAATTATTTTTGGCCATCTTCAATATGTTGGTTATTTATTTTACGAAATGGCTTATTATTATATATTATATATTTTATTATAATATTATTGCACAGTATTATATTTATTATTAATATGTAAATCGAATTTATTTATGTTTGTGTTTGTTATTTATTTGTGGTTTTGACTCTCGACTGCCTCGTCAGATAGCAGCTGTAGTTTCTGATATCCTGTGGATCTTCGGATTAAGTGCTCCAATGTTAGACTGGTTAGACTAAATAACTTAAAATGTTGGCACAACATATCATCTGCTGGTTTTCCCCATTTGCCGAGCTGCCCATCAACAAAAGTTGTTGTGGAAAGGGAAGGGGTTAATGGGGCAGGAAAAGGGGGTGAGCTAAGTTCTGTTGAGTTGAGTTGAGCTGGTTGTAAATGTGTTAAGAGGCAAGATAAATTGAGTGTTATTATAAGCTCAACCTCATTGGCCGTGGTCAAAACCACGTCAAGCTGTGCAAACTAATGTATCCAGCTATGTGGAAAACCTCCCGAAATTAGAGGTTGTCAGTTTTAAAGCATGAAATAGTGCAAAAATTTAAAGAGGTTTTCAAATATGCAAATAAACTCTATTTTTCAGTCCGGATTTCGCTCTGCTTTTAAAATCATTAAGCACAATTATTAGTTTATTAAATCCCATACGTTAAATTGAAACAAGTAAGAATATTACATTTTAGAAGATTGAGATCTTTATTTGTTGTGGTCCAGAAAAAAGCAACAGTCGTAAAGACATGAATATGACTGCTGATTTTTTATCAAGAATATACTTGGAATATTACCTAATTATATCCTTTTTAAAGGGTTGAGGAGTGTGTGAAAAACATTTTACTTTGACGGCAATTTATGTTGAATCTAATAAAGAATTGTTTTAAAATTAATGGTTTGCATAAATACTTTTTGCTTAAAAAATATATACATTTCTAGGAAGTGTGACTTTTTAAATTTTTGCGTTTTATTTTTCTGAGTGTAGAAAACAAATTGAAAATGCGCTTCAATTACAGACGTGTTGATTTATTTTTTTTTTGTTTTATTTTTATGCTGGCAACATTTAATTTTTTTTCCTTTTTTTCCCTCTATGTGTGCATTAATTACCATTAGCAGAGTAATAGGATTTCAAGAATTTTAATCAATAACTGAGCTCATTAATTTTTCCCATTTTATAAATGTCTCGTTTATAATTTATTATGTGAAAGGTAATTAACAAGTAAGAATGCTGTATTCACAAAAGCTCGAATATTAATATTCCTGATGGATCAAGTAAAATAAATATGGAAATGCATGTTTTAAATGTAATGAAATCAATAAGCGAATACTTTCCACATGACTATTCAAAACAGAGTATAGAGTAGTATAAATGTCAGCTATACATATATTTAATATTTAATTAATGTATTAAAGAACTTAAGTATTTAAATTTCATTAACTTATTACATTTTCCATATACCATATTATTTTCAAGTAAGTATCAAAGAGTATTCAATTTGACGCCCTAATAGAAACAGAGTTTTTAATTATTCATATGTACATATATTTCCAGGCTGAAGAGCATTTAGATTGAACAAAATATACTGGCTCAGCTGCTAAAAATGCGAAAAATCAAACATTTGTTTGACTCTATAACCAAATGATTTGATATTGGCCTAAACACAAACAAAAAAAAAAAAAAAACAAAAAACATGCAGTTTATTTTGCATACTTTTCGTTTGATTGCGTAAAATGTAAATTGTAAATTGTATATTTAGTCTGTACTCAGTTAAGGGCGGGGGTGGGGAAGGCAAATTGCAATTTTCCATAAATGTTAATTTATCACTTCATCTCGTTTAAAAATGTCGATTTAATTTTTTTCAACGAATATTTTATTAAACTCTCTTCTTATTATTTTATTTTATTTTTAGGTGAAGTCTGCTGTGGAAGATTTCTGCTTTTAGTCGTTAAACAACTGATGACAACATGCTGAAACCGTTAGCCCTGATTATTGGAATTTTTTATTTAGGTGAGTCGCTGTCGTCTTTGGTGTGTTTTTTCGCAACAACCAAAGCGAGAAGCATTATTAATGACACTTCTTTAATTGAAATGAGGCATGCGAAAAATGCCAAAAAAGAGCGACCAATGAATTAATCACATTCGCTATTAAGCGAACTTTTTTTTTCCTAATTGATCAAAATGGAATCTGTAGCAAATGCATATTTGATTGCATTCGTACCGATGGCATTTTTTTGTTTTTATTTTAATTTGTAAATTGAGTTTGAAATTTAATTAATCGTTCAGGTATTAAGGGCACAATGACCTCCGAACTGTGTGCTGTTATATAACAACCCCAGCTTTTATTCTATAACACAACCCTAAATGGTTTCACTTCTCAACCAGCGCAACAACCTAAGTTTAAGCACTGAACGAAGGGAAATAACTTGACGAGCACAAAAAAGCACAGTCGCCGTCCAACTGTGTGTCTATTCAGACAACAACTCAAACATGCGTATATAAGGAAAAAACCTTTAAGGATTTCACTTTTCAGCCGGCGCAACAACCAGGCACTAAACAATAATGTCCTAATTGTCATGGCTAGGCAATGAAAGAAATGCGTTCCACACTTAACGGAATGTAATATCTTAACGAAAGGAATTTACTCAACGAATTCCGAACACATCGAAATCCTTTATACAATGTAGCAAAGCACTCAACGAAGAGCTCTTACTTGACGAGCTAAGCCATTCAAAAATTTCCCCTCACTTTGTGTCTTGGCTACACAAGGAAAACAATTGGCTTCAAACCTAACCAACACGCAGGCCCACTTCGATAAATTTCCATAAGAAATCGACACTCAGCGATAAGGCTAACAGTCGAAATTTGAATTTCATATTAATGTTGGTTCTATATTTGGGAAAATTAAAATGGGAGAATTAAATGAAAATAAAAATATCTAATGACATAGCTACATATGTATGCATATTAATTTAATTTGTTATAAGCCCATAACTAAATTCTCTTTTTACTAAGCATAACTTGAGCTACGTCGCCATTAAAAATTTGAAATGGAAAAACGCGAACAGCAAACTATAATTATGTTTATCTTAATTATATTGCGTGACGTAAGTTTCTTATTAGGCAGCAAAGGCAATAGCAACAGCAGCAACAAAGTCAACTGCCACAACAATCAGCCAGCGAGCAGCCCTTACGAAATTATTATAACATTGGAAACAAGTTGTGGAGAGAGGAGAGAGGCAGTCGGAGTCGCGTGAGGAACCCTAAGGCACCACACAGTGGTCAAGTGGCGCTTTCGTCCTTAGCTTTATTTGCATTTAGAGCGTGTGTCGGCGCCAAAAGTGAGTTTGCTTTTGATTTCTTGCTGCCCCAAAAAGTATGCTACAAGAAATTAAGCACACAAGCCAGTTGCGTGCAATGCAAGAGAATATATATGTGTGATATTTATATATATATACACATATACTGTTGCGGAAAAAAATTCAAGTTAGTACTACTTCATTGACTGTTAATATTCCATGTTTTCCTTCTATTCCTTGGACCATTTCAATATATCTCCTCTCAACAACAATGCAAAGTTATAAAGTCTAATTTTAACGTTAATCTAACATACAATTTCGAGACGATGAAGACATGTTTATAAATTTTGAGGCACATTTAATGTATTTTTTACATTTTTTAAAACATATGTGTGGAGTACTATTATTTTGACCGCATGTGTATATGTATGTGTGCATAAAATCCTTGTGACACACGCAAATCAAAATGCAAGTCATTAATTTGATTCAGTGCGAGCAGTTCTCATAGTTCTCCCTCTGCCTCGTTGCCATAACTTAAATGGAGTAAAGTAAAGAGTAAAGATTTGATTTGGCAATGGATTGTCATCGCTTATCAAATGCAAGTAAAATCCAAGTACAATTAGACCGAAGGCAAACTCTCTTGAGGATTGATCGATCCAATTCATTTAGGCTAATCAAAAGCCGCACACAAATCAATTTCTCAGCAGCAGGCGGTCAATTTGCTGGCTGTGATAAATCAAAACAATTAAGCCGCTTTAAATTGAGACGGAATCAAAGAGAAGCCGCTCTCCATAAAGTTGAGTGGCATTAACCTAAGATTCAAGTGGTGGAGGCTAATAAGCTTGAGACAGCGCTAATTTTACCCTCATTAAACAAACTGACATCGCAGACAAGAGTTGAGGCTGACAGCGAGGCAAACCAGGCAAGAATCGCTTAACTGCCAAATGGGTAACTGGTAATGTTTTAGAGGCCCAATAAACCCAAATACTGGCCGAGAGACTCAACTACCCCAAACACAAAGGCTACCAGACTGGCAGACTGGAAAACAAGCGTTGCCATTGCCATTTTGGCAGTCATTAACGGCAAACTGCTTCATCATTTAATAACCCAAAAGTGAGCTGGTTAAATGCCGGCGCTGTTCCTCGCCCACAAAAACAGCCAATGCCTCTACTCAAACACACACACACACACACACACACACACGCAACCAAACAGAGCCACAGCAGATTGAGCAAGACACCCAAAAAAAAAAAAAAAAAAAAAGCAAGTAATAATGCTGTAGTAAACTGAACTCGACTACGAAATACCCTGTAAACGCTAATCGCCAAACTTCTCCTTAAAAGTCTTGCACACTCAAATGTAATCTGGTCTGCGACTGCTCTCTTTTCGTGTGGTCGGCAAAATACAAACTGAAGAGTAAAAATAATCTAAGCAGCATCATTAAAAAAATGTACTTAACTATTTTCTTATTTTCTAAAATTTAACGGAATTATTATACTTATTAAACACAATTCATTCAGTTAAACCAGTTTGAAATTTTACTTTATAATTTAAAGAAACAGTCCAGAAAGTGTTTTGACAACTGCAGCTGATGATTTTACAGTATCATTTCAATAGATGCGAAGGCCTGGGAAAAAATTGTATATTTAGATGATCATTTTGCATAAAAAAGGAAAGCTCAAAATTTAAGATTCTATTATTTATTATTATTTCGACTATGACTATGAATTTACAGCTGAATAATAATATATATTATTATATATAAATTAAAATTCATTGCTTTTAAAATTTTGGCTTTTGTTGCTTTCCAAAACAGATTTATATCGATATTTGCTTACCAGCAAAAAGTTATCGATAAAATGAAGTACACTTACTCTGCGCGTGGTAAGGGGGATGCTATATTCCGTCTGTTGCAGCGAATCAGGAATATATATGCCTTATAAGTTTGTAGCCTCTTATATACATTTGCATAAAACTTTCATAGCCCTTTTTAGCCATTTTCAATGGGCTGAGGGTATACGGCAAAAAATGGCGTAGAACATGCCACACTTATTTTTATAGATTTCATTTTAACGCCGAAAAGGCAAACGCATCACAGCTGTAGTAAGCTCCCCCTCTGTCCCCTCTGCTACCCTCTGATTCCCACTGTTCCCACTCGACACCCTCTCCACACTCCGCCCTCGCTTGATGTTTGTGTCTTTCTTGCTGGGCTACGTTTCCTTGGCAAGCGCATAGCTGGCATGCCTACATCAAATTGGCAAGGCGTCAAGTCAGCCAGTCAGCCATTCAAGCAGCCATACAGCCAGCCAGTCAGCCAGTCAGCCAGCTAGTCAGGCCCACAATAGAGTGGAGGGAAAAAAAAGAAAAGGGTTCATTATGGCAATTTGCTTAAACTCGTGTGCCCGCCCCCAAAGGGATATGGCAACTTCAAGTTTTGTGTCTTTCTTTTCTTTTCCTTTCTTTTTTTTGTTGGCTTTTTTCGTTATTTTATATTGGCATCCTTGGCCTTTAAAGCCTACGCAGTGAAAAGCGCGGCATAATTTGGCGGATCCTTTGGGTTGGCTGTGTCAGTTCAAGGACTCGTGCTCGTCCTGCTCCTGCTCCTCCTCGTCGTTGGCCATTTGGAACACATTGCGCTGGCAAAGTTCATAAAATATAATGATAAGCAGCATTTGCTTTGCCTGGCAAAGCTCTTAAAGCGATACGCTTCCTTAAGTTCGCTCCCCTGCCTCTCCCCCCTTGCTGCAGTTCAATGCACCCCCACGAAAACTACCCTATATGATTTTAATAAAACGATTTTCATAAGGCCATATTAGGTGGTAGAATTCGCAGGCAGTTTCTGTTTCTGTTTACCTATTGATATTTATGACATTATTTCAGCGAGGTGAACACACATACACACACACACTCACACAAACACACACATTTTTAATTGCCCATTTCTTGGGTGCATACTGTACAGTCAAGTACTTTAAAAATGCACTCAAGTGCTTCATGCCTCAGGGCGGCAAGTGCCACACAATTACAGACGGACTTGAATAATACACGAAGCACACGCGATTTTCCAAACATCCGATGTTACGCGTTTTTGTCCAAGTCCTTAAAAAGCCTCATTACATTTGCTGAAAATTGTCAACTTTCCCAAAGCAAAGTATTCAAAGGAAAGAAATGGCTTTTCAAACAAATTTCCTTTATATTGCAGATATGATGTAAAATGGGATTAGCAGTGATCAATCTGCTAAATATAATTACCAGCTCAATAAATCGGAAATCCTATTAATTCAAATCAGTTATAATCAGATCACAATCTGCGATTAGCGGGAAATAATTAACATACTTAGGGTAAAGTACTTAAGGAAAAGTATTTAATAGAAGGAATATGTTTTTTTGGAATAATATTGAAACTGGCTTGAAGTTCTTTGAGCTTCCCAAGATAGATTGTCAGAGTTTGAAAATCATTCAAGTAATATTGCAACTAGCAGCTTTTTTACTTTAATCTTGTAAATATAATTATCAGATAAATGCCTCAATTAAGCCAACAAAATCAGCTTAATCAGCTCAGAAATAGATCGGTCGTTATTAATCTAATCTGAAAATTGCTTAAACTTAATTCTAATTAATCAGCTCAGAGCTTGATCGTTATAATTATTCATTTATCCAATCTATAAGCGCCAAATAACAATTGCAGTTAACAGAATACTTACTGTTAATTCATATATATAATTGTCAGTTAAGTGTGATTACCTGAAATCAAACTAAAAGTGCTTAAATGAGCTTCTCTATTTAAATACACTCAAGTAGCAATGGGAATCAATAAAACGGAATGCCTAAATACAACCTATACAAATAATAATCAAATCAGATTTATCGGCTCAGAACTTGATCGTTTTTATTATGCATTATTAATCTAATCTATAAGGGTCACTTTCTGCCACTTTCAGCTAATGTCATTCGAGTCAATCAATAAAAGTCGACTCCGCCCAGTTGTCGCCTGCGGTCACCGAAAGTCGGTTGCAAGCACTTGGATTGAGTTGGCGTGTTGGGTTTTCCTCTTTTCAGATTTTCTATTTTTCTTTTTTTTTTGCTGCTTTTCTTTTTTATATTTGTCGTGAGCTTTGGGCTGTGCTTAATTATAATTGCGTGTGCTCGAACAATTCCAGGCTGGCTTGGATATGCATGCGATTGCGAACTGAAAGTCGGTTGGAGCTACGCATTTAAAATATTATATTATGACCATCAGGCAGTCAGTCCGTCAGTCTGTCAGTCCGTCAGTCTGTCGGTCCGTCAGTCTGTCAGTCGGGCAGTTTGTCAGACATGGCCATCGCTTTATTTCAATGTCCTTGCGTCATTGTTGACTGTTGTCCTGAACGAGTATTGTCAACGACATGATTTGTCATCCTCAGTCGCGTTTAATGAAGCGGCCGATTTGGTATTCGGCCTCCAGCTCAGTGGCTCTGTGGATTGCGGCTTTGATCGATTGCCCAACACGTTTCTGACAATGTCAACCAGCTGGCGGTGGAGTAGTGCACGTGGAGGCGGTGGTGCAGGAAAGTCCTGCTACACTCAGCAAAAAATGTTCCAGGGGTAATTATCACCTAATTATTCAGAAAGTGTATTTAGAAACAAAACAGTGTTTATTTTCTAAAACTTAGAGGGTATTTGTTCAACTATAAAATGAGATATTTTATTACTTACAATATTAAAAATTAAAAAATTTCAGATAGTTTATGAACACATATAATTTAAATTTAAAAAACTTATGATTTGAATTAAATTATAATATAAAAGAGAGAGATTATAATAAAAAGAGAACTTAGAACTTATTTTTATAAACTACAAAAATCACCACATTTTCGGAATTGTCGATGTAGGGCAATCCTTTCAAAATGTTTCTTATACTTGGAAATTTTTCCTAAAAACAAGAAACAATTTTCTGATATTCAGTGTGCTTTTTTTCTGAGTGCAGAGAAGTCCTCTTTGTCCTGGAATCGTTGTTGCTTGGACATTAATGGGTAATAAGTAAATTGCGTGCTTGTCGCTGGCCGCGTCACATTCGCAGTGATTGCTCACTTTTCGACACTCTCGTCTTTCGACGAGACTTTCGACATTTGACGTCTGTCCATTGAGGACACAACCTGGCTGACCTGCCACGCTCCCCACTCTTGGCTCCCGATGCCCGATTCCCATTTCCAGAAGTGGACGATCATTAATCAAAGCAGACAGAGAAACAGACGGAGCAGGGCAGGCTGGGCGTGCTGTAGTGTTTCGTGTATTTCGTTTGCATTTTCTATTTTCCATTTTCTATTTTCTATTATTTTATTATATAGATATTCCGTGTCGATTGCTGCATAGCCGTAGCCAATGCTAAAACACACGGAATATGCGTAACGCATTGTTTAGTCGACATTTGCGTTTTGTGTGTGCCAAGTAATTAGTGGCAAGGGCAACGAGAAGGAGGCATGTGGCAGTGGCAGTGGCACGGGTAAGGTTGCAGTCAACGACCAATATGGTAATAATATTTGGTCTGAAATAGCTTCCTGCCACACCACAAGCAAGGAGTCCACGAAATACTCAAAAAGTTACGAAACTACACTCGAAAAAGTAAAAATTTAAAATCTGGTTCTTGGGAAAAATCCTTTCTGAAATTAAAAAATAGGAATAACTGATATTTACAAACATATTTTCTGAATAATAAATTGCGAATTGCTTAAACTTAGTACGATTTTTTTCTGAGTGTACGAGTCAACGATTCACTCACTATTCGCCGATTCAGTTTGGCAGCCGCCTAATCTCTGCGTGCCGAGCATGTTTGGGTATTTATTTAAATTAAGGTCAAAAGCGGCTTAGCCACAGTGTGTGTTGGAATGAGTGTTGGAGTGAGTGTTGAAGTGAGTGTTGGAGTGAGTGTTGAGCCTCGTGCCTCGTCCTTCTGTTAATGTTGTTGTTCTTCAGTGGCAATTTATGTTTTCAGTGGCATTTAATCAGTCGAGAGCCTTGAGAAAATTTGCACATTTATCGCCCCTTTGGCCTCCATTGGGCGAATGCATATCGTATACTCATATATTGGATATTCCTCGCCATATCCTTTCGCTATATCCAACACATATCCCTCGAATTGAATCTAAATTGTTTCATGCCTTTTCACCCAGGCATCCCTTGGTAGTCGTTTCTTGTTGTATCCGTTGTTTTTGTTGTTGTTGCCGCCAAATATGCTAAACAGATAAAATTCGATTCGATTTCGTTTTTCATTTTTTTAACATACACTTTACAGTTTAGTGCAAGGGGCAGGGTGTTTAATTTATCTATGCCCCATTCTATGGTGCGCATTCCTTAGCTGCAAATATTTTCGTCTATTTTTTACAATTATTTTCGGCACCAACGCTGAAAACGCTGTTTAGTTTAGTCTTTTATGCCACGGAATCGGTTTAAATAAATGTTATCTAAAACAATAGATGTATTTCTAAGTTGTCCACAGTTCCTAAGTTTTTTGAGAAATTGATATCTTCTCGCCTACAACAACTGTGCAGATCCTTGATTTCGGCCCATCAACTAGGGCTTGTTTATTATAGATCTACTTCCGTTAACTTATTGGAATTCACTTATTTTGTTAAGCAAATAGCAACCCGAAGATATTTTGATCCCTCAAATCACTCTTTGTGTAGATTGCAATTGTATCATACGATTTCTGTTAAATCGAACGATAATGCCCAATTGAAACCCGGCCTCGTATAAGCATACATGTGAGTACTTTATTGTTTGGTCTAGAGAACCTCCTAGATGAGAGACAACGTGTGTTACATTCTATTTGAAATCCTATTCCGTTAAAAATATAAATTTTATATTAAGCCGATTTGTGCTCTGTAAATAATAAACACTAAATTCTGATGTCTGAACAAATTTGTATTTAGTATGACTCAAACACGCCAGACTCACGTACGCACTCACGCACTCACGCACGCACTCACGCACGCACTCACGCTCGCAATCATGTATGACAGTCATACATGCGTGTCCTTTAAATACCAGCTACATATCAAATGAGATCAGATTGGAATTCCAAATGGGTTGATTCATGAATATCTGATTTGCGTAACTTAACATTTATGGGTGCTATTAGGGCAGACCAGACAAGTCCTCAAATTTTTTTTTTGTGTTGTTCGAGCCGAAGTGTCAAAACTGTTGTGTGTTTTCATGCTCTACCGCATGCCAATGACAGAGTTGCCACCTTTGGTTTGCAGCGCGCCAAGCTGACAACACTAATGAGCCAGCGCCTGCTGCTGTTTGTTTCTCTTGTTCTTGCTGTTTTTGCAACTTTATGGCATTTGTTTTATGCAGTTTTTACATACACCGGAAGAAAAAACCTGGAATTCGCAATTTGCCAAGGGTAACTTTTTTTTTAGTATTTAGAAGGTATATTTCTAAAAACCAGCGCTTACCATCTCTTAATTTCAGGGAACATTTTTAGAAAAATTTAAAAAAAGTGTGTTTAATTTTCAATGTGGAGCTATAATATATTATAAGCATTACCAAAAAATTAGTTATAAAATTCATATAATTTAAAGAAAGAAAACACCACTTAACCATTACCTAAGAGAAAAATTCGAATATCTTAATTTAAATTGCGATTTCTTTATGGGAATCAATTTTCGCATTTCTATTTTATATTTTCTTAATAATATAAAATATTTAAAAAAAATATTAAATATGAATGAATTTTTCTGGAAAATTCGGAACAGTTCAAGACGGTTCTTTCTTTCGATTTTTTTAAGTGTAACCTTCTGTTTCTACTAATTTTTCGTTTGCCACAACTTTGACATAATTCTGGACAGGGCTGACAGTTGCTGGCCCAAAGCCAACAAGTAACCAAAAAAATACTATATATATATAAAAATATATATACATATATATATAAGGGAAAGTTTTTGGTGTTGCAACTGGTTTTTCACATTTATTTCATATTTTTGTTATGCAACGGGATTTTTGTTTTTGCCGTTGTTGCTTTTGCACACAGCCAGCAAAAGTTGATAACGAGCAGGTGTTAAAATGTGACCAAGCGTAGGCTGCTGCTTACCCCTCACCCATTCCACTTCCCTGTCCCCCTCTGGTGATTACAAGTTGTTGACACTTTACAGTTTGTGGCGTCAAACTCAAAGCAAAAACAAAGTTGCCACCCAGCTGAATGCGGCGACTGCTGCTGCTGCTGGCCATGGGCAACATTTCTACCTCCACTTCCTCTCTATCCTTGCAGCCTTGTGCCCGTCTTAAGCGCATTTGAGCTGCCAGCTTGTTTGTGGCTGTGTCACGCAGCGTTGCCAGAGTGCCGGGCCACATGCAGGCATAGCAATGCATATTTGCTGTCACGTCTATCACCCCCTTCCACCATCCACCTTCCACCTTCCCCCGCCCACCCCCTCCTCCATCAGCTATATGGCATTACAAGTTTAAGAGCCTCGACGCCATACGTTGACTTTTTAATGAGCTTTCGGTGTGGGCAATTTGCCGAAAGGTGATATTACACTAGACACACACAAGCACGTATGTGTGTGGGTGTGTATGTGTGTGTATGCACACTCATCAAAAAAAGACAAAATTCTCAAATTTTTGCGATGTTGATTTCAAAATATTATAAATATTTTTCTTAATATTTAGAAATTATATTTAAAAAATATAAAACCTTTCTATATTTTATGTCGACTTTCTAAAATTTAGGCCAATTTTTTTTTGAGTGCATATTTATGTATGCGTGTGGCCCAAGCCACAATACGAAGACATTTTTGATCAGTGCCCAAGTCGAATATCATTTCACATATCGTTAAAATTCGTTTAGGCGCAGCATACAAATTGCCACATTTCCGCTAAAAAAACCTGCCCCTCCCCCCACACCCTCGCAGACCGCAACCACTTTAAAAATTTCCTGCGTGTGTGTTTCGGTGGCATCATCGTCGTTGACTCCAAATTGAATGAAATTGAAAAATTCAACAGCAACAGCAATTCCATTACACGTTTTTTTCTCAAGGCTCATTTACACGGCATTTGCCCCCTTCCTCTCCTCCCCCTTCCCCCACCACCTCCCTTGAGTCATCCACTAGCCCCTGCTGCTTGAGTCGAAATTTATTCATTACATGCAATTTTTTTCGCTGCTTTCACTTTCGTTTATCTGGTTTCTCGTATTTCTCGGGATGTTCGCTCTCATTGAGCCCACCCCTCCCCTGCTCCGCCTCCTTCTGGCTCCTCTTTGTCATCGTCCTTGTCTGGCGCATTAGGCTGGCAATCAGAAATCATGTGTGAAATGAAAAAAAAATTCTTGTGCGAAATAAAATGAAAATCGCGGTGTGAACAGAAAAAAAACAATAACACGGCTATTGCCACGGCCTGAAGGCAAAACACAGGCATTTATCTTCAAGTGCTTGGCTACACTCAGAGAAAATCCGGTCTTATTTTTCAAATTCTCCGTGAAATCTAGAAAGTTTTTAATATTTTTTATATTTTTAATATTTGTAATTTTTTAGTTTCAATTATAAAGAGAAGTATTTTTAAAAAGTAAATCGGCCTCACCTGATTCTTAGAGAAAACTATCTAGAAGTAAAAAACTCACCTTGAAAATTTGACAAATTTTTTCTAAATAGTAATATAATAATATTGCTGATCTTTTTCATAGTGTATTTGTATCTGCGTGGATGTCTCGTGTCTGTGTGCTTCCAATTACATTGCCAATTGCTGCGGTAACAGCACCGGAAAAAATCGTTTGGCCCCCGGGCGTGGCTAACAATTCAATGCCGATGTCCATTACGAGGGGCACAACTAATCAATATGCATAAATAAATAAACGCTCACAAATACCCAACAGAAAAAGAAGTTGTCCTGGATGGATATACGTATGTGTGTGTGCCTTGCTATATGTGGCAGCTGCAAAACATTGTATATTTTCAATCTGCATTTTATAAATATTTTTATGCGCAATCAACAATGGCAGCAGTCGGTTAGCTATCCAACTATCCAGCCTCAGCTTCACATCCAACTTAAGCTTCAGTCCTACACTCAAAAAAAAATGTCTACCTAAATTTTAGTTGTGTTGGTCATTAAATTTTTCAGAAAGTATATTTCTAATATTTATGGTCGCTTTTCGGCTTTCTAAAAACGAGAGCTTACATTTCTTAATTTCAGTGTGAACTTTTCTAAAATTGTTTTATTCGATTTTTTTTTATTATGATTAGTAAAACAATTATTAAGAAACATTTAACACATTTTAGGTATCTTAAAAAATCTTTAAAATTTACACAGCAAATCTTTCATTTAGCCATTCCTTGCTTCTGAATTTTAGAAAGAATTTTTTATATATATTTTAATTTTTTTTTTTGAGTGCATCCAGAGCTTGAGGTTGAGCTGGCAGTGGTGCATCCGCTCCAGCTGTGCGACATGTTGAGCATTTGAAATGGATATGCGTTGTTACTGGCAGAGTTTTCTTTTAATGTCTAATATAAATGCCCGCTGTCAGGCATCGACTTTGAGCTTGTGGGCTGTCCTTCTCTAGGCGTTCGATATTGTGGCAGTCCTGTCACATGATCTGGCAGTGCCTTTGACTTGGCCGATTGCAATAGCCGACTTATGTTTATCGTATATAGAAATTACCAACGTCTGTCATCCGACTGGTGCAACTGCAACTGCAACTGCAACTGCAGCAGCAGCAGCAGTAACTGTTGCCTTATCCTTTGAGCCGCACAGACCACATCCATTATGTGGTTGCTTGCTGTCAGCAAATACTACACTGTCTGTGTTTTACATTTCTAATATAAGAATAAATAAGAATGCTAAATGAAAAATAAAAAAATGTCATATCTTGGGAAACACTTTTTTTTGTTTTGTCTCAGCATGAGAAATCAATTTGTATGCGTTGCTGAGAGGTGAAGTTTGAAATCACTTAAAGTGCTATCTTCAACCCCATAGAGTAAATATATATTCTAGATCCGGCCGCCTGTCTACTAGTAGTCTACTAATAGTGTAATCATAATCGGGTAACTATATATTATAGCTGCCGTTTACTTAGCAGCTGAATACAGTATAATTAAAAAAAGTCAGAGTTATTCTTTTCTTAATTTCAGCGTAAAAAAATGTTCTTAAATAAAATGTTCAGGGTGTTTTTTAATATGTGTAAGCACAAGGAATCTAAAATCAGTATATTTTATTATGTAACACGAGTATGTTAATATTTCACATAGACAAACATTTTAGAAAGTTTTTTTGCAATGTTATCTTTCACTTTTAAATATTATATAATTTTTAAAATATGCGGTTTGTTACTATTCGTCAAAGTCAGACACAAGATAATCTGTAATATAGCAGTCGGGAGATTCGATTTTCATTATACTTTTTTACTTTCAAAAATAATTTCTTCCAATAATAAGGGCTTTCCTTTTTTACTTTTAAAAAATACATCTCTTAATAATAGGAAATATTTGTAAAAATTCCAATTTTCATAGTAATTAGTAGAAAGATGAGTTCTGGCGTTAGCCAAAATTAAAGTAGTATTTTGTATTTTGGGATGCACAAGACTTTAATTACATCGGACTAGGAACAATCGATCGATGTTTGTCTACCCCTGCAGGTGTGATTAAAAATATTGAAACGATGTTGTGCACTCGACCACTTAAGTGGCAAATTGCAAAATGCAGGTGGTATTCAAATGAAGCATGGCACAATCTGCCGAACATAATAATATAAATAAGAGATAAAAGTATGTTTGTGTGTACACAAACATATATGCATTTGCATAGGCATATGTATATGTGTATGTGTATGTGTTTGTAATTTTGGTTAGTTCATGTCGCCCACACACACTTGCATACTAAATAAGCCCCCAGCTCCACGTCGTTGTCTTTGGGGGGAGAAAACTAAACCGCTGCATTCCACATTTGCAGTCGACAGCCGCCACTCATTTGTTTTCTTTGACGCCCAAAGGCGATCCAGAACAAGTACACCAAGAAGAAGAAGAAGAAGTATTCGATAGCAGAACATGCTCTTAGACACACCCACACCGACACACATGCACTTAGAAAAAATGCAGGAACTATATTTCTGAAAGGGAAAGTTGAGTCCTTAAAAAAGCAGGGTTTTCCTTAGTTTATTTAAGGGCACTTTTATCTAAAATTTAGAAAAAATATGGGTAATGCCCAATGTGTTTTGCAAATATTATTTGCATTAGCATATCATTTAAGATATTTAAAAAATGTATTTTATTTATTAAAATAGAAATCATTTCTAAAAACTCGAAACCCATATTTTTGGCTTTGTCCACATAGCGGAAGCCTTTCTAATTTTAAGAAAATGTATTCATATATTTAGAAATTATTTCCAAGTGCAAGAAAACCTTTCCGCTTTTCACTGCGAATTTCTAAATTTCTAGCCTGTTTTTCCAAGTGTACACACACACACACACACACAGAGAGAGAGAGAGAGAGAGGGAGAGAGAGAGAGGGAGAGAGAGAGAGAGAGGCAAACACACGCAATTACAAGAGCGCACAGAGCATTGTTGCAATTGCACGGGAAATAGACTTTTTGAATGCGAATGCGTTGCACATGTCGTAAGGAATATGCTTAGAAAAAGTTGTGCCACAAATGAAAGCACAGAAGAAGAAAAAGACTCATGCAGCAATACGTTTTTTTTCCCGCTTTCTTCTCAGCTTGGTACTGGCAATTTCTTCTTTTTTGTGTTTTTACTCTGGGCAGTTTTTTTCTTTTTGCTTTCGGCTCAAAACACGAATCCAGTGGGGCACAGAAGAGAGGCAAGCAAGACAAGAACTACTTGCTATTCTACATGCAACATGCCGCATCCTCCATCTTGTGCGGTTGCTTCTCTCTTGTTCTGCTGGTTGCATTTATTGCTGCTGATGTTGTTGTTGTTGCTCCGTCTTCATGTTGTCAGAGTTGTCGTTGTTGTAATTTCTTGTTGTTGTTGTTGCTGTTTGCGGGCGCTGATGCTGTCTCTAAATCCGTGCTACTTAAATTGTCCCTAAAATCCTCGTGGCAATTCTTTTGCCGTGAAGCACATGCAGCTTTTGTATGCTGTATGAGAATTTAATGACATTCTTAAGTTGTCATCAGTGGTTCACTGCCTTCACTGCCTTCAGAGCCAGCCTGCCAGCCCAGTCGCCAGGAGTCATCGTCTCCAGCCGAGCCGAGTCGAGTCGAGTCTCAAAACTGGAACTCAAAATAGTCTCGTGGCATTGCCTTTTGCCACCGCCACACTCAGCAAAAAAACGTCGCCCTAAATTTTAGAAATTTGCCCTACTTTTGGCTACAAGGATTCATTTGTTCACAAAATAAATTTCAAAAATGACTATTTTTTTATTCTTTTATTTTAAGATTTATACATGATCACAAACATTTTACATATCTTATAAAATGTTAATCGAATAATTTAATAAGACTATCGATTCGGAATTTTTAGAAGGGTTTTGTCTAAAAGTTTGGATTGGGATTTTCAGAAATGGTTTTTAATATTAGAAAATATTTAAAATTTTGCGATTGTCAATATAAGGAAAGCATTTCTCAATTATTTTTTTCCAGAATCCAGTTTTGCCTTTTGATCAAGCTTTTCAAATTTATACTTTTTTTTTTTCGTATATTTAGAATTTATTGCTAAAAACAAGAAAAACGTTCTAGTTTTAACATTGATTTTTCAAGTTTTCAGTTTACATTTTTTTCCCCGAGTGTAGCCAGCCAACTATCTAGCCTCAGACTCAGCCTGTTTGGCTTCTCGACGTTGTTATCCTTGTCGCAGTTGTTGTTGCCTTAGCGTTGGGAATATTAAATTGACTGGTAGCAGCAAAATGAGTAGAATCATTAGCGTACACTGCATGCAGCAGCTGCTCTAGAAAAGGAGGCGCCCCCACACATTGCGCAATCGCTCTTCCTGCTTCTCCCGCTCCACTTGCTCCACTGCACCTGCTCCACCTGCTTCTTCTATTTGTGCACTTTGCACCGCTGCCATGTCGCCTTTTGAAGATGAAGTCATATCAGCATTAGTGTCTTCTGTCTTCTGTCTTCCGTCTGTTGGTCGCTTTCGGCAATGTTGAGCTGTCGGTTTTCTTGTTCTTTTATACCCTGCACCCATTGGCTAAGAAGAGGTATAATTCTTTGTGCCCAGCTTGTAACAGCCAGAAAGAAGCTTCTCCGAACCCATAAGAAGAAGAACCCAGAGACTAAGAGAGACTAAATATCGATAGATATCGTTTCCGATAGCAATAAAAAAACCGTTTTAAAAACAGAGGCTTCTTGTTATTATATTATATTTATACAAATGTTATTAATCAACTCAAGAAATTTAATCAAAATCGCGTAAGATACGCCCAAGTTGAAGTAAAAAATCAATTCCAATACTGATCTCATTTTTATAAACAGGAAAGGGCATTCTCTGGATGAATGAGTAAGAAGTAATTCTACACACCTGCTTACATTTGAGTGTACAGAATTATTGAGGGAAAGTTAGCCAATAAAACTATAATATATTTACCAGCTGACTGCAGGGTATATCGTAGTCGTGCTCACTCGACTACAGCATGATTACTTACTTGTTTTTTTCTTGGGCACATTTCATTCTTAGACTGGAGCTGGGCGACATTTGCATGCACTTGTATTTTTGGGGTCAGATCTGCAGATATGAGGCATGTAAGTAGTTGCATATGATCTGGCGCAGCGTTGCACAGCGGAGCGAATTTAATTTCAATTTAGAAGAAAAACATTTGAGCTGCGCGCCTGTCAAGCTCCCTTTTAATATATTTTTTATGCCATTTTCCATTTGCATTTATTTTTGCGCTGCATGCGCAAATCTTTCGCTATTTGTACAAAAGACAGCCGCAGACGGGCAAAAAAAAGGAGAGGAAAAATGCCGCCGCGCATTTGAATATGCAATTTGCAATTTGACTTGACGAGGCCAAAAACCGCGCTTCCGAGCCCGAGTTAATCTGCCAGCTTAAGAAATGGCAGTAGTTGCAAGCGCTACAGTTGCATGCCACAGCGCTCCAGTTGCCGCCACAGTGCCACATTTTATCACAGTGCCCCGGCTGACATTTCAGGCGCAAGATTTATGCACTGGGTTTGCCGTTGAAGACAGCTGTCGTTTGCTCTGGCGATGTCTGTCTTTTTTCTCCTTTCTGAGTCCTTTTTTTGAGTCCTAATAGCTTTTTATCCGCGTGCATGAAATATGCCGCGAAAATGTGAAATAGAGCCAAGAGAATATGGAATGTGTCAATCCAAGTTTTTGTCAATTGCCAGCGGCAACTAAATTGCAATAGACTTAAAGAGACAGAGAGAGAGAGAGAGACAGAGAGAGAGAGAGCGAGAGAGAGAGAGAGAGAGAGAGTGCTCGGAGACTGTCAGTTGGCAGCTGGAAAGCGAAAGCTGCAAACTTAAAAGTGCAACAAACTACACTCTAAACAAAAATTCTTCATATTTCAAAAACAAAATTTTATTATAAAACCCGAGCCAGTAAATTTTATGTAATTTCTACATTTTCTAAAAATTATGAATGTTCATTTAATAATATAAGTTTTTTCTAAGTAATAAAACCTTCGATTTAATATATTTTCCTATATTTCGAATTTATTTCTTGGTCTACAAAATAAGGAAACAAAAAAATCATTTATCATTTTTATTGTCTAAAATTCAGGGCGATTATTTTTTTCTTAGTGTATAAGTACATCTAAGTTTTCTTGACACGCCGCTGACAAAAACATTGCACACACACTAACACACTGCAAACACACACACACAATTAAGTCATGATAAATTGGTATTGTGTGTGTTTGCAGTCATAAGCGCAGGCGGCAGCCCAAAATGAAACAATAAGCCAAGTCCGTCAAGTCAACTTGAGGCGACAAGAGTCGAGTCGAGTCGAGAGTCGAGTCAAGTTATGAACGGAAGCAGACAAGCTCCCACACACACACACACACAAACTCACACACACACTCACACACACAGCAAACACTTCGTCACAGTCACAGACAATGCGACTAGACCGAGTGTGTGTGTGTGTGCGTGTGTGTATGTGTGCTAGTGTGAGTCTGTTAGAGTTGCCCTGTCATGGGGCATGCCTGGTTATATCGTGGCTGGCCTGAAACTGACGGCTTTCGGTGTTGGTGAATGTTTTGAATTCATGCGTTCTGTCAAGTAATTTACCGCCACCCACTCCGATGCGAGCCACACAGACTCGACTCAAGTGGCTATGGGTGTCTGTGTGAGTGTGAAGTGTTGTAAAGGTACAAATGGCTATTTCTGCACCATTTCCCCATCCACTTACCAAACAGCCAATGACACTGGCATATTAGGCATTTTCTGACATTTTAAATTGCAATTTAATTTTAAATAAATTTAATTAATTTTCTTTTTGGTTTTTGACTTTAAGCTGAATATTTCACATTTGAGTAATATTTTTACTGCAGTAGAAAGGAAGTTGTTTATGCTAGTTATTTGATTTATTGAAATAAGCACACAACGTAACATAATTTAGACACTTCAACACGATAATGTAAAAGTTTTCACTTATTTTATAATAGTTTGCTCCTATTATGCTAGCTTGAAGCAATAAAATACTATCTCCCTCAAACTTTCACCAATATAATAAAAGCTTAAGCCGTTTTGTGAAAGTTGGCTAATAAACTTTTGCTTGAGACGTTTAGTGTCAGCAAGTGTCATTAGTCAGGACACGTTGGCTAATTGCGAGCGTGTGAGTTTACACTTGAATAGAGCGCTAGCTCATTAGGATATCAAAATTATTCAGTATCCCTTTTTTGCCCCCAAAGTGAATTGAACCTTTCTTGGGTAACAACTTTTACTATAAAATTGTATTTAAATGAATTTTCTATCCGGTACGGTACCGTGTGAATGTGAGTGACTCTCATTGTGTTAACATTGTGTATACGCAAGGTAGTCCTTGCTCGGTGTTAACTATTCAGAGTGCACCCTTTTTTTGGGGCCAACTAACTTCCATTCTATTATACGTGTCCTTTGACCGTAACCATTCAAAAGAAATTGTCCAATGTTACCTTTAAGCTCCGCCTGACTCCGACTACGAATACCAGCAACGCTCCTGATGAGTTGCCCTTATTGAAAGGTGCTCATTTGACTACCAATTGTACACTCGGAAAAAATCGACTTAAGATTAAAATCGAAAAAGGAGCGAAACAACAACTGAGCTTACGCAATATTGATTTATAATTTTCATAACTGTAAGTGTGTTTGAAATGCGTGGTGCTATAATTTTTATCGATAATTTCCATCAATTATACAATCTAATTTATTTATTGATATTTAAAGTTAATTTTTTTGAGTGTACCTGGGCCAAATGCACACAATTTGCTTTGAATATGGTTTTGATGGGGCCTCGTGTGTGTTTATAGCAAATTAACATTTTGAGCATGGACCACACACAATTTGATGCATTACTCAAACGAAAGAGATGATTGTGCCCGGCTTTTGGGGTTGGCATTGTGCTTTTGGGCCTGGGACTGAGTTTGGGTTGGGATTGGAGGAAGGGGAAAGGGGCCCGAGCCGAGAGTTGGGCACGCCTCAATTAGCTTAGGCCCGGATGGCTGAGCAAACTTAAAGTTCTTGCATCACTTGACAAAGCGACTGAGTGCAATTGTCCTGACAGTCGCTGACATGGATACGCATTGTTGTCACTGTTTCCTGGTTCTTTTGCCCACCACATCTCCAAGTGCCTCCAGTTCGTGTTGTTGTTGTTGTTGTTGCTGTTACTCAGCAGTTGCTGCTTCTAATTATGCGCCTTCTGCGGGGCAACAAACCGCTCTTATCTATTGGCCACACTCAGAAAAAAGTCGCCTTAAAATGAAAATATACGAAATTAATTATTACATTCTTTAATTATTTTCTTAATGCCAACTAATATCAATCGACACAGATCAATAAAAGAAACGAATAAATTACATTAAATGTAAAATAAAATGTAATATTTAATTTAGTTTAAAATAAAAGAAATCCTTATAAGATAATAGGTAATGCTTTTTCTATTTTTCAAAATCCTATTTCTTATAAATATAATGTATGAAATTTTGAAATATGCACTCTTGACTTTTGTTTTAATTATATTTGTTTTTTAAACCTTCTTAAATGTTTTACTACTACTAATAATATTAAAAACATACCGTGGATATCAGTAACATTTGTTGTTAATTTTGGAAAAACTTCAAATTAGAAATTTTCTTTTAAATAATTGGGTTATTTTGCTGGGGAAATAACAATTAAACGCAATTGTTTTTCTGAGTGCAGTGGTGTTGGTGGGCGTGGCAAGTGGGGCAAGTTAAGTGCCTGCAACTGTCACAGTCGCACCGTCGAGTTTTCAACTCCAAGCTTGAAGACATGAAGCTGCGCCTAATTGTATATATGCATATACATATGTGCAAATATATGTACATATATACATATATATATATATATAAATATATATATATATTTATATATATATATGTCCCATAGAAAAGTGTGAGTCTTGCTTGCCTCTGATGTTTTTAATGTTTTCGCGAAATAAGCAATTCTCACGTATTTATCTCGCGCCTGGCGTCCTGTGGTTTCTGTTTCGTGTTTTATGCCCAGCCCGGCTTCAAATTCAATTCAATTCCAGCACCTGTTTGCCGCGTGTTGCCATAGGGCCTTGGTGGTGCCACCACTAGCACCACCAGCAGCACAAAAAACTTACAAAAACGCTTTGTACTTCAAAGCCAGAAACATTTGCAGTTACTTTTGTCTGTAGTTGTCTTTGTGTGTGGTTTGTGGGTGTTCAGTGTTCACTCAGAAAAAAATCGAACTAACTCTAAAAATTTGGGTAAGTCGTCCTTTTATTCAGAAAGAATGTTTCTAAAAATCAGACCTTTTCTTTCCTTAACTTCAGGGAATAATTTTCTAAAACAAGTTTTCAGTGTGTTTTTTCAACAATCAAATTATCTATTTTGTTGCTTATATTATTAATAAAAATTTGTGTTTTAAAATTGCACGTAGACATACATCTTAAATAGTTTATAAATTCGTATATTTTATTTTAAAAAAAAAACTAACGATTTAATATAAAAGCCAGGCCAGTACATTTCATTACTTGATTTAAAATTTTAGAAAAATATTTTCCCAAAAATGTTCTTAAATAAAAAACTTAAAAAAAAGGAAACACCATATATTCTGGAATGTTCATTCTGGACTTTGTAATTTGTGGAAATTAATTTCTAATATTTACAAATTATTTTTAAAATCAAGAAAAACTTTCCAGTTTTCGGGCCGATTTTCTAAAAATCCGTTGGACTTTTCTTCTGTGTGTATTTTGTGTGTGTGATTCACTTCTCTCTCATCCACGTGAATGTCTGTTTCAGTTTCTGTTTCTGTTTTGCAATGTGTCTTTGCATTCGTGTTGTTCACTTTGTTTATAACGAAAATGTATTTTATTTTTGCCACACAATCGATTGAAGTTCTTTTCGCCTTTGTTTCATATTCTCCCGCTGCTTTTACTACTGAGTGTGTGTGATTCTTATTTTGTTAGCGTGCCTTTGATGTTTCCTGCCAAATGGAATAGTAATCCGACTTTAAGAAGTATACAGAATTCTTCTTGAATATCAAACTAAATATGTGTGCATATGTTTTTGAATAAAAACATATGAAATCTACATTTAATACTTGCAAATGAATACTTGCGATCAAAATAATACTATGATTGCTCAACAACCTACCAACCAAATGTGCTGACTGTAGCCTTAAAATTGTGGGAGATATGTGAGTTTATCGATTTGCATTTATCGATTTACTAGCACCCCAGTGGACGTAGCACGCCAATTTTTCATCTTTTTCTGATACGAGCACAGACCAGTATATGTTCCAAGTTCCAAGTTCCAAGTCCCTATCTCTGAGGGTGTCAAACAAAATTGGAAACACAGACGGACGGACAGACAGACAGCAAGACGGACAGTGCACAAAAGCAATATATTATGATACCTTCGGTATCAAAAAAAAAATTTTTATTTTTTATTAAAAAACAATTAAGCTCACACTCAAAATTACTTAATAACATAAACAAATAAAAGGGTATCTACTATTTAAATAAAGCAATTTCAAGTGCCAATTGAATATTTTGTAATTAAGAATTATTTTCCATTGCTTATTTGCAGGTAAGTCTTGAAGGCGAACTCTAAGGCGAGCACGAGTGGAAGTGAGTACAAAAAATTAGCCAAGTTAGTTGGCTCACAGGCTAATTATATCTTTATTATTATTGTATTAAAATAATTGTGGCCGATATTTGTGTGTGGTCAAAATCGTAAATGCCCAAATGTATTCAACAACAAGAAAGGTACTCTCGTTAACGTTCAAGTCGTTGGCATTTCATAAGGACTAAGGGGGTTGAGGGAGGACTTAAGTTGGGTTGGGCAACACTTTGATTTCGTGTGATAATTATAACGTGCAGCTATGCGTCATCCAGTGTTTTGAGTGGGTTGTTTGGGTGGGCGGTGGGTGACTACAGCTATTGCTGGTCAGTCGTGCGTTCAACGGTCGAGCTTTGTGGATTTATTGCGTTCGCGACGCGTTGACATGCCGCATTCCCCAATCCAAATCCAACTTGTATGTGCCTCAAGCAAGGCAAGCCTTATGTCTTGCCGGCGCCAATTTCTGGAGGCCGGTTCGACGCCCTTCGGCAATTTCTTGTTCTTTGTTTTATGGCTTGTTGTTGTTGTTGCTGTTGCTCAAACTTGACTTGCACTCAGCCAAAAAAATGAACCCACATTTTAGTAAATCACACAAAAAAATAGTACGACTTATCTAGATAATTGAAATAATTTTTAAATGTGAAAATACATTTTTAAAATTAGAACGATTTTTACCCATTTTTCAGAAATATATTTCTTACATTTACATGCGTTTTACTTGATTGCTTGTTAAATACACAATTTGACTGAAATGCGAAAGGATAAATTGGAAATCAAACTCCTTCTGACTTCAATAAACATTAATGGTCAAACATGTTACAATTCGACTTGAGATCATGAAAAAATCCAAACTCTGGAAATTTAGAAAGCCACAGCGAAAATTTAATAAACATCTTCTCTGTAATCCGAATTTAAGAAATTTATTTTCTGAATAACATTTACCAAAAATTCCTGTCAATTTTTTTTTTTTTTGAGTGTGTGCATGCACAAGTTGCAGGCAGTTGGCAATAGGTGGCAGTTACAACTACTCCCAATTACCTCAAGGCTCGTGTGCCACACGCACACTTGGAAAAAGTCATCGCTTCGGGTGCTCGCGGCATATGCGTAATTTTTATTGGACACCGTCGTCGTCGTCCTTGTCGTCGTCGTCTCTGTTTGTATCGTTGGAGCTTTACTCACTTCACTCGTACGCAAAGCCGTGCTAAAGTCCTAGGCCAACAAGCAAAGCTTTTCTGTGCTGCGTCCACGCTACGAATGCGATATCAAAACAAAACGAATAATTGCAGTGCCGCACGCGCTCTCTCTCTCTTCCATACTCTCTTTCCCACATAAACACTCTCCCATACACAAGCGCTATATCACGCTCTCTCACTCTACATGAGTTAAACTCCCACTTCGATTGCATAGTCTCCACTCTTGGCCACCTGTGCTGTGGCAGGTTAGGCAACCACTTGACACACATTCGCGAGTGCAGCGAACGAAAATTGTAATTGATGCATCATCAGCAGCACAGCAAATTAGCGCAAAGTTTGCGTACATAAAAAACGCTTGCAAGTATTCTAGACACAATTTTAATGTAAAAAAAAAAACAGGCTCACAAGTATGCTAGTCAGAATGGTATCGTTCGAAAAACACAGCTCGAAAGTATTCTGCATATAACTGCAATATCATAATAAAACTACAGCCTGCAAACAGAACTTGGAAGTATACTAGGCATAATTGTAAGCTATATTTGCCCTGAGTACAGTTTGAGAGTCACTTCTCGCGCCCAACTCTACACACAACACAATTTTGGCGCCAAACAAGCAACGAGCGAAATCTCTCGCACGAAGCTAGCCGAAGTTTCGAGACACGAGCGACACTCTGCCGAAGCTATGGCCGAGCCGAGCGACGACGGAGGACGAACGACCAACAGAGCCGACAGAGCCGAAGGAGGCATAAGGACAAAACAGTTTGCGACCAAGACTCGTGTGGAAAGGACGCTCGCCGCGCGTGCAGCCAATCGTAAGAATCGCGTGAATCGAAATTACGAATTACGAATTGCGAATGTATTCGATGCTCGTGTTCGAATCAGAAGTGAGTGTATTCAGAGATCATCGCTTTGACTCCGGCTCTGATTGGTATTGATTGTTGACCAACAACAAGTCCGAAAATGGACGATCGCAGTGCAAAAGTAAAGTGAAAATCAGCACGATTAATAACAAAAAAGTCACTCAAGTGTGTTTTTCAAATGATTTAAGCCAGAAAGAAAGGAACAGAAACAGAGATTTTTGTGCTTGATGCTGATGTTGCCGTTTTTGCTGCTTCTGCATATGCCATATAATTTAATTTGGCAAATGCTTTGGAAAATTGTAGAGCAATGCGAAAAGTCTGCCACACAGAAAAACTCAGTCAAGCAAAAGAAAATCAAGAAAAGCAAGAAAAGCTTTTCGCCACTCCAATTGTTACCTCCACTTACGTACTTAGCTTAAGCCTAATGGGTTAATGCTGCAAACTAAAAATATACATGCATACATATATATATATATATATATATATATATTTATACACATATAGAACATATATAGGAGGTGTGCCACAGACTCGTTAATTGTATGCATAAAACTTGCCAACATTCGCTGTTTGCCACACTCAGCAAAAAAATATGCCACTGAATTTTAGAAATACTTTTGGCGCCAATTCGGCGAGCGAATTTCAAAAATGTATGTTTGTGGATTTATAAATAGGGGTTTGCCTTTTTACATTTCAGATTGTGGATTTTTGTAAAAAATATATATAATTTGATATATAAGCAGAATACTTAGATTAGGCACAACTGTTAAACTGTTAAAATAATAGCCGATAAATGATTTGCTCTGCATATTAGAATTTGCATTTCTACTCTGAAATGTTAAAAAATATAATTCTGATAAATTTTAAAAAAAAATCTCTATAAGTTTTAGAAGTTTATTTTTTCCTAATCTACAAAATATTTCTTAATCTAGAAGATTATCTAATTTTCAAGAAGATTTTGAAAGATTCAGGCTATTTTTGTTTTAAATTTGAATATTTTAAATTGTCATCTCTAGCCATATTCTAAAATAGGACAGTGTTTATTTGACTTTTTTGATTGCTATTTTTTAAAGTGTATTTGAATTTGTTTTGTATTTTGTGGCACATGCTTTGCAACAACTTTTTGGTTGCTGCTTCAATTACTGCCTGGCAACAACAACAATAGCAACTATTTCCGCTCTAAAATTTGAGGCAAGTTTTTGAGCCAGCTGTGCTTCGCTTTTGGCCACCTTTTGGCACCTGCTCCGCTTGCCTGCCTGCCTTTCCAGCCTGCCTTTACATCCTGACTGCCTTTGCTGTTAGTTCACTTAGTAAATAAATTGGCAATCGCATTTAATGTGAGTTTATGTGCGTCGCAGGCAGCCAGCCTGGCTAGAAAATGAAACTGAAACTAAGACTGAGACTCAGAATACACGTTAGTAGTTTTATTCGCATATATTTTTATTTTTTCATGGCACTTTTTTATGCGGCTCTGTCTTTCGCTCCATCGTGCTCATGTGCAAATCGTAAATTTTCGTTCATGCCCAAATTTCACGTGATAATGACGTGGTTACCCCCTGGCATACAAGTCCACATTAAATGCACTCTAAACAAAAATATACACGAATATTCGAAATTCTGGTAATTCACCTAATTATTCAGAAAGTATATTCGAAAATTTGGAAAAAATATAACTTATGTTTAGGGTGCCTGCAAACTCTGAAATGAAGTGTATTGTTGGTTAGTATTTTAAGACCTAATGTATAAAATCATTTCATATAAATTAATTTGAAAAAATGTTACGATTTTACTGAGCCAACTAATTGACGAAAACTAAACTGTAATTAAAAAGGATTTCTTTTAATAATGGGTATTCGAATTTCAACTCTGTTGAAATGCATTTTATAATAATTGATTGTCGATTAACGACAATCCTTTCCAATTTTCTAAATATTTCTAAAAACGAGATTTTTTTTCTGAGTGCATACTCGTATATAGAGTCGTAATTGTGCAGATTTGGCGGTTGACACATAGCCGGTCAGCTTTTTCTGGTAAATATTTGCGCCACTAAATATGGGCTGCCACATTGCACCTGCCACATTCCCCCCCTGTCTCTGTTGCTACTTAGCCATTTTTGCCACTATTTGTTGGAATTTTAACAAAAAGTACCCCAACAAACAACATTAACAAAACAACAAACGAAATGGGACACAAGAAATACATTATAAATATGTGAAGCAATTCTCATTTGCGAAATTCACATTTTGTTTGCTTTCGAATTTTAATTCTTAATTGTTGTCACTTTTCCCCAGTTTTTCCTTGGCACTGTATAAATAATTATTCCTTACATAACCCTTTTAAGTAATCTGTAATGAATACAATGGACCTTATCATGAAATCTATTCGGAGGTCTATATTTATATCATTATAATTCTTAAGCATAGTTTTTCCAGTTTTTCCTTGGCACTGTATAAATAATTATTCCTTACATAACCCTTTTAAGTAATCTGTAATGAATACAATGGACCTTATCATGAAATCTATTCGGAGTTCTATATTTATATCATTATAATTCTTAAGCATACCTACTATTTTCTGGTTTGGTCTGATTGGGTTTTTTACGGGTTTTCCACAATCTATGCAATAATATTGTAGCGTTTTGGATTTAATTACATCCAGAAAGTTTTGTGAATATTTCATTTTATTTTTAAATTTTAATTTTATAGTTAATCTAATTTAATTTAATGTATTTCTTACTTTTTGTAAGTCCTGTGTCTGCTGATTTTAGTTGACACTAAATAAGTCATTAAATAAATAAGAAATGCATTCAACTCTTGCTGTTGTGCGGATCTAGAGAAATCTGTTAAAAAACTTTGTTTGTTTGCAATCGGGAAAATGTCGCCTCATTCTACAAACTTTTTAATTACTTTTGAACGACAATTTGAACTTGCGCCTGTCGCTCTTTTACACTCTAATTACAAGAACCTTTTTAGTTTTTCTGTTTTTTGTATTTAATTTTATTTTATTTTATTTGAGTTTGCCTTCCTTATCAATAAAAACTATTACAGAGCAAGTGAAAGAAAAACGCTCAATGTAGTTGATGTAGTTGTTTTTTTTTTTTTATTTATTTTTCTATTTAAACGTTCATTCGGCGTTGCCATTTCCGTTTCCGCCTCGACAGCCGCCAGTTTGTTAGTTTTACCTTGACATTTTTTGCCTGGCGTTTCTTTAACTGTTCTCCTCCTGTTTCTTCTGGCTGTTGTTTTGCAGTTTTTGCTTAGTTACCTGCGCGTTTTTCTGTGTCTCTTTTGTAGCATTTACAACTCGAGTCTAACAATATTTGTTTTTCTGCTCGGGCACCCCACATCCGTATCCTTCGCAGCTTTTGTTGTTGAGTGCGGCGCACAAAGGTCCTTTCACTTTGCATTCCATCGTCTGGCATACAAATCATGAATCATTTCTGCTGCACCTAGTCCAGCTTAACTTGCCACCTATACCTGCAACACCCGCCTCCCAACACCATGTTGCAGCTAAGCAGATTTAACAAAGCAATGTGTAGATAAGTCCAGCTGCAAAGAATTCCACTTTCAAAGTACTTGGATTCCTCGAACCGATCGATTGCCTCACTCAGCAAAAAATCGCCCTAAATTTTAGTAATCGAAGTACCTTGGGTTGCGGTCAGAAATATTCAGAAAGTAAATTTAAATAATTTATGAAAGCGGTTTTCTTAAAACCAATAGTTGCATTTCTAAATTTCAGGATGCATTTGTCTAAAATTTAGTAAAAATATGTCTAAACTTTTTAAAATACGTTTGAATTCAATGATTTCGCAATGAGAAAAAACACCATAATTCTCGGATTTTCTAATTGGGGCAGGCCTTTCTAAATTTTAGAATTTTCATTTCAATATTACAAATTATTCAAAAAATACTTTATATTTTACATGTTTCTAAATATTTTGAGAAACTAGAAAATAAAAATATTTTGTAGTGTGATTTATTTAAATTTAAACCAATTTGTTTTTTCTTAGTGCACTTAAAAGCGAGTGATGTCATTGCAAAGTTGAGCTGCAACTTAAAATCGGATTGAGTAGTGCTTTTTAAGCAGTTTCAAATAATGACGTGGGCACTGAATTATTAAATCAAGAACAATTACTCAAGCGATCAATCGGCAATGATATTAATCAATCAATCAATCAGTGCGCCTGGCTGGAATGTGGTTTGTGGATTGAGTCGAATAATGTCGAGTGTGTGTGCGATTGTGTGTGAGTGTGTGTGTGTATTGTAATATAATTCATGAGTGCAATTATATGCCTTGTGCACTGTCACCGCCTCCCACGCCTCAATACAGCCACTTTATTAATACGTATACGCAGCGTGCCCCAACTACAAATAAAAAAAGAACCACACGGCATTTGTTCTCAAGTGGCTGAAGTTGCCTCGTAACTCTGTGTGTGTACTCTTCCTATACACGCACATATATATATATATATATATATATGGATATATGTATGTGTTTGAGTGCTTCGTAATCGATATTACAATGCATGAATTGTGCGGCCATATTGAAGCTACAACTAAGCGCATTGTGTTGCATACTCGTTGCTGCCTTTTTCTTCTTCTTCTTTTTTATCGTCGCTTGCATCACATTCAGGTGGGGCATGAGGCATGTGGCACGAGGCTAGTCGCTGCAAGTCGTTGCCAACTGTGTTTGCACGGCAAAGTTGCTGAAAAGTTGCTGACTTTGCATAATGTTGAACATGCTGCGCTTGTAATTTGTGTGCCCCTTTGTTGCCCCTGAATGCTTTATGAACTCCAGACAATGAGTCTCATAGTTCGATTTCTAAAAGGCAATCCATCTATGGAATACGGACTACTTCAGACACTCGCACAAGTATTTGTTTCATTTAGCAGGGCATTTAGAAAATCTGTAAAATAAAGAGAAATATTCTAAACAATAATATCAAAGTGAATTGTGATCTGCACAGTTCGATTTCTAATATGCAATGGATAGAATAGGGATTTTATTACACTCATATATATTTTTGATTCGTTTAGTAAATCTATAAATAATTTATCGAAAATGAGGAATATCCGTGGAACTTATAAAAAATTATCTGATCGTTTTGACAAACTATGAAAATGTTTAAATGTAAAATGTAATAATAAATTGGAAATTATTATTATAATACCTGTAATAATCTCGATTTAATTTGCTCACCAAAGATATTTAACTAATAATTTACAATAAAAACAAATTCCGAGACACTTAAGAACTAATAAATATCTGTTTAATTAGCAGAAAGAATACTTAAAAAACAATTTATTCTTCTATCCAAAATCGTCGCATTAGTCAGAGTCTTGTTTGCAATTGTGACAGGTTAATAAAATGCCGACAAACACCAAAAAGACAAAACAAAAGTAAATAATTTAGTTTCACGACGAGTCGTTAAATATCAGCACGTGGCATCTATTTTTTATATACATTTTCGTGTGTGATTTGGTTTGCATCTTTTTGTCTGGCTGTCGCATTTTGGGTTTTTCGTCTCGTGATCGTCAAATAAAAAAAAATTAAAAAACAGAACTTAACACAAAAAAATGCATGCAAAACCGAGCTCAGCAAGTCATATTTTCCATTTGTCTGATTCTCTTGTCAGTTGTCATTTTCTATGAATACATTATGACACACATATGTATTGTGAATTTGTGTGTGTGAGTGGGTGTAGGTGTATGGGTGTGGGTGTGTGTGTTTTGATTTGAGCTGCAATACTGCCACCAGTTGTATTTGAGCAGCAACAGAAACAGAAGCCCCCATTTCGAATTACACGCTTCACTGTTTTTGTAGAATGTGTAAATGAACTCACAATAAGAAACTGCCAGACACACACCAACACTCACACACAACACACACACAGACAGATGAGTGTGCATATATATACATATACATATACATATATATGAACAATGACAGGCCATAAAATATGTATGGAGACCGAGATATAATATAATATCTATGCAAGGTGGCTCCCAGTTTGTGATTGTTGATGTTAATGTCATAATAAATAATAAATACAATTTCACATTAGCCGAGGCTGTCAGCCCAGAAAATAGCAGCAATGTGAATGAGTTTTAATATGGCTTTAATATAATTCAATGCCGCATAATGAGAGAGACTATATACATACATAAATGTGTATTGATATTGGATAATTGGGGCTCAGGCGCCCTGTTAATTGAGAGTCCAATTAGCCCGTGGATCGTCAATAATTCACTTCATTATTTGCGCATAACATTTTTATCGCATTATAACTATAAAATTGATTGAATGGCAGCAAGAAAAATACAGACACTTGAAAGCACTTTAGCTATTAGTTGATGTCTGTTTGCCACTCGTACATCCATTTAAAAATATGTGTGTGTGTATTCATTCACTCATTCATTCACTTATTCATTCGGGGCGCACACATCAATTGGGAGAGACAGATTCGGACAGATAGTCGCTTAGACAACCTTCGTCATCATCATCATAATCATTATCATCATCATCATTATCATCAGCCCCCGTTGGCCAATGGCATTCAATACTGCACTCATTTATTCATATGTGCGCTTATTGCAATGTTCATTGCTTTATATTCATTAAGGCAATGGCTCTCGGTGCGTTAGGACACAGCCAACAAGCACCCAACCAGAAGCCGTAGAAGGCAACATACACGCAGAAAAAAATCTGATTGGAATCCACAAATTTGACAGGGGTGACTCAGCTGATATCCAAGAAAAAAAATTATTTAATTTGTTACTATTTTTTGTAATTTTGCAAAAACATCTTTTTGGGTTTATCGGCTTAGAGCAATTCTTTGTATACATATACATATATATAAAACATTTCTAAAAATAAGGAATACTTTCCAGTTTTCAGTGGGTTATTCATTTAGGTCGGTTGTTCAAATTTCAGTGTTATTTGATGTTTTTTTTTTTGAGTGTAGGGGAGTGCGTCCGTAACGTTCGATAATCCAATAAATATTTATGAAGCACTTTATTGGAGCAACACTGAATTACGTTGAATGTGAATGTGTTTATGCAGGTGTGTGTGTGGCTATTTGTATGCAACAGCAGCGTGCAGCTTGACCGTGTCAAGACGAAACATGCGCATAAAAAATAAAAATAAAAAACTGGCACTTTGAGAAGCTCCTCGAGATGTCGCTCGTACGCACCATCGTACAGGAAAGTGGCTCTTTTCTGCGGTCAGTTTGGTCTGAATATAAGCTTCACTGGGTTCTGCAATTCTTTAATTTATTTTATATTTTTATTCAACTTATTCTTTTAATATTTTCAAGAGCTTGTCGCTAATTTCTTTGGTGTGTGTTTGTGTGTGAGTAAAAAATGAGTATTTTAAATTAATTGTTAATCCAAATACCGGAACTGATGCTTTTAATGTGGAAGGCTCTTTTATTAATATTTTACAAAAATAATTTAACGAAAGTCTTCTTATTTTAATTTTTGTAATAGGTTTTTTATTAATAATATTATTATTATTAAATTCATCAATTGTACAGTATCTAGCTTAAGGCCGGATTATAGTATGACCTTCAGCTGGTACTTATTTGATTAATCAATTTTAACATACATTTTTCCTGATGTTAAGTTTATGTAAATTACAGCTGTTATCGATCTCTAGTTGAATTGTGTTAATTGCTTAATGCTACTTGCCATGCCTACTGATATTATTTGTTTAGAAGAAGTTCCTTAATATAAGGAAAGTGCGATTGTAACTGAATAACGTAAAAAAGTTGAAGCAAACACCGAAAAGCTTAGCGGTATTTTTCTTTTTAACATACTAAAATCGGAAACGGAATTTAAATTCGTTTGGGGTTGCCAGCCAGGCATGTTATTATGTAATCAAAACTGCTGTAGTTTGTTGACCCAATCCGCTGAGCTGTCGAATGGCAACAAATGCCTTAAGCACCTGACACCTGAAATGCAACTGGCCTCATTTGAAGCAACCTATTTACTAACATATTAGTGCACAATTTGCATGGTTAATGCGTGGCTCGTGATGATGCAATTGCAGTTGGCTTATTTATTAGCAGCCCCCCAGCTACAACAGAGCTGAAAACAGCGCCTAATTTACGATTCACGAAGTAATTTCTCTCTGCGTGTGTGTGTGTGTGTGCTGTTGTGGGAGGCAGCGTATGTAATAACAGCTGTAACACAACGGAGTTCAACTCAGTACATAACATACAATATCGCTATCGATCGATCAACAGCTTCAAAAAGAAGGAGAGTTCAATCGTATTGTGTTTTAAAGACTTACAGTTGCGAAAATATAAATAGGACCACTCTCACACGAAATGTTTTCAAATGTATACATATATATTGCATTTGTGAGTTTAAAGAACTTATGAATAAGATTTTAGAAACTTTAATTTTTCACTTTAAAAAATAATTTCTTCAATACAAAGTTCACATTTTATTATCGGGCGACCAATTTCTGCTTAAGGCAAATGATCTTATATATATTAATTACAGCTGCTTGCGATCTCTGTTATCGATCTGTTATTTTTACCTTGTCTACCACAAAAGGAAATTACAAATTTGTTTCTCAACTTTTCGCACAATATACCTTAATTTGTCATGTTCAAAAATATCTTTTTCAATAATTTATATTTATTTTCTCGCGCTTGACAATGACACAAATTGCCGCTTATAGTAAACATTTGCATTTTAAATCGCTTTTATTACATATGCAAGCGATTTAAAGGCGCATGCATTTTAATTAGCAATTACTGCAATGTTGGCGCGAATGTAAACAATAAACGCTGTTAACCAAATGTAAACACAAATATGCATGGCAAAAGAAGAAATAAATAAATATAAAATCAATGCAATTGCAGAGACACTAAAAAACATGAAAAGCAAAACTAAAAGAAACTGAGGAAGAACAATAACAATAACTGTAAACATGATTGTTTAACGAGTGGGAGGGGGGCCCTCTCTGCCCTTCTCTCTCTCTCTCTCTATCTATCTCTGTCTCTTATGGCGCAGTCTTGCAAATTATTCACCAAATTTTCATGCAGATACACCGCAAAAATGAGTGCAGGAGCAGCCAGCTGATGAGTGGGTTGCGCCGCTGTTCTGCGCGGCGGGTGGCAGCGCTGCAAAAGTGGGTCGATTTGACATGCAGTTGTCGCAGCAACGCTTGACAGTGTGTGTGGGAGGGGAGGGTGGCGTGGCGTTGTATGAATGTCAATGCATAAAATTTATTTTGTAATGTTTGCAACTATTTTTCTTGCTGCTGGGTGGCGAAAAGCGGGTTGCCAGACAAATAAATTGCAAGGCATGCAATAAGACGAAAACGAAATGTGTGTCTAAGTGCCGTCTATCTGTGTGTGTGTGTGTGTGTGTGTGTGTGTGTCTTTCACTCGTATGCAAATAAAATTGTACATGAAATTGACTTTTGGAGTGTGTTTGTGTGTGTGCTGCAAACCTAAACCGGCTTCTGACTTTGACTAACGTTGCTGCTGCTGCTGCTGCATATGCAAATGTGTGTAGGTGTGTGTGTGCACCATGCCGCATGCCACACGTTTGCCAGTAATCATCCATTATCCTAATGCCAGCCATGTCCATGCCCCAAGAGAGTTGACCATGTGTGCGTGTTCCTCGATTCGATTGGATTATAAGCTTCAACCTGCGCAACTTTGCTTCAAGCTAGAAAATACGACTACACTCAAAAAAAAAAAACACTTTATAAATTTAATGTAGAAGCATTTCCCTAATCCCAAAAACCTTAAATTTTTGCTGTTATTTAGAAATTTTTATATTAGTAAAATTTATAATAGCTCGAAATGCAAGCGTTCGTTTTCAGAAATAAATCCAAAAGTCTAAATGCAAACCTAGATTAAAAAATAAAAATTTGTCGGACTTTTCTACGAGTGTAGAACTATAACCTGGTTTGAACTGACTGCCTTGCTGCGACATTTAATAATGATACGACCGAAGGACCGAAACTCGTCGCAAACCCACTGACAAAATAAAAATACGATTTGCGTAATCGCAGCTTGAAATCATATTAATTGGCCCGTGCCTCTTGGCATTTACTCCAAATCGATAATGAAAAGTTCAAATTGTAAAACCTGTAAAAGGTTTCCACTGGCAATTAAAATAGTTTATTTCGTTCACAAATCGATCGATTGCTCCACTAAATGCCAGCTGCCTCAATTCACACGGATTGAAAGTAACGTAAAAGTGCCTGAAAACGATACTCATGAATTAATTTCGTTTAATGACATCGGACTATCAGAAAAGGCATTATATTTATGAAATGAAATTACACTTAGTTCATAGTCATTCTTAAAAATAAATATTTTATCTATACATTTCAATTAAAAAAGCATAATACAATTGAAGTAACTGAAGTCACATAGAATTACAGTTTTTAACATTACTCATAAACTATCAATGATTTCGTATAAAATACCAAATCGGACTATCGAAAAGAGTATTCTATATATGAATAGACATTTCACATGCTCTAGCATTTCACATGCTAAATGTATTTAGCATTAAGTAATTACAGCATAGCTACAATTAAAATATCACATCAGACTATCAAGCAACATATCTAAAACTGAAAGAAACAACTAAAAAGAATATTGAATTTATGAATTGAGATTTCACTTGCTCAATTTAATTTTCATGTTATGAAGCCGAAAAGAGCCTTGCAAGGAGCATTGCGTGCTTTGTTATCCTAATGTGTTCTTTTGCATTGTGATGTGCTTTTCCATTGAATTAAGTTAATTAATAAGGGAAACAAGATACTGACTGAAAGTGTCAAGATGATGAAGCCGGCACTGGTTGTGCCTCCAGCAAGTGGAGATGGGTAAAGGCAACCCTCAAATGGTACATTTGCCGAATTGAGAAACAGTACAACTCACACTGCATTATGTATGAGACACAGAATGCGAATCCTTGACAGACAGCAACAAAAATATTCTGCCAGTTACTAATGTTTAGTATTTATCCAGTTCCGGCTTATGTACTTTAAGCCAGAATCTGTCAACTCTTTAAGGGGCATATTAACTTCCGAATTGCCTCACAAATTTATTAGACTTTGTCTGTTTTGTATTGAGAAAATATAAATTATAATCTAGTAAATTGTTTTCAGGGTGATTTTAATATTTTGAGTTCATCCAGATAGATAGACAGCCAGACAGACACTTCACAAAACCAACATTATCATTAAATTTTGATATCAAATAATATAATTTTATAAAGTCGTTTTTTATGTGATGATTTTAAATAAAAGGTAATCAAGTTATCTTACATCTATTAAAACTGATAACTAAATATTTTAAAGAAAATTTTAATATATTTTCAAAGCCGTGATTTTTGAAAATGTACATTAAAATTCGTTTTCCTTTATAAACTCTTTAATCTTTGATAGTTTAATGTGATTGTAAATTAATATTTATTAAAAGTTAATATTGCTCATTAAGCGTCGCACAAATTGAATTAAATACAGAAAATAGACCACAAATGTCTGTGTCAAGTCTGATGCAGCATAAACAATTCGCATTCAGAGGGGGGCTTGGGGGAATGGGGGCTTCGGGTAATAGTCGCAAGTAGACCGCCGTTAATTGGGTAAAAGTCAGTGCAATGTGAGATGTTCAAGTTTTCTTGTAATTTGTTGGCAGTCAGTCAGTCAGTCAGTCAACGCAACAACAAGTTTTATGAGACGGTGACAGGAGCCTAATTAGATCTTGCAACTGCAACAGCGACAACGATAACTATATTTATGCACCTCAGCAAATGATGTGGTAAGTTAGGTGAGTTGTGAGTTGTGGCAAGCATAGAAGGTGGCATTGTTAAATGCCATTGTTTGCTGCATTTCTTTAGAGTGTTGAACTTTGCCAAAGAAGAATTTCAATTTCCATTTCAAATTCAATTGAAATCGAATTTTGGTCGGCATCTAAATGGCATGTGGTTTTGGCATTTTATCTTTGCACCAAAAACTTCGGAGTCAAACTCAATAACAATGTCCAATGCAGTTGCTAATTCTCCACCAGACACTGGGCTGCATTACAATTTGTGGTATATTTATTGGTCTTGTTTTTGGTCAGAGAGAGTTATTTGAATTCACAGCTGGAGCCCGGACTCAGTTGACACAGCTGCCGAGTTGAGTTGATTTTCTGTTGTCCAATTTAACATTTCAATGTGTTTAAAATCATACTAAATTTGTGGCATATGGAAAGTTGCCTTGGCAACGGTTACTCTGGCAATGACTTTTCGGTTCGGTTCAGTTGCATTAACTTATGCAACAACTGGCAACTTTAAATAAATACGGTTTCAGTCAAAGGTGCACAAGTCGGGGTTAGGTTGGGGTTTTGGGGCATGTAACAATTTGTGAGGCAAACATGGCTTTATTTTAGTTTCAATTTTTACTTCGTTATTTTTTTCCATATGGGTTGGGGGAAACGTTGGCAACGATGGACCGTGTTTGTTTTAGAACGCGACGCTTGTTGTCTTTGCCAGTGTGCCACACGTAGTGTGCCTCCCTCTCCCCCTCCTGATGCTCAGCGTTCTTTTGCCGCCATTTTACGCTCGTTATGGCAACACTTTTGGCTCAAAAGCAAACGACGCTCTGACAACGTGCGCAACTCAAACGGCCGACATGATGTACAAAAAAATAATAAAAAGCGAAAAAACTAAAAAATAAAAAAATGTTATTGCGTTGTGTGTGCGGCTCGTTATGTTCCATGGGGCAACATAGAGAGGCAGCAGCAGCGAAAAAAATCATTTCAAGCAGAAACAACAAGGGAAATGCACAAAACGCCTTCGCGCCTTGCAGTTTCCTTCCTCTCAACTACGCCCGGTGTTTGTCTCTCTCTCTCTCTCTCTCTCTCTCTCTGTGTGTGTATGTATGTGTGTGCGTATGTGTGTGCCTGTGACTGCGTCTATATACACTAAGAAAAAATTATTTGTAAATCGCTAAGGCTTACTCGCCTTATTATTAACAAACATTTTTTTTTTTAAATTAAGACAATTTGTATCTTTTGTGGCTTATATTTTTAATACCCATTAGTATTTTAAAATTTTACACATAAATAGATTGTAGATAGTTTATAAATGCAGATCGATTATTTTGAAAAACTTCTGATTTAACGGCGATTTGAACTAAATTCTAATATAAAAGACGAGCCAGTAAATTTCATTATTTGTTTCTCTATTTTAGATGGGATATTTTTTAGAAATTTGATCCTTATGTTTGCCAGTTATTTATAAAACCAAGAAAATCTGTCTAGTTTTCAGGGCAATTTTCTAAAGTGTAGTGAAATTATTTTTCTGTGCGTGTGTTTGTGTGTGTGTGTGAGGCACTGTGTTTGACTACGTTCGCTTCGTTGACTGGGAACTTTCGTCGCCTGTGCACTCGCACCCGCTCGTGATTGACTGCAACATGTCTGTATCTGTATGTTCAACGTTGTTTGTTGTCGTTGTTGTTGTTGTTGCTGTTCTTGTTGTTTGGCAATAATTTTTAACGCTCTACGAGACGCATGCCGCATGCCGCATGCCGCATTTGCCTGTTGTCGGTCCTCCGTCCTCAGTCCACCCCGTCTGTCGCCTTTCGCCTTCCGCCTGTTTGTTTACATGATTGTGCAGAGAAGTGTTTGCTTCCCCATCTGCTCTGCCTGAGTTGTTCGCCTTCCCTTGAGCCAAATCACAGCAAATTATATTTTTATTCATTTTGTCAACATTTGCGAGCGATTTGCTCGATAAAAAAGCGCAGCAAAGTGAATAAATTTCACTGCGTTGAGGACACAGTTGCATGTTGCGCATACGCCATGCTGTCCCTACTTTCAACGCATCTCCTAACTCATTTTTGCACCCGCACTTAGACAAAAAACTCATTATCAATTTTAGTAAGTCGCCACACTTTTATCAACTTCTAAAATGAATGGTTGTGGTTTCTAGAAACTAGGTCTTCAGGTTGTATAGTATATAAATTTAAAATACTGGGAAGAACATACTTAAGGATTTTAGAAAAAACTCCTGTAAATTGCATTACTTGTTTCTGAATTTTAGAAAATAGTTTTTCTACCAATTAGTTTTTTTCATTTCTTCTTTGTTGAAATATAAAAAAACGAGGAAGTATCAATATTTTGGGATTGTCAATTTGGGTGTTTCTAAATTTTACAAATTGTTTTCTAATATTTAGAAATTATTTCTGGAAAGAAGAAAACTTTTTATTTTTTAGGCCAATTTACTAAAAAAATGTTCTGAGTGTGGCTAACAACAACTGCACCAACAGCAGCAATGCGAACAATATTTAAATCTTGCCACAACACAATAACCGCAGCAAGTCGCGACAGCAAAAAAAGCAACAACTAAAAAGCGACAACTTTTCGCATTCACTAAAACTTTTCAACATTTTCTTGTTAGTCGTTGTTGTTGCACTTGCTGTTGTTGTTGCTGTTGTTGCTGGTGTTGCTGATGTTGTTGTTGGTGTTGCTGGTGTTGTTGCCTCGTTGGCTGCATGTCCGTAGACCCAGTGAGCAAATTGTAAATGAAAAAGTTTTTTATGTTATTCAGTGTTTGCTGTGGGCGTCGCTTCCATCATTTCCGCCCATCATTTTCCCTCTCACTCTGTGCCCATCTATCTATCTATCTTTCTCTTTCTGGTGCAATAACGCCACGATTTGAATTGGAGTATTTGTGTTTGTGTAGTCGTTATTGCTGCATTATGTCTATTGTTGTCTATAGAACTTTTGTCGAAAGTAATTGTAAATGCTGTTCACAGTTGCTCTGTCTGTGTGACTGACTCTCTGTCTATCTGTCCGTCTGTCCGTCTGTGTCCCTGTCCGTGTGTCTCTTTTCGGCTTGCTGTCAATTTTTGATTGAGCTTCTCAACAATTTAGTCCATTGTTTAAAGTACGTATTTCTAATGTGACAGCAAAAAGCAAACCTTAAATCCTGCATATATTTTTTCATGGCTTCATTCTTTTGATTACACAACAATATTGTTGAAAATTCAGCGCAGACTGAGTCGTCAGAAGTAAATACAAAATGTGTACAAATTAAAACAATACAACGCAGCTCAGATTTGGACTAAGTCAACTTTGTAAATGAGAAAGTAAAATAAGAAGAGAAGGAGCACCAAATACTATAGAGTTGAGAAAGTGTGAATGGATTTGCGAGCAACACTGAGATTAAAAGAACAGGATAAAAAGAAAGTAATATTAAAATCAGCAACCTGTCGGGCAAACCACCACCACCGTCACCTCCTGCTCCTCCAGCTCCGACCAGGACAACAACAAGAAAGGAAAACGGAAACGGATACGAGACACCAACATGACCCGATTTCGCATCAAAAATCTGAAAATTCTCTCGTGTTGCCTCAGTGTTTGGGTTACTCTGCTCGGCGGCGCCCTTCATCTGGCCAGGTGCAGTGAGTTTCCCGAGCGGGAATGCTGCGATTTGACAACCACCTCGACGGTGGGTCCGCTGCCATTACCACCACCGGCCCTGCCCACCGACAAGTCATTATCATCGGCCACCACAGCCCTGGAGACAGATCTCAATCTAACAATCGGACGATCCGGTAAGTGGGGGGTTTTTATAATGCTAAAGCTAAAAACAGTCATATGACTGAGATGGCATTTAAAAAAAAAGAGCTGTCAGCTCGAAAGATAACACGATTTCAAGTAATAAATGGGTTTTAAAATGAACTATTATCATTAAATGCAACTATCTGAAATAGATAAACGATAAAGTTCGTGGACTCCAGAAACATTGATTGTATTATTTTTATAATGCTGCATCTACTATACATTATTTTTACAGAAAAGAAAATTAAGTACAACTTAAATTAAGTTTCTATTAAAGCAACATCACTTCCCATTTGCATTATGGTGACCTCTGCTATTTAGAGTATTACTAAAA
>JAWNLS010001621.1:0-27907 GCA_035042185.1 Drosophila kambysellisi
TAACAGGAACAATGATCGCTTCAAGCTGAGTCATCATACCAGGCAGCTGTTAAATGATAAGCGTCAATGTAAAAAGGAATACATGCTTCAGAGGACGCCACTTGCTAAGCAGAAATACAGGCAGATTCAGAATCGTCTAAGGAGGGCACTTAGTTTTTCCAAGATTGACCATATAAATAATCTGTTTAAACAAATTGATGCTCAGGATCATTATAGGATGCAAAAACTTTGGAAAGTAACCAAAAATCTCAAACGGCACACTGAACCAAACTGGCCATTAAAGTATAACTCTGGAAGTGGTGGTGGCATCATCAATCATGGATGGACTAAAACTACTGAAGAAAAAGCTGAATTGTTTGCGGAGCACTTAGAGCTACGTTTTAAGCCCAACTGTATTAACACGCCTGAAGCACGTAAGAAAGTTATGGATGAACTTGATCTTATGTTGCAGCAGCAGACACAGCAAGATGAGAATGGGTTGCCTTTTCGTCCAGTGACTGTTAATGAAATTGTAGTGGAAATCAATCATTAAAGCTTCAAAAGTCACCAGGAATTGACAACATTGATAACTATGTTATCAAATCCTTGCCGCAGAAGGCAATAATATACCTAGCTCTTATTTTCAATTCAATTCTTAGATTTCAACATTTTCCTTGTCAGTGGAAATGCGCTGCTATAACAATGATTTTAAAACCAGGTAAAGCGACTGAAGAAGTATCATCCTATCGCCCTATAAGTTTGCTTTCTGGTTTATCAAAATTGTTTGAAAAACTGCTCATGCGTAGACTCTTTGAATGTGAGGATTTTGCAAATGCTGTGCCCACTCATCAATTCGGATTCAGGAAGGAACATAGCACTGAGCAGCAGTTAGCTCGAGTTACACAGTTTATATTAAAAGCCTATGAAAATCGTCAATATTGCTCGGCTGTGTTTATTGACATAAGTGAAGCTTTGGATCGTGTATGGCATGAAGGCCTTCTTCACAAATTATTTAGACTTTTACCAACCACGCTATTTAAAACTCTGCAAAGTTATTTGAGTGATCGGACCTTTGTTGTAAGCTGCAATGATGGTGTGAAATCCAGGATGGGTGCAATATGTGCTGGTGTTCCGCAGGGAAGCGTCCTTGGGCCCATTTTATATACAATCTCATCGTCGGACATGCCGTTACCAAGTATGATGAGAGATGAGTACTTGCCAACTTATGATAGCAGAAGCAGCATGCTTCTATCTACATATGCTGATGACACCATCATTATGAGCGCGGACAGCACGGCCCAGGCAGCAATTAAATCAAACCAAAGGTATTTGAATAATTTTATTTCATGGGCAAATTACTGGTGCATTAAAGTCAATGCCAACAAGACTGCTCATGTGATTTTTACTAAACGTAGGATCTCTGAGGCACAGAGTGCATTGAAAATAAAATTAGATGGGCAAGAAATTGTAAATAAATCTGGACATAAATACCTGGGATTGCATATGGATCGCAAACTCTTACTTCACCTTCATATCACTCAACTTCGCATCAGATTGAGAGCTCTGTATCAAAAATTGGAGTGGTTACTTGGCAGTGCTAGTAAATTAACTAAGATTTGCAAGTCAGTTGCCTACAAGCAGTTAATTGCGCCTGTTTGGCAATATGCGTTACCTATCTAGGGTGCATTGGTATCAAACACTCAACTGCGTCGAATTGAGGCGATGCAAAACAAAATAGTGCGTAAAATTATGAATGTTTCTTGGTTTACAAGAAACCAGACATTAAGAGATACATATAATATCAGCACTGTTGAAGAATTGTTTCAAACAAGCAGTGATCGTTTCTTCCACTCACTCAGTAGTCACCCGAATGAGGAGGCCCGCATGTTACTTCTCAAACCTTTTGAACCTATTCGGCTAGCTTGGCCAAGATATACACAGCAGCTAGATCGGCACCTTCGTCCAGTTCAGCAGCAAATGCATCCACAACAGCAAACGCATGAGCAACGATTGCCAACACTTATTAGTCTGGAGCAGGAGGAACAGGAGGTGAGGCGTGAGGCTGATATTCTTGCTCGGCTACGTCAACAGCCCCAAAATCCACCTGAACGTTTCAGTGAGCTGGCTATCAATACGTTACGCCGTCGTTATAGAGATGGTTTTATCAGTAGAGAAAGACTTGAGGCAACTATTATGTACCAGCCGGTGCAAATTCAAGAGCTCATACTGCCTAAAGTACACCAGGCGACTGACCAACTTGTCACTAAATCTGGTCGTCAGCAAAAGCAGAATGTTCGGCTGCCAGCTTGCTTTGACGGAAGGATGGTAAATTCTTTACGACGAGAATATAGATTGGGTCGTATGACGAAGGAGGCTTATCTAGAAGCTGTCAAAGATCAACCAGGTCACATTCAAAAATTGATGCTACCCCTGCCCTGAACTAGTCAACAATCAGGGCGACCTTCACGCCTTTCTGAAATCCATGAGGACCTATTTGTGAAGTCCCTTCTCCGCCGCTATAGGCAGGGAGACGTTGCGCATGACAGATTTAATATGATTGTGTCGCGTCATTCAGAACGTGTTCAAATGCTTTTGTTTGCCCAGCTTGGAAATGGTGTTTGCGATGATGATCCCCAACAGCAGCAGCTACCAATTGGTATTGATTCATATAGATGAAGTAAATCCACAGCTGCTTGACAGCTCTGTTAAATCAGTCAAGCGCAAGTGCAGCCTGCCATCGCCAGAAGCTGTTGATTTACTTTCAAATCATTCCATGACGGAACTGAATATGCAAAGCGAGATCAGTGCGCAGCTGCAGGAGCAGCATTCTATTGATCCTGATGAGTTAGAGATGCGACTGCGGCTTGAGACCATACAGCGGCAACTGGAAGAAGTTATTGACGAAGAACTCCACTCTCAGCAGCAGCTACCAATTTTTAACAATGGAGATGAGTTAAATCCACAACTGATTGGCAGCTCCGTTAAATCGGTTAAACGCAAGTGCAGCTTTCCATCACCTGAAGCAAGGCGTCTGTGCAGCCGTCCTAGTGTTGATTTACTTCCAAATCATTCCATGACGGAACTGGTTATGCAAAGCGAGATCAGTGCGCAGATGCAGGAGCAGCATTCTATTGATCCCGATGAGTTAGAGATGCGACTGCGGCTTGAGGCCATACAGCGGCAACTGGAAGAAGTTATTGATGAAGAACTCCACTCTCAGCAGCAGCTACCAATTGTTAATGTCATAAATGGAGATGAGTTGAATCCACAGCTGATTGGCAGCTCCGTTAAATCGGTTAATCGCAAGTGCAGTTTTCCATCACCTGAAGCAAGGCGAGTGTGTAGTCGTCCCAGTATCAGTATTCTTTCAAATCACCTATCAGAACCGGAAATGCAGAGCGATGTCAGTGTGCATCTGCAGGAGCTGCAATCCATAGATCCAGATGAAGTAGAGTTGCGACTGCGGCTTGAGGCTGTAAAACGTCAATTAGAGAAGCAGATTGATGAGGAAGTCCACTATGAACATCTGTTAACCTCCTGGCAACAACATGCTAATCCTCAGCAATTGCTGCAAAACCAGAGCGGACCTAGTTTTCCGATGACAGTGCTATGTCAGGACACTGTGGTGCCATCTCTGATTTTGGATCATCTCCGGGGCTTGCTTGAGAAGCGCAGAGTTAATAGACTATGGCCCTCTTCAAAGCGTGTGTGCATGCATTCTTCTGTCCTTACTGATGTAGGGGGATTGCGGGATTGCGATTGTTATATGAGAGGAGCTCGTTTTCCAACATCCATATGGCGTCCAGGACATGACTGGATGAGGCTGGCTCACCGCAAAGCGCGTCCCCTGGCGATTTCAATACTAATCTAAATCCGTTTTTTATAGCCACTTTTGTCCATGCAAGGCATTTAAGTTACCAGCTCACATTGCCTATCAATGTTATCAGTTCAAACACAGTTATCGGATGTCTGCTGAAATGGAGTCCCTACAGAAAGCTATCAGCCCAATTTATGCGAGAAGTCCAAGTGAATGAGCAGTTCAAGACGTCTAACCCGCACTCATTTTTTCTATTTAAGAACACAACACTTTCTTCACTACATTAACAAGCCCGTGCTTGGTTTCGTTGGGCCACTTGTATGTTACTGCTCGTTAGTACATCAACGTCCAATTAATTATTATACTATAACATTTTATCAAATTATTGTAACATGAATAATTTCATGTACAAACAACTTAACCACTTTAAGTTACCCACTAAAAGTACACTATCAATTTATTGTAACATCTGCAAGTATACTACTCGAAAGTATGCTACACTGTATTTATAAGTTACTCCACACACCATGTCTTGTTCACACACCATATTACGTTCACAAACCTTATTACGTTCACACACTTTATTATGTTATCCCACCATGTTATGTTCACACTTTACACATTACATGTGTATGTTAATTAACATGCAGATCACTTAACACTATGTTATGTGACATATATTTACCCGGTTGCTATGATAGAGCAAATATTTGTAAATAAACCAGGTTGGCGACCGGCTGTCTCAGTCGTAGCTGCCCTTACTGTGCGTTAGCACCTATCTGAAATTTTTTTTTTTTTTTCTGAAAATCTGAAAAATCTGAAAAATTTTGAAAAAAAATTTTGGAAAAATTCGGGCAAATAAATAAAGTGATTTAGTGTGTGTTGTGAAGCGGGGAGCTTCTATCCCATCGGCTGATGCCGGAGGGAAATCAAGGAATATTAAAGCAAATAAGTGAGGAACAAATATATGAATATTGAGAACCTGGAAAAGAATTTGAATTTGGATTACAGATTACGAAATTGAGATACTTACCTGGGTATTTTATATTGAGAACCTGGAAAACAATTTGAATTTGGATCGTACGCATGAGGAGTCGTGGATCCCGTCCATAATGTGCAAGGCCCAACAAGGACACAGCAGAATGAACTATTGCCAAGAGGACCCTATGATGATGATCTAGACCGTGCGACTGGCAGGCTTTACAGACTGCTAAGCGAAGGACGATACATGTGCATGCAAGGAAGCACGCCAGCCAAAACACAGATGTACTAAGAATGCAAGCAACAATTGATCGATGCCTGTCTGAGAAATAAGTAACGTATAATTACAGGTACAGCAACATCATACAGAGAAGAGGAGTCAATCACACAAGCAGACATCCTGACTAACATAGATAACAACCGCAAGTCAATATCATCAATCAGCAGCACCGCTAGCAAGTCATCAAGAAACCTACAGTCAACAAGCCACAGCCCGCAGCAAGCAACAGCAACACTCAGGCAGAAGATGAAGAGCGAGCCCAAACACGACATTCTTAATACTACAGCCAAGAATGCAGAGTGAGAAGGCCACTACTGTCCGGACTGTCAACCAGCTGAGGGCACCTGGAGAAGTACCAGGAGCGTCTTCGCGTGAGCAGAAGGAATCTCAGCTCCGCAGCCAACAGTTGGATGTTCAGCAGGATCAGCAACAGGATTCTCTGCCCTGTAGCCCTCACATCTACACACAAGGTCAGCCACAACTGCAACATTACCAACAGCGAAACACTGAGGAGGATCCAACACTACTTCACGTTCTGAGGGAGCACACAATACTTGTGGCCGATCTCGGAAAAAAGATGGATGCTCTGCTGGTGATGTTGATGTCTCTGGTGGAGTCCATTGCCAAGGGCCACCCTACAGTAACACAAGTCATGCAAACACAGCACTGAACACTGTTCGTTCAGAGCTGACTCTCCACCCTTTTGTTAACACATGCACACAATATTTCATAGGTTACTCTGTTTATAGTAATGGAAGAAATAAAAAATGGCTAACTAGCGGCTGTATTTATACAGTCGTTAGTTGCTCCCAATGTTCCGTTGTAAACACATCTAAAAAAAAAAAAAAAATTTTTTTTTTTTTTTTTTCTCTGAAAATCTGAAAAATCTGAAAAATTTTGAAAAAAAAAAATTTTTGGAAAAATTCGGGCAAATAAATAAAGTGATTTAGTGTGTGTTGTGAAGCGGGGAGCTTCTATCCCATCGGCTGATGTCGGAGGGAAATCAAGGAATATTAAAGCAAATAAGTGAGGAACAAATATGAACCTGGAAAAGAATTTGAATTTTGATTACGGACTATGAAATTGAGCTACTTACCTGATTATATTATATTGAGAACCTGGAAAAGAATTTGAATTTGGATTACAGATTACGAAATTGAGATACTTACCTGGGTATTTTATATTGAGAAGCTGGAAAAGAATTTGAATTTGGATTACAGACTACGGAATTGAAGAAAAGAAAGGAATGAATATGAAGAGGAAGAAGAAGACCGTGCGAGGGTCGGCTTTAGCAGTGCTGAAGCAAAATAATGGTGCAAGGAAGGCACCCGCCAAAACTAAGAGTACTAAGAAGACAGCAATACTTGATGGATGGCTGTCTGGAAATACAGGTAGTATTCCAGTACCAAATATAGATGAAGACGATCAATACATCAGTGACATTGACTCTGATTTCTCCTGCGCGTCTTTCTCTTCTGCGGACTTGGGCGAGGCTTTAAAACCTGTCACTAAGCGGATGATGACGCATACTCTTGCAGAAGAGAAGACGAGCCAAAACACGACATTCTTTACTATGAAGAATGCAATACAAGCAATTTGCAACAGCATGCCATCTCCTGAAAAAGAAGTATCAACACCGAAGAAGACCACTAGTGCAAGTCCGTCTGTCTGTGTGCCCAAAGACACTATGGATGTGGAAGCTCGTAGTTTGAAGCCAGTTCAGGCGTTCGAGGAACCTCGCTGCAACCCCAAATACAGCAGAAGATTCCTCCGATCTTCCTACCGAATGTTGCCACAATCCAGGACTTGATGGAGAAGGTAAGCAAGTCAGTGCGCCCAGGTAGTTTTACTACCAAATGTGGCAAAGGAGAAGGTGTGAGGATTCTCTGCAAAAACATGGACACATACAATACAATTTTGAAGACACTTGATGGAGATGGCACACAGATGCATACCCACCAGCTGCGGTCGGAGAGGGGATACCGCGTCAATATACGCAATTTACACCATTCCACTTCTCAGGAATGGCTCAAGAACAAGTTGACTGAAATGGGATTTGTGGTTCGATTCGTCAATCTGGTAAAGAATCGATTCACCGGCAAGCCGCTTAACATTTTTGAGGTTGAGCTTGAGCCATTTCCTGATGGGGTGAATGACCTCATATTGACAGTCACTACACTTGGATGCCAACAAGTTGTTGTAGAGCGGCGCATGAGGAGTGTGGATCCCGTCCAGTGCCATCGCTGCCAGGCCTTTGGACACAGCAAAAACTATTGCCGCAGACCCTTTGTGTGTCTGAAGTGCGCTGGCAGTCATCCAACTACAGATTGCGCAAAAACAAAGGACACTGAGGCTACATGTGCAAACTGCAAGGGCATACATGCTTCAGAGGACGCCACTTGCTAAGCAGAAATACAGGCAGATTCAGAATCGTCTAAGGAGGGCACTTAGTTTTTCCAAGATTGACCATATAAATAATCTGTTTAAATAAATTGATGCTCAGGATCGTTATAGGATGCAAAAACTTTGGAAAGTAACCAAAAATCTCAAACGGCACACTGAACCAAACTGGCCATTAAAGTTTAACTCTGGAAGTGGTGGTGGCATCATCAATCATGGATGGACTAAAACTACTGAAGAAAAAGCTGAATTGTTTGCGGAGCACTTAGAGCTACGTTTTAAGCCCAACTGTATTAACACGCCTGAAGCACGTAGGAAAGTTATGGATGAACTTGATCTTATGTTGCAGCAGCAGACACAGCAAGATGAGAATGGGTTGCCTTTTCGTCCAGTGACTGTTAATGAAATTGTAGTGGAAATACAATCATTAAAGCTTCAAAAGTCACCAGGAATTGACAACATTGATAACTATGTTATCAAATCCTTGCCGCAGAAGGCAATAATATACCTAGCTCTTATTTTCAATTCAATTCTTAGATTTCAACATTTTCCTTGTCAGTGGAAATGCGCTGCTATAACAATGATTTTAAAACCAGGTAAAGCGACTGAAGAAGTATCATCCTATCGCCCTATAAGTTTGCTTTCTGGTTTATCAAAATTGTTTGAAAAACTGCTCATGCGTAGACTCTTTGAATGTGAGGATTTTGCAAATGCTGTGCCCACTCATCAATTCGGATTCAGGAAGGAACATAGCACTGAGCAGCAGTTAGCTCGAGTTACACAGTTTATATTAAAAGCCTATGAAAATCGTCAATATTGCTCGGCTGTGTTTATTGACATAAGTGAAGCTTTGGATCGTGTATGGCATGAAGGCCTTCTTCACAAATTATTTAGACTTTTACCAACCACGCTATTTAAAACTCTGCAAAGTTATTTGAGTGATCGGACCTTTGTTGTAAGCTGCAATGATGGTGTGAAATCCAGGATGGGTGCAATATGTGCTGGTGTTCCGCAGGGAAGCGTCCTTGGGCCCATTTTATATACAATCTCATCGTCGGACATGCCGTTACCAAGTATGATGAGAGATGAGTACTTGCCAACTTATGATAGCAGAAGCAGCATGCTTCTATCTACATATGCTGATGACATTATGAGCGCGGACAGCACGGCCCAGGCAGCAATTAAATCAAACCAAAGGTATTTGAATAATTTTATTTCATGCGCAAATTACTGGTGCATTAAAGTCAATGCCAACAAGACTGCTCATGTGATTTTTACTAAACGTAGGATCTCTGAGGCACAGAGTGCATTGAAAATAAAATTAGATGGGCAAGAAATTGTAAATAAATCTGGACATAAATACCTGGGATTGCATATGGATCGCAAACTCTTACTTCACCTTCATATCACTCAACTTCGCATCAGATTGAGAGCTCTGTATCAAAAATTGGAGTGGTTACTTGGCAGTGCTAAATTAACTAAGATTTGCAAGTCAGTTGCCTACAAGCAGTTAATTGCGCCTGTTTGGCAATATGCGTTACCTATCTGGGGTGCATTGGTATCAAACACTCAACTGCGTCGAATTGAGGCGATGCAAAACAAAATAGTGCGTAAAATTATGAATGTATCTTGGTTTACAAGAAACCAGACATTAAGAGATACATATAATATCAGCACTGTTGAAGAATTGTTTCAAACAAGCAGTGATCGTTTCTTCCACTCACTCAGTAGTCACCCGAATGAGGAGGCCCGCATGTTACTTCTCAAACCTTTTGAACCTATTCGGCTAGCTTGGCCAAGATATACACAGCAGCTAGATCGGCACCTTCGTCCAGTTCAGCAGCAAATGCATCCACAACAGCAAACGCATGAGCAACGATTGCCAACACTTATTCGTCTGGAGCAGGAGGAACAGGAGGTGAGGCGTGAGGCTGATATTCTTGCTCGGCTACGTCAACAGCCCCAAAATCCACCTGAACGTTTCAGTGAGCTGGCTATCAATACGTTACGCCGTCGTTATAGAGATGGTTTTATCAGTAGAGAAAGACTTGAGGCAACTATTATGTACCAGCCGGTGCAAATTCAAGAGCTCATACTGCCTAAAGTACACCAGGCGACTGACCAACTTGTCACTAAATCTGGTCGTCAGCAAAAGCAGAATGTTCGGCTGCCAGCTTGCTTTGACGGAAGGATGGTAAATTCTTTACGACGAGAATATAGATTGGGTCGTATGACGAAGGAGGCTTATCTAGAAGCTGTCAAAGATCAACCAGGTCACATTCAAAAATTGATGCTACCCCTGCCGAATGTTGCAACTTCTCGCTGTAATTTTGGAACTAGTCAACAATCAGGGCGACCTTCACGCCTTTCTGAAATCCATGAGGACCTATTTGTGAAGTCCCTTCTCCGCCGCTATAGGCAGGAAGACGTTGCGCATGACAGATTTAATATGATTGTGTCGCGTCAGTCAGAACGTGTTCAAATGCTTTTGTTTGCCCAGCTTGGAAATGGTGTTTGCGATGATGATCCCCAACAGCAGCAGCTACCAATTGGTATTGATTCATATAGATGAAGTAAATCCACAGCTGTTTGACAGCTCTGTTAAATCAGTCAAGCGCAAGTGCAGCTTCCCATCGCCAGAAGCTGTTGATTTACTTTCAAATCATTCCATGACGGAACTGAATATGCAAAGCGAGATCAGTGCGCAGCTGCAGGAGCAGCATTCTATTGATCCTGATGAGTTAGAGATGCGACTGCGGCTTGAGACCATACAGCGGCAACTGGAAGAAGTTATTGACGAAGAACTCCACTCTCAGCAGCAGCTACCAATTTTTAACAATGGAGATGAGTTAAATCCACAACTGATTGGCAGCTCCGTTAAATCGGTTAAACGCAAGTGCAGCTTTCCATCACCTGAAGCAAGGCGTCTGTGCAGCCGTCCTAGTGTTGATTTACTTCCAAATCATTCCATGACGGAACTGGTTATGCAAAGCGAGATCAGTGCGCAGATGCAGGAGCAGCATTCTATTGATCCCGATGAGTTAGAGATGCGACTGCGGCTTGAGGCCATACAGCGGCAACTGGAAGAAGTTATTGATGAAGAACTCCACTCTCAGCAGCAGCTACCAATTGTTAATGTCATAAATGGAGATGAGTTGAATCCACAGCTGATTGGCAGCTCCGTTAAATCGGTTAATCGCAAGTGCAGTTTTCCATCACCTGAAGCAAGGCGAGTGTGTAGTCGTCCCAGTATCAGTATTCTTTCAAATCACCTATCAGAACCGGAAATGCAGAGCGATGTCAGTGTGCATCTGCAGGAGCTGCAATCCATAGATCCAGATGAAGTAGAGTTGCGACTGCGGCTTGAGGCTGTAAAACGTCAATTAGAGAAGCAGATTGATGAGGAAGTCCACTATGAACATCTGTTAACCTCCTGGCAACAACATGCTAATCCTCAGCAATTGCTGCAAAACCAGAGCGGACCTAGTTTGCCGATGACAGTGCTACGTCAGGACACTGTGGTGCCATCTCTGATTTTGGATCATCTCCGGGGCTTGCTTGAGAAGCGCAGAGTTAAGAGACTATGGCCCTCTTCAAAGCGTGTGTGCATGCATTCTTCTGTCCTTACTGATGTAGTCCGGATGTGTCCAGTATTGCAAGATTCTTCTCCAAACTGGACTCAATTTCCGCGGCTGCAGCGGCACTGGTTGGGTGAGTGCATTCTCCTGCAAAGACTTATCCGTACAAAACGTAGGCGGTCGTTGCCTAAATCAAGGCAAAAATGGCGTATAAGGAGAAGGAAACAACGTTTCCGGCGAATTCTGGATGATCGGGATGGCGATTGTTATATGAGAGGAGCTCGTTTTCCAACATCCATATGGCGTCCAGGGCATGACTGGATGAGGCTGGCTCACCGCAAAGCGCGTCCCCTGGCGATTTCAATACTAATCTAAATCCGTTTTTTATAGCCACTTTTGTCCATGCAAGGCATTTAAGTTACCAGCCCACATTGCCTATCAATGTTATCAGTCCAAACACAGTTATCTGATGTCTGCTGAAATGGAGTCCCTACAGAAAGCTATCAGCCCAATTTATGCGAGAAGTCCAAGTGAATGAGCAGTTCAAGACGTCTAACCCGCACTCATTTTTTCTATTTAAGAACACAACACTTTCTTCACTACATTAACAAGCCCGTGCTTGGTTTCGTTGGGCCACTTGTATGTACTGCTCGTTAGTACATCAACGTCCAATTAATTATTATACTATAACATTTTATCAAATTATTGTAACATGAATAATTTCATGCACAAACAACTTAACCATTTTAAGTTACCCACTAAAAGTACACTATCAATTTATTGTAACATCTGCAAGTATACTACTCGAAAGTATGCTACACTGTATTTATAAGTTACTCCACACACCATGTCTTGTTCGCACACCATATTACGTTCACAAACCTTATTACGTTCACACACTTTATTATGTTATCCCACCATGTTATGTTCACACTTTACACATTACATGTGTATGTTAATTAACATGCAGAACACTTAACACTATGTTATGTGACATATATTTACCCGGTTGCTATGATAGAGCAAATATTTGTAAATAAACCAGGTTGGCGACCGGCTGTCTCAGTCGTAGCTGCCCTTACTGTGCGTTAGCACCTATCTGAAAAGTAGCCAAATTTTTTAACCTTTAAGTTAAGTGAATTATTGTTAGTGTATTATATATATATAAAAAAATATTAGTGTTGGCCAACAAAACGAAAAGATAAGATTTAATATGTACAAATAGTAATGAGGAATATTGTGAATAAGGAGAGCAAGAATTTATTAATTAAATAATTTAGTACGAAATGAATTAAGACGAAGTGCTAAACTAATATGATCGGGTGAGATGGGGTAGCGCAACGGAACAAAAACACACACAACACAATAGCGAGCGGACTGGTTTTAGGAAGGTATTTGTTCTTTTTCATTGATAAAAAGAAAAATACAATACTTGCCGCCCAATATATCGCGGTCGAACCCCACCTGAGCCGATAGCTAGCCGGCAGAGCGATATATTGGCGCATCTGATAGGCGAGTCATAACAAGTTTCTACTAAATGTATGGAGAAAGTAGTCCAACAAAAATACATCACATATATATTAATATATAGACTTACTTAAGAGCGCAATGCAAATCAAGTAGGTCCGCTATTGATATGCCACCAATCGAAGGCGTTGCCACCTAAACAACACATGCTACATTTAAGGACTTACGATTGGCGCCAAACTCAAATAATGTGATTTACATTTTTGTTGAAAATATTGTACATTTATTTTTACCAATAAAAAACGCAATAGGCTTTAGTTTATGCATAACATGAGTAAATGCATGCCAATTGAATGCAAAATGGATCAATTACACAATAATTAAGTAGCTATAGATATATGTAAACATGCAATATTTATTGTCCAGGTAGTGGCCAAATGTACAAATTAAGCGGCATTTCAAGTCGACAGCAATAGGAGCTTTGTATTTTCAACTTAATACAGTTTTTTATCGTTTGCGTTTACTTTCAGCTTAACGAACATAATCAATTTAATGGAGTAACCAAAGTAAGCGTTTGTCCATTTATCATTTCATTTTCCCGAAAAATTAACAACTACACATATCAATGTAACAATTCTGGTGCCGTTTGACCCGCCGCTCCCGCTGCAGCGGCAAACTCCAACGAAGTTAAAGCATTCGGTTTTGTATTGCCAACGATTTCTACAAAAATTACGACAATATCTAATAATTGGACAATCTATTGATTATATAATTCTTACCATGATATTCTCGTTTGAGCGTTTCGTAGGTGAAGAATGAAGTGCCTGCGTATGGTATAACACCCAGGACTGTTGCCCAATAAAAGCGAAAAAGTGTTCTCGGACCCTCCTCGATCCAAATCTTGGCAAAGACCTGACGTAGCGTTCGATAACCTGTGTATCTGTCCGTGACGGCCATTCGGGCACGGGCCAAATCCAACGGATACGTCAGCGATTGGGATGTAATGCCCTCCAGCGAGCCAGCCACAAAGCGTCGACCCTTGGTGCTGTCAATAATAAATAGTAAATAGTGATTGGTAAATATTGAATAGGTACATGGATAGATAAAAGAGGAAAGCTTACTTACTGCCATTCTGGTCCACCTGGAGGATTCGGCGCCACTGTTCGTGGGATGTGAACTGAATTGCCGCATAGGGCACGATGCGTGCCATTGTCGCCGAGTTGCCACGCCATAGGGCGAGGACTCCCTCTTTGGCGTAGGTCTGCTGCAGGTAGTTAAGCGAGGCTTGAAACGAGAATGGCACATCTTTGCGTATTTGGAAATTGATTTTGGTGTGATCCAATCGCTCCGATTGTTGTCTTCGCCAGCGCACCAGCAGCTGCTCCCGCTATCAGACTGATGAGCACACCATCCAGATTGTTGCGCACTGCGAAGGCAAAACATAAATTGGGGGGAGCATTAAATATCGTTAAGAATTATAAAACAATAATAATAAATAAAATAAAAACCAATTATGAAAATATAAGTAACCCCTTATGCTAGATTGACCAGAAATTAAGTGAAATTTTGCTTATAAATAATATATAATATAAATATAATAATAATAATTAATTCATATTATTTATTAAATAGTAATCCCATGACGAAGGTATTTTGCAGGCAACGAGGCAACGAACATTTTCCAAACCATAATGTTTTGATGTTAATAATAATAAATAAATAACTATTTACTGTTGAAGAATAAAAAATATAAATAATACTACGTACTGCATGCAAAAATTGCCAAGACGTAAATTTCTCCAAATCGAACATGTTAATAATAATAAATATATAATAAATAATAATAATAGTAATTGTTGGCAGCAGCAGCAAAGAACTTTAAATTATAATGAATTGTTTACATACTTGAATTTCGAGCCACACGTGGCTTAATATAATTAGTTCTTGTTAGCTGCTAAGTGCAGCTTGAAGTTATTAGTTACTATCGATATTGAGAAGGTTTAACGGTGGCTTCAAACCTTAGTTTCACACGTCGATCGTCAGTTACTTTTTTTTGTGAGAAGGTTTAGCAATTGCCTTTAAGCCTTTAATAAACCAATAAAAGTGTTGCGAAAAAAAACTAAGCTTTGGCTTTTGGTCTCACTATATACTTTCAAATAAACTTTATAACGTATTTCCAATTAATAATAAGAAATTAAGCTATTACGCAAACAGTAGTATTAATAATAAATTATAAAAATAAGTAATAAACTGGAGGTCACAGTAGATTAGATTATGAAAATTAATAATTGCCAGTAGACAATACGGATAGGAATAGATGCATTTTAGTTTAAATAACGAATAATTCTCAAAAGTAGGTAGGAAGTTGTCAGCTCATAAATACAACAAATATTGATAACACCAGCTAATGGAACATTTCTTTTGAGAAAGCAAAATTCAAATTGAAAGAGCAAACTTTTTCGCATTTGTTTCAGCACAAAAAAAAATAAAAAACTGAGGAAAATAAAATACCCTTGTGGACCAGAATAAAATTATATTTAGCTAAATTAAGTATTTAGTAAATATTTTATAAGTAAGTATGCGTTACACCAATTGTCTTTTTAAGATATCGGAAATCGGTTTGTATCGAAATTACGGAAACAGTCCCAGTTACCAATAATATTAAATAAACTTTTTTTTTAGAATACGAGAACTTATATTCAAAACTTAAAAGTTTCCAGCTTTTAGAGTCTCTGATATTTGGTGTGCTGATACTGATCAGGAATATAAATACTTGGTATAGTTGGTTGGATTTGATCTCCTATGCACGTTACACACATTTGCCCAAACTCATCATAGGTAGGTAGGTTATAAACGGTTGTCCATAGGCCATATTTGGCCCGTGTGATGCCGTGTGGATAGAGATTTACACAGAAAGGTTAATGGAAGAAAGAAAAAGAGGCAGAAGGGACAACTACAACCACGCCTCCAGCGGGATTCAAACACGCGACTGATTGATATAAGCGGTATGATGAGCTTGAACACACACATTGCAAAGACTCAACGCTTACGACCTTGATGGTCGGCTAAACTCATCATAACCTTTTTGCAATTTTTAATGATTGCAGGGTATAGGCAACCAATCAACCAATTAACACCTCCAGTTTGGGTGCCAATGAACCGAAATGAGTGTTAACAAGATAGAACGTTGCAGTCGGACGTAACTGACAGCGAAATACTATTATACCATAATTTGTGTGCAGTCAAGAAATACTGTCCAAGTTTGCCTATTTGAATGGGAACACATGCTGTTAATTCTCTACTAATAAATATGTATATGATTAGCATATAAGTGAGCGTGGCTTTTAAAGACGGTGAGCAGAATTACACGGGGGAGCACACACAAAACATTTTTGTAAGATACTTTCACTCTTAAATTCCGGAGATATGGGCTTTTCGAGACTTTAGGGGTGGGAGTAGGCGTTGCCCAAAAAAATTATAGAGAAGTTTCCTAATAATCTTCCTACCCAGTTTGGTAACTAACTAACTTGAATTGCGGGGGATATGGGCGTTTATCGGTTTTGGGGGCAGGAGTGGGCGTCGCCCAATAAATTTTGGAGTTCGATTTTAGTAATATACCTTCTAAGTTTTGTAACTGTAGCTCTTAAATTGCGGCAGATACAGTTTATAGTTTTTTGTGAACTGGAGTGGGCGTATACTGAATGCACCAGAATAAATTTAAACTTTTTGGAAATAATATGGGGGAAAATAAAACGTTTCGAATAAATAAAAAATTTGGTGACTTAAGTTTTCAAATTGCGTGAGATATATGGGCTTATTGATTTACACCAACAGGTGTATCGGTTTAGGTAGGTGGAGTGGGCGTGGCTATCCAATTTTTTTATCGATCTTTGGGGGAGTTACCAGTAACATACCTGCAAAATTTTGCGACTCTAGCTTGCAAATTACGGCAGATATGCGCATTTTAAATTTATAGGGACGAAGTTCCTGGGGGCGGCGGTTGTGGGCGTGGTCCAAAAATTGGTATACCAATCCTTGGAGGAGGTTACCAGCAAATTATCTTTCAAGTTTGGTTACTCTATCTTTAAAATTTTCGGAGATATACGGAGTTATCGACTTACAATCGGAATTGTCGATTATAGGTGCAGGTGTGGGCGTGGCAATACAAATTTGTTATCGGTTCTTAAAGGCGACTACCAGTAATATACCTACCAAATTTGACGTTCCCTACTCAAAAACATAGACATTTAAAAATGTTAGGGACGGGGGTTATAGGGGCGTCGGAGGTGGGCGTGGCACATGCCGATCTTTGAAGGACCTCGCCAACAACCTACCATCCAAAATTGGTGACTGTATCTATTAAATTGTGAGAGATATGTGGATTTATCGATTTGCTAAAATCGATTTTCGCGGTTTTCTAGCTCCCTAGTGGACGTAGGACCAAACCCAAGGCACTTTAACTTTTGAGGGTACTTTCCAGTATACGTTCCAAGTTTCAAGTCTCTATCTCTAAGTGTTTCGGAACGCGCGTTCATACAGACGGACCTTTTTGGTATAATAGTATAACAAGTGAGGACATTACAGTCGTGCATTACGTGGTAATTAACATTTCACAAATTCTGTTGACAATACAGTCATTTTTGAATTTGAAAAAAGTAAAGGGGAGGAGTTGGCGTGGCCGATGACTCTAATTTGTGGACTCTACCTTTAAAATAGTCTAAGATATGTGGTTTTTATCGATAAGAGAATTCTTAAAGAAGATAGCCAGTGGTTAAAGTAATAACAAGCAAGTCGGTTTTTAAGCACAGTAGCAGAAAAAGAGCAAAAATTTCTATGGCCGGTCTAAAAGGGTACCCAATATTCGGCGTGCAAAAGATAAAAAACGGTTAAGATTCAAAAAGTTTGAAACTATATTTCAGCGCGGAAAGCACTCTAAAAAGGAGGATTTTGACGCAGCTTTTTAAATCGACTGTTATCAAATTAATTCCCATTTTATCACCATTCGAAAAAGAAATCAATCGTTGTGAATACAGTAAAGTTGACAGACGTGTTATAGAAAGAATATAATTTAGTTCTGACTGCCACAATACATACGTATATAGGAGCGTGCATTTGTAATAAAGGATAACATTATTTTTAGCTGTCAAAGTTAATATTTTACATTTGAATGTGCAAAGCTTTTTAAAGGGAAATTTGGCGACAAAACTTGAATGGTTTAAGTCTTTTGTTTTATTAAAGCATCATGTAAAAAATCATTCAAACAAGTACACAAATTATTTGCATTTGCCTAACACCCACTGGATGGCAATGGTGTGTAACATGACTCAGTACTCTAACAGCGGCTGCTAAAATTTACAGCCAGTAAGCGGACATAACACAGCTAGCCTTTGCATAGCATGCTGTGAGCAAGGTATTCGACAAGTGGGGTAAAAGAAAAGTTCGAAAGGGGAGACCACTCCTTCATTTTAGAAATCTTGTTTGTACTTAAGGTACGAGAACTTAAAATCTCACTTTATCAACTACGTTAGATAATTTAAATTAAATTAATGTATGACATAAGTGCAGATAAGCTTTTCTGTAAACCAGGAATGCAATTCTGAATGTGTGGTTAGCTGCAAGAATCTTTAGAACAACTTAAGTAGAAACACTGAGCACTAAGTGGTAGTATGAAATTTCGAAATGGCTGTATACTGATCCGAATCATTTCGAATGAACCAGAATAAATTTAAAGTTTTTGGAAATAATGTGGGGGAAAATAAAACATTTCGAATAAATCCGAATAGTGTTCTAAGTGTTCTTAAAGCATCATGTAAAAAACATTCAAACAACTACACATATTATTTGCATTTGTCTAACACCCACTGGATGGCAATGGTGTGTAACATGACGTAGTACTCTAACAGCGCCTGCTAAAATTTACAGCCAGTAAGCAGACATAGCAGAGCTAACCTTTGCAAAGCATGCTGTGAGCAAGGTATTCGACAAGTGGGGTAAAGGAAAAGTTCGAAAAGGGGAAACTAAGGGGGATTGGATTTGATGACTAACAGTAACAGCCCAGACAGCGTAATACGCTATCATGTTATGTTATACATTATTTAGCTATGGATTATTCTGTAAAATTCGTTGCACTGTATTTGAATTATATTTGCATTATGACGGCAATGGCGACGTGACAAGTAAAACTTTTTTGGTCACTGATCGCTGGTGTGAATTGTTCGTAAATAAAAGTCATAAAAAATAAGTAAAAGTACACTCGACCACGCATTTGTCAAATTATAAATTTTTCGGATATCTGCAATAAAACGAACGATGCAGTCTCAGATCAGGTGGTGGATGGCGGAGCTGGATTCATTTTGTTCAGCGCCAATCCAAAAGTCAAAGCAAATAATTTAAATTTTTAATCGACAGTCAAATAATTTGTGCCCGCTGCCAGTGCCGTCTAAGCAATTTAACCATTCTAACTGATTTTATATGCAAAAGTTCCCTAATTGTATGACAATTGATTGCCAGGGTCGTTAAGGGAAGCAAAACAGTAAAAGAGAGAGTGAACTAAGTAGTAAGTTGATTTTATATCAGTTAAAACAAGAAATCATGCCGTATTTATATAATTTTTAAACAAATTTACTATTGAAGTTTTTTAATTTTTGTTACTGCTTAAATCAGTAGCACCTTCACGGTACCACTCCTTCAGTTTAGAATGTTTGCTTATACTTATACGAGAACTTATAATGTCATTTTACCAACTTTGTTGGATAATTCAAATTAAATGAATGTATGACATAAGTGCAGATAAGCTTTTCTGTAAATCACTAACGCGTTTCTGAATGTGTGGTTAGCTGCAAGAATCTTTTCAACAACTTAAGTAGAAACACTGAGCACTTAGTGGTAGTATGTAATTTCGAAGTGGCTGTATACTGATCCGAATCATTCCGAATAAACCAGAATAAATGTAAAGTTTTTGGAAATAAAAATCAAAAACTACGTAAGTTATGGCCATTTTAAAGTTTTAGTGATGGTTTCAAGTCTAACTAAAAAAAAGATTAAACTAAATTAAATAAAATATTATCAGCTAGCTTAACTAATTTGCTTGTTGCGATTTGAAATTAAAATTAAGAACGCATGGGAGTGATAGTACCCAAACATCAAAGTGCCTACTGTGTGAAGCTGTAATCCATATCCAGAAATGAAATTGAATTTCTTATCACTTGACGCATTCGATTTTTCGGCGCTGACGGTTTCGGTTGCTTCGCTGTCACGAGCAATGTGGTAACACCATCTGGCTGCCAGGCAGCTGCTGTGCTGCATGGGCAAAAAAACATTCAATTAGTTTGATTTACACATCTCAAGCTATGCACTCTATCTTTGACTCTCTATCTTTGTCTGTTTCTAGCTCTCTTTCGTTCGCTTTGTCCCTTTGTGAAACTGTTGGCATTTCCGTTTCCTCTGTTTAACAAGCAACTTTTGGCATCAAGAGAAATAACAACAACAGCAGCAGATGAAACAGCCGTTGCCAAAAACTTGTTCGCCTTTGCGTGCCAAAAAAAAAGCGGCGCTTGAAGCCGCTTAAGGCAGTCAATATAAGGCATGGGCGGTGGTGCCTCTACTGTTGGCACCCCTGCTGCTATTGCTGCGGCTGCTGCTGCTTTACTGATGCTTCTGATGCTGACGCCTGCCGGAAACAGTTTGCTGCGCGCTGTCTCAATATTAGTTTGGGCGGTAGCAAAACGCTTCCGGCCGCCAAATGGCAACGTTGCACGTTGTTGATTTCGTTTGCTGTTACTGTGATGCCGCACCAGTCGTCTGATGATTTTTCAATTTGCATTTGACACAGAGGCAAAATGTCAAAGACTAAATTGAAATGGCAAAGGCTGCGAAAGCGAAAGCCAGGCTAGCATTGCAACTTAGAATTGTATGCAGTGCGCAGCCTTACCAGACCAGAACGAAAACTGACATGGCAGCATCTTAGGCTAGATTTTCAATTAGGTAATTGGCAGGAAAACGTTTGAGTCTAGTTTAAAGTCATGTTTTTTGGCATGCTGCCAAATGTAACGTGGCTTAAATGTAATCGCCATGGCGTGTGATATGTAAATTGCTTATTTAATATGGTCAAAGTTATTTCCAAAATTAAATTAAATAGCGGGTAATCGAAAACTGAGACAATATGGGAATGCAACGAGGTTGCATTTCAACCCAATTTCTTAACTGATATAAGTTATCAACGAACTAGCTGAAAAACTGAACTCAAGCAAAAGTAATGCGAAGAAATTTTTGTTTTTGTACTTATTTGACAAGGTCACAAACTTACGGAGCAGATAGCTATTGGCAATTTCAACAAGTTTGGGGCTTCAAAGAAGTAGTTTTAAACCAAATTCATTGGATATTGTTGGGGTATTTAATTAATAGTTAATGTAGTCATTAATTTCATAAAAATATAAGTTAATTTTGCCGTTGCCTATCGTATAATAGCATTTTTTGTATGTCACTTTAGTTGGGCAGGACTCGCGGGCTGACGCTTTCGCTGGCGTTGGACACAGCGCGGATACAAGTGAAAAAAGTTGTATTAGTAGTAAAAGCAGTCGCAATCAATTTTCGTTCGAAATTTGTCATAAAATAAGCATAAATTGGATTGGTAAATGACCAAAATTTCACTTACAAATGCCCAGCAAAAGGCAGTCGGCTGCAATACACAGTTACTGTATTCCACTTTACTCGGAAGGGACTATATATTCAGTCCGACCATCATGACTGGTTCAGTGCATTGCAATGTCCACTCTACTACAGACAAGCAGCATCAGAAGTTGGAAAAACTGTGCTGAAAATGCTGTATTGCCGTTGTACGTCAGGTGCATTTTACTAAATTTTCATACCCATGATAGAGTTGTCGTCTCCATTCGTCCTGGCCGTCGTGGATGTCGTTGTCTTCGTCATGCTAAGCGTCAACTCCTTCCATTTCGTCCTAGCTGCAATATAAAAATTTAATTTATGATGAAGTCGCTCATGTTCTTTTTCATGCGTTTTAGTGCTAGCCACGCAGATTTTACACAGTAACAAATATTGTTTAAGAACTTGTGCATGCATTGTTTTCTAATATGTTGCTGTACAGATGCACAATTTCCAGTTAGTTCATTTACTTTGTTAGCTGCCTAGTGCGGGAGCGGGCGTGGTTCAATATACCTTGCAAATTTAGTGGCTTAAGCTTTCAAATTTACACCAACAGGTTTATCGGTTTAGCTAAGCGAAGTGGGCGTGCCCACTTAATTTTTTATTGATCTCTTAGGGGAGTTACCAGAAACATACTTTCAAAATTGATTAGCTTACAAGTTATGGAAGATATGCGTATTTCACATTTCTAGGGTCGAAGTTCCTGGGGGCGGCGGTTGTGGGCGTGTCCAAAAAATTATATTCCGATTCTTGGAGAAAGCAAGTTACTTTCCAAGTTTGGTCACTCTGTTGCGTTCATACAGACGGACAGACGGACGGACGGACAGACAGCATGCCGACCATTACACAAACCAATATACTATGAGAACTTCGATATCATAGTATCTAAATTACCAGTAATTCATATAACACATATTGTTGGTAACTTTCTTCATATATGTATTTACAAATTTCAGGGCAATGCCCAACCGCTCTTCCCTTCAGTACTCCTTTTCTAAATAAAATATCAGAGTATTCTGCAATCGGTTACGCCCAACTATAACGTTATTCTAGTCTTATGATAATGTTCTTATTCGTTTTTATTATACTATTATACCAAAAAGGAATAATAGTATATTGGTTTTGTGCAATGTCCGTCATGCTGTCTGTCCGTCCGTATGAACGTGCTTAGAGATAGAGACCCTTAGAGATAGAGACTTGGAACGTATACTGGAAAGTACCCTCAAAAGCTAAAGTGTCTTGGGTTTGGACCTACGTCCACTAGGGAGCTAGAAAATCGATAAATTCGATATTAGCAAATCGATAAATTCCACATATCTCTCACAATTTAATGGATACAGTCACCAATTTTGGTTGGTAGGTTGTTGGCGAGGTCCTTGAAAGATCGGCATGTGGCACGCCCACCTCCTACGCCCCCATCACCCCCGCCCCTATAATTTTCAAATGGCTATATTCTCTGCAGTTTTTGAGTAGGGAACGTCAAATTTTTGCAGGTATGTTACTGGTAACTCCCCCAAAGATCGATAAAAAAAATTGGATGGTCACGCCCACTCTACCTACCTGAACCGATACACCTGTTGGTGTAAATCGATAAACCCACATATCTCACGCAATTTGAAAACTTAAGTCACCAAATTTTAAAGGTATATTGCTAGTAACACTTCATAAATGTGGAAAACAAATTTTGTACCACGCCCACTCCCGCCTACAAACAACGATAAATGCCTGTATCTCCCGCAATTTAAGAGCTACAGTTACCAAACTTAGAAGGTATACTACTAAGATCGAACTCCAACATTTTTTGGGCCACGCCCACTCCCGCCCCCAAAACCGATAAACGCCCATATCCCCCGCAATTCAAGTATTTCTTAACTGTGCACAAATTAAGGTATAATAGTATTTCGCTGGCGGTTACGTCCGACTGCAACGTTCTATCTTGTTTTTTATTCGGCTTATGTACTCTACATGTACTCTTCATGTACTCCATGGCACATATTTGTGTTTGTTGACCATTTATTTCATTAATTATATAATTTACTTTACCAGACAGTCACTCTATGTACAAAATATAAAATCAATATCGACCTGTGTACTAAAAGCCAAAGACTATGCACAGGGTACGTTCTCATATTTGGAGGTTCTATTGCACCATAAATTAATTTGTTTAGTTGAGTCGCGTCGCGTCGGTTTTGAACGCCATTCATAACGGACACATATTCAGATGAAGGTACTAGGCAGCAACTCCAAAATCCATCCAAATGTATTCACATTTTAATTAAATTAACATTTTGTTGAAGTACCTAGGCGAATGTGGCTTTCAATAGCGATGTGCGGAGTAATGTGATGCAAGAACTTCACGCTGTCATTCAGCCCCGTACACAATATCATATTAAAATTTATATATTTGTTGGTAGTCTTTAAGATGTGCAGCAGACCATTAAGCATACATGCAAATATATTTAAATCGGTCAAACAAATTGAAAGGTTCTGGGCTACATTTAGTATAACGTAATATTGATAAAGCACGTTTTTACTTGAAGCTACGCGTTTTGTTAAACGAAAACGGAAAAGCCCTACTGCATCGTTCTGACTTGTTATATTTAATAGTGCAAAACTGGTGTTTTAATTGATTAAATATATTTAACAGCATTTTCATCTCCTAGTCTAGAACTCTAGGATAGAGCTTTCATAGTTTGTAGTTGTTGTATGTGTGCACTTGTATAAAATTATACGACATATTTTATATTGCTTATGCATTTGACTGCTGGCACAATTCTGTCTGCGATTCAGAGTTAAATCGTTTACGAATTTACAAAATTTGGCAAAATAAGATATAGTTTATTTCTTTTTTTGCCGAAGGCGACTGACATTGAAAAACAACAGGAACAGCAGCACCAACAAGAACTACATTAGCTTGGCTCAGTTAGGTGGGAAATTCAGGGTTTGCTTTTAGATATTTTCCCGCTTTCACTACAACGAAATCACCTGACCACGGAGCGAGACTTTGTAGTATATGTGTATAAGCTTTGTCAGTTTTAGCAATTTGAAGTTTACAGGGTCACTGGGGAGCTCAGCAGCACATAAGGGAAGAAAACTGAAAAAAAAACTTAAACACGAATCTGAATAGTACAAAAACCTAATCTGCTCAACAAATTACTTTCGTTAGCAATGGGGACTTGGGACAGTGGGCTTGGTGGTATGTGCGTGTGTTTGTTTGTTGAGTATTGTCCTGGGTAACGCTGACTAGCTTCGATTGGAAGACGACAGCCGACAAGTTTGCCAATAAAACCAATGCAGCCGACACACTTAAGTATGAACAAATAACAAACTAAATAAAACGGCAAAGATAGCAGCTTGGGGTGCAGTTCGGTGGGCTTAGCTCAGCATTACATCAGCAGCAACAACAATCACAACATCAGTAACGATTAGAGTGGAATCTGGCTATATGAAAATGAACTTTTGCTTGGCATCCCAAAATTTTTACTTAATTTTCGTTCCCTTCTTATTTTTTAGCATACAGCACCAAAGTTTTTGCTACTTGAAAATGTGAAGGAGATAAAAATAATGGAAAAGTTTGATTCTCTTTTTGTTCACATCCAATGTGGATTGCATGCGGCAAGTGGCCCAAACAACTACGAATACGAAGACTATTATCATTCTTGCTGTTGTTTGCTGTGATATTTGCTGCAAAATGTATCAGTTGGAGCGACTCATGGTATTAACTACTAAAAGCTTAAATTTGTAAGCTTCTCCTGTAACGGTAACAATATGTTATATTTAACTATATAGTTATTGAATTTTATTTTGATGTCACCTGTTGAAAAAAAGTGCTTATGATGCCTTAGTTATTTTTAACCATTAAAAACCTGCTAACTTTTTAGTAAGCAGCAGCTTTTAAAGGAAAATGTGGAAAAAAAATCGACCATGCTGCATATTAATCAAGCTCACTGTAAACTAAATACAGAATTAATCTGGAAGACTGGGTCAAAGCACTCAATATATGCACATGTGGCAACTGGAAAGCCTGCATCAAACGCAACAGTCCATCGGACTCAATACAATGCTGACTGCACATTCTGATAAATTCATTTAACGTTAATTCCTTGGCGTTCGTCCATAAGAGCAGACAACGCGTTGTTATGTGAATACTGTTCAATCTAGTGCCATAAAACAGAGCTCAGGTTTTTTGGCAGACAATTGAAATGAAATACTGGCAAAACTGTTAGTGCATATCCCTGTGATACACTCTGTCTTTGTGTGTGTGTATGTGTGTATGGAAGTGCATGTAATAGCCTTTAACAGTTCGCACTCGAGGTGCTAATACTGCCGTGTTGACTACGGTTACGTCTGAGGACCGAGTTCGTTGTCTTCTTATTTTGGGAGGTTCACTAACTCAGTACACCCACGCCTATCTGCACCGTCTATTCCTTGTGCAAGCTGTGATTTATTTACCATTAAAATTATCTTGTTTTGCGGTTTGATGCATCGCATTGCCGAAGTAACTTTATTTTGCTCTCGAAACCTTTTTGTACTCTGCACCGCGCAGTTATAAAAAAATGTACGTTTCGCCCAGTCGTTTGTTTTTTTTTTCAATTGCAAACTTTTTAACTAACGCCAACTTGAGCGATATTTACTCAACGTTGTGTGAGCTGTGACGTAGATGGGCAGACTTAGGCGTTTGGCTGAGCCTTGATGTAGGCGATTTTTGCTCCCCGTGCATCAAATTTTTTTTAGACATCATTATTTGCGTCTGTGTGGGTGTGAGAATGGAGCCATCAGCAACTTTGCTAACTATTTATCTATCTAGTTACAGCTTTTAAGTTTGTGTGCAGGCTTTGCAAGCTAAGGATTGAGCTTTAGATAAGCGCTAAGCACCACACTTAAGCTTAATTTGCAACCACGCGAATTGTGTACATTTTTAAGTAAGAGTTAATATTGAGGAGTAGCCGCCGCGGTTTTAACTTTGCTGGCTCAAGTTGATAGCAATTTTTACATAGAGTTTTAAGTTTGCCTGTCAGCTGCCCAACAGTCTAATTTCAATCCACCTGAGTGCTGCGCAAATATATACGCGGCCACTAAAGCTCTTCCGCTTCTGTTTGTGTTGTACGTGGCGTGGTTGCCAGTTAGGTTTCTGGGCAATGTTATATACATGGAAAACCAATCTTAAAGCCAACTACTCGTCACAGTCACAGTACATTTGTACAATTTGTACACTTTGTACATTTGCACACATAATCAAACAGATGCAACGCTTGCAACAGATGCAACAGTAAAATGTTGGAGAGCAGCTCTGTTAAATTTTATGATATGACAGCTAATAGTTCACTGCCTATGCATGTGTGTGTGTATGGTTAAACCCTTAAAATGTTTACACTGTTTTGTCTTCCAAATGCCGTTACATTGTTGCCAATAATATATATATTTCCTTCTGTATTTGAACTACGTCTTTTTATTTTAAATAAAATTACAGGCATTGCTAGTTATTTTTAGTATCGTTGGTGCATTTTAGTATTCTTTAGTATTTAACTAATAATACATTTTTAAATATATTAAATGTTACATACTTTTAAAACTTTAGTGTACTCTTCTTATCTATTTTCGATAGGCTCAGGGTATAAATATAAAAGCTTGCAATATTCATCGAAATTTTATAACATTTGTTTGAATTCTATACCTGGGCGTAAGAACTTGTGGGATGGTTCGAACGGGGCTGAGCTGAGGCCACCAGGCGGGTCGCGGGTTGGCCTCCACACCGTGCTACTCCAGCACTATACAGGAGAGTGCCACTGGCACAGCAGGCACCGAACCGTTCAATCGAGAACCGGGTCACTCACTGGCGAAGAACCCTAAGAGTGGCAGACCAGCCTCCACCCCGGGCCATTCCAGAGCCAACCGGAAGAGCGCAGCAGACACGCAGGAATGTGGTCGGACCATCCCGATCACAACACCTTGCACCAAATGCTGCCGCTAAGGCAGGGCGGACAACGCCCAAGGAAAAAGGAGGAATTCCTGCCACCGAGGGGCGAACCAGGTGGGTTGGATGACCCAAACCGACGAAATCTTTGCGGTTCACGGGTCAAGTGGTACCTCCGGTACCTCCAACAAGGGCTTGCTCCAGACGAGGCCCTAAAAAAGGCGAAGGAGCCAAGGGAGGCAGCTGTGGCACCGACACCAGCCATAAAGAGGCGTAGCAACACCCTCACGCCACCGACGGCAACCCCAAAAAGGGCATTTCGGGTTGGTTTCCTGATAATTGAGTGCTCCAACGAAGATTCAGCCAACTGGTTGAGAGCCGTCGCACAGAAGCTGCGCTTGTGGAAGGGCTCTGCTAGGGAACCAGAATAGCATAGAAACCGAGGCCTGGAAAGTAATATCCAGGAGAGACGAAGGAGGTGGATCACTCCTAGTCATTGGGATAGACGAACTATCCAAAAGAGCTATAGAGGATAGAGGATACCAACTCTCTTTCCGGTATGGGACCATCCATGTGAATGGTCTCAAAAAGAGGGTCGGGGCAAATAAGCCACCCAAACCGAAGGACAGGGGTTCAAATGTGGAGGACACCCCCATCACATCTTTGGCCCCCGTGGCAGCACCGAGCAACCACCCGCTACAGCCCGCCGACACGTCGGAGAACCTCGCAGAGGACGAGGATCTGGCGGATGTGACGCTCTGTCACGAAGAGGAGGTGGAGGACCACGAAGTGGCGATGTCCTCACAGGAGCTAGCGGAGGAGCTGCAAGA
>JAWNLS010001624.1:0-34070 GCA_035042185.1 Drosophila kambysellisi
TTATTATGAAGGGAATCGATGATCATTGGCAAGCAGACTTAGTTGATATAGGTCAGTACTCATCACTAAATAAAGGATATATTGACAGTTATTGATTCGTTTTCGAAATATGCATGGGGACAAGCGTTAAAAACTAAAGCGGCTAAAGAAGTTAAACACGCATTCTCAAGTATACTTAAAGCGAATTGAATTCCAAAGAATTTGCAGACCGACGATGGAAAAGAATTTTTCAATACAGACTTTGCGAGTTTGTGTAAAAAACATAACATTAATTTCTCAACTTTTAGTGGTCTAAAGGCGTCAATTGTTGAGCGCCTTAAGGAGATGATGTGGAGAGAGTTTAGTTATAATGGATCATATTTTGGATTAAAATTTATAAACAGTTGATAAATGAGTATAATAGAAAACATCAGAACAATTAAAATGGCACCAATTGCAGTAAACTCATCAAATGAAAAGAATTTATTGAACACTGTCTACAATCATATACAAATTTTTAATGGAAGTAAATTTCGAGTTGGTGATTATGTGCGAATTAGCATGCATAAACATACATTTGAAAAGGTGTATACGCCAAACTGGACAACTGAAGTTTTTAAAATCAACAGAATACAAAACACTAATCCAACTACATACATTCTGAAAGACTATCAAGGTGTTGTTCTGCAGGGAGGTTTCTATAATGAAGAGTTGAGGAAAACAAGATTTCCAGACACTTACTTGGTGGAAAAGATAATAAGGCGACGAAATGGGAGAGTACTAGTTAAATGGCTTGGATTCTCTTGGATAAACATCAATAAAGTTTTATAAACAATAAAAAAAAAAAATAAAAAAAAAAATAAAATGTGCGGTTTGAAAGACCTAAAATATATATATATATATATTTATATATAGTAATTATAATATAGATATGTCTTATAGTCATGAAGCTGAATTTGATCGAACTCGCTTATGCTTTGAAATTTCAAGAAAGATGTAAACCAGTATAGACAAGTATTATTAAAGAAGGTAAGACAAGTATAGGTACTTTATAAATAAAGTAAAATAATTCTTTAGTTGTATTTCTGTTTTTGAAGACTACTCAACAGAATGGGTCTAAGATCGAATTTTGGATTTAAAACAAATGTGAAGAAAATTTATGATTTCCTTAAGGAGTTTGAGGATGTGATTTTTCCTGAACATTCCAAATTGATGGAGAAATACCGAAAATTTTTCTTAGAGTATGAAAACTATCGACTGATTAAATCAAAATATGGGCAGCACTTAACAGTGTGCTCATGGTCCTCAAATGATGCGGTAGAAGGAGTTGATACTTGTGCTTGTATCATATAACTGGATCGTCTAATATTTCAATACCATAGAAAGAGGTTAAGCAATAGGGATATTAATAATAGTACACTTTAAAAAATGTACATGTACCTTAAAAATTAAGTTATGTTAATTACAATAAATAAATTAAGAAAATATAAGCACTTTATTTATAAATAAATAAATTATATTATGAAAAACGAAAAACAAATTTCTTTTATTTAAACATTTTAAACCATATTTAACTAATTAAGAAACATGCAAGTAAAAAAAACATAGCATATCATAGGGAGCGTCACTCAAACAGGGTGCACTGTAAAAATGGTGAGAACAAAACACACACACACAGACAAAAAGGTAGCAGCACGTGAGAAAAGGACGCGTGATATATCTACTTAACAATAGTTACCTTAAAATATGCTACAATTACATTCAGGTATGAGGTGTCCTATGATTTCTCGCCAACGAGAAAAAAGGTGAGAAAAGAAAAGCGAAAACTGCTTTTGCACTGCTTTTGCACTGCTTTTCATTGCTTTCCACCCTCAAGAAATCAACTCATACCTGCACACTTGAGCGGTACCTGCTAGCTGATCTTTCACTTGCTTCTGTCCTATAGGTTACATGCTACACGTGTTGCACACAATCTCCTCCCCCCAAAATCAATAATTTATGACCTATAATGAGGCAATTAAATTAAAATTCAGAAGCCACTTCCGGTTTAGAATCCCCAATTCCCTACTACTTACATGGATTAATTTGAAAGTCCTGTTTTCGATCGCTGCAATTTCTGTTTTTATTGGTAATAATTGGGAATGGGAATAGTCCAGTATAGAAGTATAGAAGGAAAAATCTGTAAGAGGTTATGTTTTTATATTGTTTTTACGGATTACACGACCACATTGGGTTTTAATGGTGGTGTTCCTATTTTCTTCTACTATTTCTTTTTTGTATTTTTGAGTTAGTGTTGAACCTAGTCTTCTATCTATTTTGCAGTAAATTATGTCTCCTTTTAATACTATTATTCCAAAATGGTATAACAGTATATTGGTTTTGTGCAATGTCCGTCATGCTGTCTGTCCGTCTGTTCGTCTGTATGACCGCGCGTTCCTCCGACACCTTTAGAGATAGAGACTTGAAACTTGGAACGTATACTGGAAAGTACCCTCAAAAGTGTTAAAGTGTATTGGGTTTGGACCTACGTCCAATAGGGAGCTAGAAAATCGATAAATTCGATTTTAGCAAATAGATAAATCCCCATATCTCTTACAATTTATTGAATATAGTCACCAATTTTGGTTGGTAGGTTGTTGGCGAGGTCCTTGAAAGATCGGCATATGCCACGCCCATCTCCGACGCCCCCTTCACCCCCGCCCTTAAAATTATCAAATGGCTATATTTTCCGCAGTTTTTGAATAGGTAACGCCAAATTTGGTAGGTATATTACTGGTAGTCAGTAACCGATAACAAATTTGTGGTGCCACGCCCACACCTGCGCCTATAATCGACAATTCCGATGCTAAATCGATAACTCCGTATATCTCCGAACATTTTAAAAATAGAGTAACCAAACTTGTAAGGTAATTTGCTGGTAACCTCCTCCAAAGACTGGCATACCAATTTTTGGACCACGCCCAAATCCGCCGCCCACATGAACTTCATCCCTATTAATTTAAAATGCGCATATCTGACTTAATTTGCAAGCTAAAGTCGCAAACTTTTTCCAGGTATGTTACTAGTAGCTCCCCCAAAGATCGATAAAAAAAATTGGATGGCCACGCCCACTCCACCTACCTAAACCGATACACCTGTTGGTGTAAATCGATAAACCCATATTGAAAACTTAAGTCACCAAATTTTAAATGTATATTGGGATGTATATAGTAAGTATTTAATATTTATCTCTTAATATTTATATCTTTGATAAGTTATGCTCTGCGCAGCATATTAACGTAACTATCATAATTATTGTTTTGCATATGCTCATCGGCCTTTCGTTTTATTGCATTTTTCACCTTGCTTGCCCTTTGCCTTAGCTGAGCGCAAGCAGCAGCTGCAATTCGGCAGCTAATTAGTTCTATTTGGTCAATCGAGAATTCAAGTCGCGGCACGGTATTCGACACCGCTTGCCAAAAATTAATTCGTACAATTAAAAGTGCAAAGCTCAACTCGGAGCTTATAATTAACAATTGTAACTATTTTTAAGTTTGGCCACGAAGGCAAATAAATTACATTAATAGAAAAGCAAATTTCGGTGCGTTTCTATTTATTTGTTTGACTTTGAAAAATTCGATAGCTATTGAAAAAGCTCAATAGCTCAACAGCTGGTTTTCCAGTAAGAATTATAATTTGGGCATACCGAAGGCTATCACGACATCGCGTAATGGGTGCTTTATATCTTCGGAAGTTCCTGAATTTAGGATTTTTATTTGTGCGTATTTGGAGAATTTGTCTATTGCAGTGAGGACAGTGTTTCCTTCTGTAATATATAAATCGATATGGATGGTTTGACATGGGTAAGATGGTATAGGAGTTGGTTGCAATTCTCCTTTTTGTGGGTGACTATCGTACTTGCTTTCTTTGCAAGTTTCGCAAGCTGTGGCTATTGAATCAATTGTTTTCTTGGGGTCGGGAAAGAAGAAATTGTTAAGTATTTGAATTTTATTTTCTATTGCATTTGTAAACAACCGATTCGAATCGAGGCCCCGTGTTGAGCGCCAAAACTTTATGTAATATTGAATGAGTTCTTCTCGCACTCCGATTACGTTCTCGTTTTGATCGTCCAACACACAAACGGATGGTGGGGTGATGGGGCGGGCGGAATTCTGATGTGTAGCGGCTTGGGACCCTACTGGTGGTAGCTCGTGCCGGGAGATGTGGGGTGGGTTGTTGCTACCATTCTGAATTTCTGGAGTCATAATTTTAATTTTTTTAGGGTCCTGTTATTTGGAGTGCAACTCCGAAGCAAGCAATCGAAACATCGATAATACTCATAACAACAAAAAATGATCTGGATTGGCAGCTTCGTTGGTGTTGGTTAGTAAAGTCGGGGTGCACGGTGGTATTTGCCCCGATATAGCGCTCTATACCCACCCATCCAATTGGACTTCCTGCGCTGCATATTTATATGGAAAGTCCCCAAAAGAAAGTTTTGTTGTTCGACTTAAATTACATCTTCTGGCCAGTAGGAAATACAAAGCAATTTACGACTTCATTTCAATATAGTTAACCGGTTTATTCATGGTTTAAATTTCATAAAAAAAATATTTGACAACAAAAAAAAAAACTAAAGGTAATTTTCGATAATTTGGATTACAATTTTCGGGGTAATTTTTGACATTAGATTTCATAAAATTTTCGGTACTGATTGTAGTAGGCAATTAAATAAGACGTTGGTTTATTGTGATCCTTTATTTAGTTATCCATACGTCTACTTATAACAGTGACCAGCGACAGACTGACTCACTCTCGCTCATCAGTCTTTACATGTCTCTTATGTGTCTCATTTAACAGATGTTAAATGAGCTTAACATTACAGCTTACAGTACTAGTGATGGTCTAATACCGATGTGTGTTTGTGGTGGCCTGCTACAACTCGGCCATCCTGACGTTTGGATCTCCTGATCACGCTTAATTTTAAATCACAAATTTTGTTTCGTATTCTAAACTTAGCATAATTAATATAATTTTATTTATTATTATTTTTAAAAGGATATATAATTTTAGTGGGATTTTTTCTTTTATTAACACTTTGTTAAGTTTTCTAAAATCAATCTTCTTTACTAAAACTATCGGTGAAGCGTATTCTGAACTACTAGGTAGTATAATCCCGTTTTTTAAATATTCATCTAAAAGAATCTGCAGTTTGTCCTTTTCTGTGTAAGAAAGTCGTCTAGGAGTACAACTAAATGGTTTTGATTTTTCTAAATTTAACTTTATTTCGCCTTTGATAACTGGTTTGTCTGGGTTTACTGCTTTTGTGTAAAAATTGTCTAATAAATGCTTGAATTTGCACTGTGTTGTATAGCTAACGTCGTCTCCGATATTGCATTCAGTCGTTTTGTCATTTGCGAGATCGATATTAAATATTTCGTTGTGAAAATTTTCGAGAAGGATATCGGTGCTGGTTGTTCTAATAATATTCTCCACTTTTTCTTTACTGTTGTTTGTTGGTTGGTTGGTTGTCAGATCGTCAATATCATCTGCTTCATTGAAAATTGAGTTAACTGTTGAGTCAATTTTAATATTGGGACTATATGTTCCATTTACTTTCTTATTGCTGTTTTTTACCATTGCCTTATTAATTTCATTTTTAACTGTTGGTATAAACATTCGCTTATCTTTGTCACTAGTTGTAGGCACAACTATTTGCATATTTTCTTTTATAACTGTTGTATTTTCTTCTAAACTTGTTGTATTTTCTTCCTTAACTGTTGTATTTTCTTCTGTAACTGTTGTATTTTCTTCTGTAACTGTTGTATTTTCTTCTGTAACTGTTGGCATACCTCTTTGTTTCCTCATATGATATCTTGGTTTAGTATTGCTATGAGGTTCCAAACCTCCAAGTTGTGAATCAATTTTTTCCACCGTAACCATCCTCAGGGTGTTTAAATCTAAACTTAGGTTGCATGCGTACATGAAATCCCTTCCTAGAACTATATCATGACTCATAGACTCGTTTGCAACAATGTTTAAATGAAAATAACATTTTTCCGATTTGTTTTTTAAAATATAAGAACTTAAAACGGGTTGTAGCGCCAATTCATTTGGTACGCGATGTTTTTTTATAAAAGTTATGGGACTTTCTGAGTCTATGAGGCATTCTGCAATTAATGGCGATATAACGGAGTTCGCAAAATATATTTTAAATTTTCTTACATAATTATTTGTACTGTTGCTCTTTCTTTTGGGACATTGTCTCACAAAGTGACCAAACGTTCCACATGCATAGCATGACCCAGGCTGGCGCTTTGGTTTGCGGCATGTCCGGGCATTATGGCCTTTCGAGTTGCAATTCTCACAACGCATCTCCTTGTAATCCTCTTCTTTAGCCGGCTTGTGTACCGCTTTGAAACCTTTTCCTTGCGGTAGATGAATGTCGGCGAACGCCTTTAACATCTGGGCTGGATCATTGAAGCATTGAATGCGTGCCTGGTTACGCAAAATGGTTGAAGGAATGCCTTCTATGATGTTTTCCAGTAGTTCCTCCTTGTCAACGTTGATGTTACTGGCCAAAAATGTTTTGTTTTCAAAATATGACCCGAAGCTTTCTTTGTAGTGCCATTGTCGTTTTTGGAAGTTGTCTCTGGCTTCCATTTTGGAAATCTTAACGCTGTATGTCACGATCAGCTGATCCAACAGTTGTTCAGCTGGTTTCAAGATTCGTGATTTTTGTGCTTTGCCTTTTAACTTTGCTAAGATCAGCAAATGCCAGTCAGTTGTGTTTAAATTGTAAATATTTGCAATATTTTTGACTTGTCTAACCCAATTACGAGCGCATGATTCGCCATCGTAATCAAGTGTCACTTCCTTTGCCAAGTTGAACGCTGTTAAATCTGCGTTGCCAAACTTGTTTGTCTGCCGTCCTTGTCGCTGCCGCCTATGCCGTTGTTGTTGTTGCTGAGCGTCGACTTTTTCAACACGTCATGATCCGTTATTGGCGCCGCAAGCAAGCGAGCTACCAGCTCTGTCTTAGTGCCCGTGGTCGGCAATTTCGTTGCCGCTAGCCACTTTTTCAACTGCGTCACTGAATATTCATTGAATTTTATATTGTCCATTGTATTTGTTGTAGTGGGGCGGCCAATTTGCTTTCCCAGGAAAAACATTTCTAATATTTTGCTGTTGTTGGTGTCGTATTTTAATTTATTAATACTTCACTGTATTTTACACTTCTAGCTGTTTTCTTATACTAACTATGGTAACATATTACATTACATTATATTACATTTGGTTAACAGCGCTGAGAGAAAAATGAGAGAAAGCTGAGAGGGTTTGGATGCTATGTTAATTGTGCCAAAATGACACGAGTTGAATCTTGTCATAAACATCCTCCCCCCCTTGCAATACACAGTATTGTGAATAAAAAATCGTTTCTTTATGAGCTGCAATTGCCGGTCAGCATCCAGCCGAATTCCGTATTTTGACCGGCGGGAAGGCCATTTTGGCATGGAAGTATGCCCGGCAGAATGATGTCCGGATATACATCGGCTCCCAGAATGAGCGAAATGGCTGCTGGAGTGTGCCATCCCTTATCAGCTAGGACAACATTGCCAAACATCGTCTGACGTTCCTTGCTGACGGCTCGAATTGGGGTGCGATGTTGGAGTTGAGGGTCGACTTCCAGTATGACCTCACGATTCAGCTTCGTTGCCTTTGATCGGAGCACAGCGGTGCAAACGCGCTCTGACCCAATGCTTGTGATGGAGAGCCCAATGGCCGCGGCTAGAGATGCATTTATGCGACTCATTGGGCAACATGCATCAATGAGCGCTCGAGTCTCAAACGTTTTTGCACCGGTGTGGAGCAACACAATAGCGGTCGGCAGAATAGTTACGCTCTTGTGTCGCATCAACGAAGCCAACGACGTCGTTATAGGTGGAGTTGGAGTAGGTGTTGGAGAGCGATGTTCCATCGGTGACACGGATCTCCTTGCTGGAGATGAGCGACGAGCTGGCGAAGTGCGGTTTTCTCCATCTTGGCGCCGACGCCTTTGCACCTGATCGCTTCCTCGCAGATGTAGCAGAGTGTGGTGTGGTCCGTCACACACCTGGCAGGACGCACCACTCCGGCAGGTACCCTCGGAGTGATGATGGGCCAGACAGTTTGGGCAGTAATGGTTTACGAGCACAGCTCTCAAACGCTTCTCGTCAGTCAGACGCAGGAACCTCTGGCACTTGCGCAATGCGTGGACACCTCTGCACACTCGGCAACGGAAAGAGTTGGAAGTGGGGTAACTCGACGTCGTGGTGGATTTGCGTGATGGCATAACAAGTTTGATAGGCGAAACTTTTATAGCTGGAACGGAAAAAAATGACAAACTTATGAATTGGTGAACGGAAAATGTGCAAGGATATGCGACAATAAGTAAGTATTCAGCTTCAGTCAGTTCCTTGCTGCTAAGCTCGCTTGGGACTTGGAGGGGTATGCGTTTGCATCGCTTTATGAAGCGTAATGCATAAGCCATAACTCGGAGCGCCCTATCGAGTCTAGAAAATCTTTCGAGGATGTTTTCCATTGGTGGCAGCCTGGAGTGGGTGCATTTGACATGACGTTGTTCAACGTCCGTATCATGAATTGACTCGATTGGGGTTGGCCACTGCTCTTGTGGCAGTCGTAACCATTCTGGTCCATGCCACCACTGACTGTCGCTTGCAAGCTCTTTTGGCGGCACACATCTGCTGGCCAGGTCAGCTGGATTATGTTCGGAGCGAACATGTGACCACTTAGCAGCGTCGACGGATTGTGTGATCTTAGCCACCCTGTTAGCCACAAAGGTTGTCCATGTACATGGTGGTTTATTTAACCAAGCTAACACAATCGTTGAATCTGTCCAGAAATGTGATTCGAAACGATCGGTGGGCATCTGTGGAAGAATAGCAGAAGTTAATTCTGCCAAAAGAACAGCGCCGCATAGCTCTTGTCGTGGTAGGGATATCGTCTTTACTGGCGCAACTTTGGTTTTCGCCGTGAGAAGATGTGTTGAGACCTTGTCGTCGGTCTCGATACGCACATAGGTTGCAGCAACGTATGCACGCTGGGAAGCATCACAGAACCCATGGTACTGCAATCTTGCCTTTGGATGGAATTGCAACCATCTTGGCATGCGGATATATTGAAGATCTGGATAATTGGTGAGAAACTCTTGCCAAATTAATAGGAGGTCATTTGGTAAGGGCTCGTCCCAGTCAAGATTTTTGAGCCAAATCTGTTGCATGAATATTTTTGCTCGGATAATGAAAGGGGCAAGCCAACCTGCTAGATCGAAAAGTCTGGCGATTTGTGACAGGACCTCTCGTTTTGTAAATGACTCCTTTGCTTCCAGCTCGGTAGGCACGAAAAAGAAGTCATCAGACGTAGCTTGCCATCTTATTCCAAGTGTTTTTGCCGTACTTGCGTCTTCTATTTCTAGGAAGCCCGCACATAGTAGATGTTCATTTGGGATGTCCTTAAGCACATCCCTTGAATTAGAGGTCCACTTTCGGAGAGGGAAACCAGCGGTCTCAAGAGAAGTGGTCAGATCTGCAATGCATGCAACTGCTCGTGATTTGGTATGTGCCCCTGCTAAAACGTCATCGACGTACATCGAATTGGAAATTATGTCGCTAGCCAGGGGGAAGTTGGAGTTCACATCGTGAGCAAGTTGGTGAAGAACACGTATGGCGAGGAAGGGAGCACAGTTCACTCCGAACGTGACGGTGTTCAGTTCGTAATCGCACAGCTCTTGGTTCTTATTGCGAAAGATAATTCTCTGGAAGGGTGTGTGCTTGTGATGGACAAGAATTTGTCGATACATCTTGGTGATGTCGGCGTTGAAGACATAGCGAAAGAATCGCCACCTCAGGATCTGGACTGTTAGATCGGATTGGAGAACAGGTCCTGGGTGAAGGATATCATTCAGGCTGTTTTCATTTGTGGTTGGGTTCGATGCGTTGAACACAACGCGAACTTTGGTGGTCGTACTTTCCGGTTTGAAGACCGCATGATGTGGAAGATAATAGTTGTTTGCACTATCATTTGGAGGGACTCGTCGCATATGCCCTAAATCTATGTATTCCTGAATCACTGAGTCGTATTGCTCTTTGAGAAAGTCGTTTGTCTTCAAGCGGCTTTCATTTCTTAGGAATTGAGCAAGTGCTAAGGACCTGGAATGTCCTAAGGCTATGTGATTAGGAGTGCGAAATGGTAGAGTTACTACGTATCTGCCGTTCTCGTTCCTTGTTGTCGTATCAACAAAATTCTTCTCACAAACCGAGTCGGAGTCCTTCATCAGCTTTACTGGAAGATCCTCCACCTCCCAGAATTTTGTACGAAGCTTGTCAAGCTTAACTTCGGCACTTACCGAAACTTGTGTGGAGAAGGAAGAGATTTTGTTGGATGGAACATTTGTAATGGGGCCTGTGAGGATCCACCCGAATATAGTCTCTTGACCGAGCAGAGTCTCACAGATATTAGGATGGGATCCGCCTAATAATATGGAAGGAATGATATCCGCTCCTATTAGGACATCTATCTGCGAGCTGCGAAAGAAGGATGGGTCAGCTAGTGGAAGGCTTGGCAGGTTTTGTAGAGAGCTTTGTGGAATTGTGTAGGACGGAAGATTACCTGCCAATTCTGGAAGGACATATGCTGAAGTTCCAATTTGAATCCTCGGTTTTGACGGAGAGCCAATGTGGAACTGGCAAAGTTTTTGAGGCTGAGCTGCAATCGCCTGATTGAGCCCAGAGACTTGAGCCTGGATGGGCTGGAATGGGAGTTTAATTTTGTTAAACAACCGTAGGGATATGAATGTGGCTTCTGAGCCTGAGTCAATCAGAGCTCGTGCTTTAAATTTGGATCCCAAATGGCACACATTTATTATAGATGTACCGAGGAGTACACCTTGTGTGTTGGAGGCAAAGTAGTTTTGAACGTTTGACGAAGTGGACTGTATATTTTGATTCGGATTTGGACTGTTCAAAACACCTTGGGTCGAAGGAACTGACGTAAAGGTTGTTGTTGGAGGGCCGCCTCTATGTAGGAGTGTATTGTGGCGGCCTTTGCACGTATAACAGTTATGTATACTGGTGCAGTCTTTGATCTGATGACCTCTAGCGAAACAGTTCATACAGAGTTGTTGTTGCTTAATAAATGCTGCTCGTTCTGGGATACCCAGTTGCAGGAAATGTGGGTATAGCCGAATTGGATGGTTCGCTATTTTACAGAGGTTGCAAGTCTGCGCCTTGGAGGTTACCTTGGTTTCAAAGGTATTGACGAACTTCGACGTAGGTTGAGATCTCGTTGTTCTCGGGTAGGATGGATAGGTTGTGATCGGCCTCACATCCTCTATGGCTTCGAGCGTTCGATAGCGCTCACCAAGGAAGGTGTTCAAGTCCTTCCATGACGGGATTGCAGATTTGTCGGACAGTGACTGCTCCCACAATGACAAAGTGATTTTTGGAAGTTTTGAGGAGCACAGGAACACGAGTAAGCAGTCCCAGTTACTTGTGGAAATTTGGGAATGCTCAAGACCTGTAAGGCACCCTTGGATGGTGCCTTGGATTTCCTTTAGGGAAGTTCCTTCTGTAACTGTTGTATTTTCTTCTGTAACTGTTGGCATACCTCTTTGTTTCCTCATATGATATCTTGGTTTAGTATTGCTATGAGGTTCCAAACCTCCAAGTTGTGAATCAATTTTTTCCACCGTAACCATCCTCAGGGTGTTTAAATCTAAACTTAGGTTGCATGCGTACATGAAATCCCTTCCTAGAACTATATCATGACTCATAGACTCGTTTGCAACAATGTTTAAATGAAAATAACATTTTTCCGATTTGTTTTTTAAAATATAAGAACTTAAAACGGGTTGTAGCGCCAATTCATTTGGTACGCGATGTTTTTTTATAAAAGATATGGGACTTTCTGAGTCTATGAGGCATTCTGCAATTAATGGAGATATAACGGAGTTCGCAAAATATATTTTAAATTTTCTTACATAATTATTTGTACTGTTGCTCTTTCTTTTGGGACATTGTCTCACAAAGTGACCAAACGTTCCACATGCATAGCATGACCCAGGCTGGCGCTTTGGTTTGCGGCATGTCCGGGCATTATGGCCTTTCGAGTTGCAATTCTCACAACGCATCTCCTTGTAATCCTCTTCTTTAGCCGGCTTGTGTACCGCTTTGAAACCTTTTCCTTGCGGTAGATGAATGTCGGCGAACGCCTTTAACATCTGGGCTGGATCATTGAAGCATTGAATGCGTGCCTGGTTACGCAAAATGGTTGAAGGAATGCCTTCTATGATGTTTTCCAGTAGTTCCTCCTTGTCAACGTTGATGTTACTGGCCAAAAATGTTTTGTTTTCAAAATATGACCCGAAGCTTTCTTTGTAGTGCCATTGTCGTTTTTGGAAGTTGTCTCTGGCTTCCATTTTGGAAATCTTAACGCTGTATGTCACGATCAGCTGATCCAACAGTTGTTCAGCTGGTTTCAAGATTCGTGATTTTTGTGCTTTGCCTTTTAACTTTGCTAAGATCAGCAAATGCCAGTCAGTTGTGTTTAAATTGTAAATATTTGCAATATTTTTGACTTGTCTAACCCAATTACGAGCGCATGATTCGCCATCGTAATCAAGTGTCACTTCCTTTGCCAAGTTGAACGCTGTTAAATCTGCGTTGCCAAACTTGTTTGTCTGCCGTCCTTGTCGCTGCCGCCTATGCCGTTGTTGTTGTTGCTGAGCGTCGACTTTTTCAACACGTCATGATCCGTTATTGGCGCCGCAAGCAAGCGAGCTACCAGCTCTGTCTTAGTGCCCGTGGTCGGCAATTTCGTTGCCGCTAGCCACTTTTTCAACTGCGTCACTGAATATTCATTGAATTTTATATTGTCCATTGTATTTGTTGTAGTGGGGCGGCCAATTTGCTTTCCCAGGAAAAACATTTCTAATATTTTGCTGTTGTTGGTGTCGTATTTTAATTTATTAATACTTCACTGTATTTTACACTTCTAGCTGTTTTCTTATACTAACTATGGTAACATATTACATTACATTATATTACATTTGGTTAACAGCGCTGAGAGAAAAATGAGAGAAAGCTGAGAGGGTTTGGATGCTATGTTAATTGTGCCAAAATGACACGAGTTGAATCTTGTCATAAACATCCTCCCCCCCTTGCAATACACAGTATTGTGAATAAAAAATCGTTTCTTTATGAGCTGCAATTGCCGGTCAGCATCCAGCCGAATTCCGTATTTTGACCGGCGGGAAGGCCATTTTGGCATGGAAGTATGCCCGGCAGAATGATGTCCGGATATACATCGGCTCCCAGAATGAGCGAAATGGCTGCTGGAGTGTGCCATCCCTTATCAGCTAGGACAACATTGCCAAACATCGTCTGACGTTCCTTGCTGACGGCTCGAATTGGGGTGCGATGTTGGAGTTGAGGGTCGACTTCCAGTATGACCTCACGATTCAGCTTCGTTGCCTTTGATCGGAGCACAGCGGTGCAAACGCGCTCTGACCCAATGCTTGTGATGGAGAGCCCAATGGCCGCGGCTAGAGATGCATTTATGCGACTCATTGGGCAACATGCATCAATGAGCGCTCGAGTCTCAAACGTTTTTGCACCGGTGTGGAGCAACACAATAGCGGTCGGCAGAATAGTTACGCTCTTGTGTCGCATCAACGAAGCCAACGACGTCGTTATAGGTGGAGTTGGAGTAGGTGTTGGAGAGCGATGTTCCATCGGTGACACGGATCTCCTTGCTGGAGATGAGCGACGAGCTGGCGAAGTGCGGTTTTCTCCATCTTGGCGCCGACGCCTTTGCACCTGATCGCTTCCTCGCAGATGTAGCAGAGTGTGGTGTGGTCCGTCACACACCTGGCAGGACGCACCACTCCGGCAGGTACCCTCGGAGTGATGATGGGCCAGACAGTTTGGGCAGTAATGGTTTACGAGCACAGCTCTCAAACGCTTCTCGTCAGTCAGACGCAGGAACCTCTGGCACTTGCGCAATGCGTGGACACCTCTGCACACTCGGCAACGGAAAGAGTTGGAAGTGGGGTAACTCGACGTCGTGGTGGATTTGCGTGATGGCATAACAAGTTTGATAGGCGAAACTTTTATAGCTGGAACGGAAAAAAATGACAAACTTATGAATTGGTGAACGGAAAATGTGCAAGGATATGCGACAATAAGTAAGTATTCAGCTTCAGTCAGTTCCTTGCTGCTAAGCTCGCTTGGGACTTGGAGGGGTATGCGTTTGCATCGCTTTATGAAGCGTAATGCATAAGCCATAACTCGGAGCGCCCTATCGAGTCTAGAAAATCTTTCGAGGATGTTTTCCATTGGTGGCAGCCTGGAGTGGGTGCATTTGACATGACGTTGTTCAACGTCCGTATCATGAATTGACTCGATTGGGGTTGGCCACTGCTCTTGTGGCAGTCGTAACCATTCTGGTCCATGCCACCACTGACTGTCGCTTGCAAGCTCTTTTGGCGGCACACATCTGCTGGCCAGGTCAGCTGGATTATGTTCGGAGCGAACATGTGACCACTTAGCAGCGTCGACGGATTGTGTGATCTTAGCCACCCTGTTAGCCACAAAGGTTGTCCATGTACATGGTGGTTTATTTAACCAAGCTAACACAATCGTTGAATCTGTCCAGAAATGTGATTCGAAACGATCGGTGGGCATCTGTGGAAGAATAGCAGAAGTTAATTCTGCCAAAAGAACAGCGCCGCATAGCTCTTGTCGTGGTAGGGATATCGTCTTTACTGGCGCAACTTTGGTTTTCGCCGTGAGAAGATGTGTTGAGACCTTGTCGTCGGTCTCGATACGCACATAGGTTGCAGCAACGTATGCACGCTGGGAAGCATCACAGAACCCATGGTACTGCAATCTTGCCTTTGGATGGAATTGCAACCATCTTGGCATGCGGATATATTGAAGATCTGGATAATTGGTGAGAAACTCTTGCCAAATTAATAGGAGGTCATTTGGCAAGGGCTCGTCCCAGTCAAGATCTTTGAGCCAAATCTGTTGCATGAATATTTTTGCTCGGATAATGAAAGGGGCAAGCCAACCTGCTGGATCGAAAAGTCTGGCGATTTGTGACAGGACCTCTCGTTTTGTAAATGACTCCTTTGCTTCCAGCTCGGTAGGCACGAAAAAGAAGTCATCAGACGTAGCTTGCCATCTTATTCCAAGTGTTTTTGCCGTACTTGCGTCTTCTATTTCTAGGAAGCCCGCACATAGTAGATGTTCATTTGGGATGTCCTTAAGCACATCCCTTGAATTAGAGGTCCACTTTCGGAGAGGGAAACCAGCGGTCTCAAGAGAAGTGGTCAGATCTGCAATGCATGCAACTGCTCGTGATTTGGTATGTGCCCCTGCTAAAACGTCATCGACGTACATCGAATTGGAAATGATGTCGCTAGCCAGGGGGAAGTTGGAGTTCACATCGTGAGCAAGTTGGTGAAGAACACGTATGGCGAGGAAGGGAGCACAGTTCACTCCGAACGTGACGGTGTTCAGTTCGTAATCGCACAGCTCTTGGTTCTTATTGCGAAAGATAATTCTTTGGAAGGGTGTGTGCTTGTGATGGACAAGAATTTGTCGATACATCTTGGTGATGTCGGCGTTGAAGACATAGCGAAAGAATCGCCACCTCAGGATCTGGACTGTTAGATCGGATTGGAGAACAGGTCCTGGGTGAAGGATATCATTCAGGCTGTTTCCATTTGTGGTTGGGTTCGAGCGTGCCGCGAACTTTGGTGGTCGTACTTTCCGGTTTGAAGACCGCATGATGTGGAAGATAATAGTTGTTTGCACTATCATTTGGAGGGACTCGTCGCATATGCCCTAAATCTATGTATTCCTGAATCACTGAGTCGTATTGCTCTTTGAGGGAGTCGTTTGTCTTCAAGCGGATTTCATTTCTTAGGAATTGAGCAAGTGCTAAGGACCTGGAATGTCCTAAGGCTATGTGATTAGGAGTGCGAAATGGTAGAGTTACCACGTATCTGCCGTTCTCGTTCCTTGTCGTCGTATCAACAAAATTCTTCTCACAAACCGAGTCGGAGTCCTTCATCAGCATTACTGGAAGATCCTCCACCTCCCAGAATTTTTTGAGAAGCTTGTCAAGCTTAACTTCGGCACTTACCGAAACTTGTGTGGAGAAGGAAGAGATTTTGTTGGATGGAACATTTGTAATGGGGCCGGCCCCGTGCTCCCGAGCAGAGTCTCACAGATATTAGGATGGGATCCGCCTAATAATAAGGACGGAATGATATCCGCTCCTATTAGGACATCTATCTGCGAGCTGCGAAAGAAGGATGGGTCAGCTAGTGGAAGGCTTGGCAGGTTTTGTAGAGAGCTTTGTGGAATTGTGTAGGCCGGAAGATTACCTGCCAATTCTGGAAGGACATATGCCGAAGTTTCAATTTGAATCCTCGGTTTTGACGGAGAGCCAATGTGGAACTGGCAAAGTTTTTGAGGCTGAGCTGCAATCGCCTGATTGAGCCCAGAGACTTGAGCCTGGGTGGGCTGGAATGGGAGTTTAATTTTGTTAAACAACCGTCGGGATATGAATGTAGCTTCTGAGCCTGAGTCAATCAGAGCTCGTGCTTTAAATTTGGATCCCAAATGGCACACATTTATTATCGCTGTTCCGAGAAGTACACCTTGTGTGATGGAGGCAAAGTAGTTTTGAACGTTTGACGAAGTGGACTGTATATTTTGATTCGGATTTGGACTGTTCAAAACACCTTGGGTCGAAGGAACTGGCGTAAAGGTCGTTGTAGGAGGGCCGCCTCTATGTAGGAGTGTATTGTGGCGGCCTTTGCACGTATAACAGTTATGTATACTGGTGCAGTCTTTGATCTGATGACCTCTAGCGAAACAGTTCATACAGAGTTGTTGTTGCTTAATAAATGCTGCTCGTTCTGGGATACCCAGTTGCAGGAAATGTGGGTATAGCCGAATTGGATGGTTCGCTATTTTACAGAGGTTGCAAGTCTGCGCCTTGGAGGTTACCTTGGTTTCAAAGGTATTGACGAACTTCGACGTAGGTTGAGATCTCGTTGTTCTCGGGTAGGATGGATAGGTTGTGATCGGCCTCACATCCTCTATGGCTTCGAGCGTTCGATAGCGCTCACCAAGGAAGGTGTTCAAGTCCTTCCATGACGGGATTGCAGATTTGTCGGACAGTGACTGCTCCCACAATGACAAAGTGATTTTTGGAAGTTTTGAGGAGCACAGGAACACGAGTAAGCAGTCCCAGTTACTTGTGGAAATTTGGGAATGCTCAAGACCTGTAAGGCACCCTTGGATGGTGCCTTGGATTTCCTTTAGGGAAGTTCCTTCTGTAACTGTTGTATTTTCTTCTGTAACTGTTGGCATACCTCTTTGTTTCCTCATATGATATCTTGGTTTAGTATTGCTATGAGGTTCCAAACCTCCAAGTTGTGAATCAATTTTTTCCACCGTAACCATCCTCAGGGTGTTTAAATCTAAACTTAGGTTGCATGCGTACATGAAATCCCTTCCTAGAACTATATCATGACTCATAGACTCGTTTGCAACAATGTTTAAATGAAAATAACATTTTTCCGATTTGTTTTTTAAAATATAAGAACTTAAAACGGGTTGTAGCGCCAATTCATTTGGTACGCGATGTTTTTTTATAAAAGATATGGGACTTTCTGAGTCTATGAGGCATTCTGCAATTAATGGAGATATAACGGAGTTCGCAAAATATATTTTAAATTTTCTTACATAATTATTTGTACTGTTGCTCTTTCTTTTGGGACATTGTCTCACAAAGTGACCAAACGTTCCACATGCATAGCATGACCCAGGCTGGCGCTTTGGTTTGCGGCATGTCCGGGCATTATGGCCTTTCGAGTTGCAATTCTCACAACGCATCTCCTTGTAATCCTCTTCTTTAGCCGGCTTGTGTACCGCTTTGAAACCTTTTCCTTGCGGTAGATGAATGTCGGCGAACGCCTTTAACATCTGGGCTGGATCATTGAAGCATTGAATGCGTGCCTGGTTACGCAAAATGGTTGAAGGAATGCCTTCTATGATGTTTTCCAGTAGTTCCTCCTTGTCAACGTTGATGTTACTGGCCAAAAATGTTTTGTTTTCAAAATATGACCCGAAGCTTTCTTTGTAGTGCCATTGTCGTTTTTGGAAGTTGTCTCTGGCTTCCATTTTGGAAATCTTAACGCTGTATGTCACGATCAGCTGATCCAACAGTTGTTCAGCTGGTTTCAAGATTCGTGATTTTTGTGCTTTGCCTTTTAACTTTGCTAAGATCAGCAAATGCCAGTCAGTTGTGTTTAAATTGTAAATATTTGCAATATTTTTGACTTGTCTAACCCAATTACGAGCGCATGATTCGCCATCGTAATCAAGTGTCACTTCCTTTGCCAAGTTGAACGCTGTTAAATCTGCGTTGCCAAACTTGTTTGTCTGCCGTCCTTGTCGCTGCCGCCTATGCCGTTGTTGTTGTTGCTGAGCGTCGACTTTTTCAACACGTCATGATCCGTTATTGGCGCCGCAAGCAAGCGAGCTACCAGCTCTGTCTTAGTGCCCGTGGTCGGCAATTTCGTTGCCGCTAGCCACTTTTTCAACTGCGTCACTGAATATTCATTGAATTTTATATTGTCCATTGTATTTGTTGTAGTGGGGCGGCCAATTTGCTTTCCCAGGAAAAACATTTCTAATATTTTGCTGTTGTTGGTGTCGTATTTTAATTTATTAATACTTCACTGTATTTTACACTTCTAGCTGTTTTCTTATACTAACTATGGTAACATATTACATTACATTATATTACATTTGGTTAACAGCGCTGAGAGAAAAATGAGAGAAAGCTGAGAGGGTTTGGATGCTATGTTAATTGTGCCAAAATGACACGAGTTGAATCTTGTCATAAACATCCTCCCCCCCTTGCAATACACAGTATTGTGAATAAAAAATCGTTTCTTTATGAGCTGCAATTGCCGGTCAGCATCCAGCCGAATTCCGTATTTTGACCGGCGGGAAGGCCATTTTGGCATGGAAGTATGCCCGGCAGAATGATGTCCGGATATACATCGGCTCCCAGAATGAGCGAAATGGCTGCTGGAGTGTGCCATCCCTTATCAGCTAGGACAACATTGCCAAACATCGTCTGACGTTCCTTGCTGACGGCTCGAATTGGGGTGCGATGTTGGAGTTGAGGGTCGACTTCCAGTATGACCTCACGATTCAGCTTCGTTGCCTTTGATCGGAGCACAGCGGTGCAAACGCGCTCTGACCCAATGCTTGTGATGGAGAGCCCAATGGCCGCGGCTAGAGATGCATTTATGCGACTCATTGGGCAACATGCATCAATGAGCGCTCGAGTCTCAAACGTTTTTGCACCGGTGTGGAGCAACACAATAGCGGTCGGCAGAATAGTTACGCTCTTGTGTCGCATCAACGAAGCCAACGACGTCGTTATAGGTGGAGTTGGAGTAGGTGTTGGAGAGCGATGTTCCATCGGTGACACGGATCTCCTTGCTGGAGATGAGCGACGAGCTGGCGAAGTGCGGTTTTCTCCATCTTGGCGCCGACGCCTTTGCACCTGATCGCTTCCTCGCAGATGTAGCAGAGTGTGGTGTGGTCCGTCACACACCTGGCAGGACGCACCACTCCGGCAGGTACCCTCGGAGTGATGATGGGCCAGACAGTTTGGGCAGTAATGGTTTACGAGCACAGCTCTCAAACGCTTCTCGTCAGTCAGACGCAGGAACCTCTGGCACTTGCGCAATGCGTGGACACCTCTGCACACTCGGCAACGGAAAGAGTTGGAAGTGGGGTAACTCGACGTCGTGGTGGATTTGCGTGATGGCATAACAAGTTTGATAGGCGAAACTTTTATAGCTGGAACGGAAAAAAATGACAAACTTATGAATTGGTGAACGGAAAATGTGCAAGGATATGCGACAATAAGTAAGTATTCAGCTTCAGTCAGTTCCTTGCTGCTAAGCTCGCTTGGGACTTGGAGGGGTATGCGTTTGCATCGCTTTATGAAGCGTAATGCATAAGCCATAACTCGGAGCGCCCTATCGAGTCTAGAAAATCTTTCGAGGATGTTTTCCATTGGTGGCAGCCTGGAGTGGGTGCATTTGACATGACGTTGTTCAACGTCCGTATCATGAATTGACTCGATTGGGGTTGGCCACTGCTCTTGTGGCAGTCGTAACCATTCTGGTCCATGCCACCACTGACTGTCGCTTGCAAGCTCTTTTGGCGGCACACATCTGCTGGCCAGGTCAGCTGGATTATGTTCGGAGCGAACATGTGACCACTTAGCAGCGTCGACGGATTGTGTGATCTTAGCCACCCTGTTAGCCACAAAGGTTGTCCATGTACATGGTGGTTTATTTAACCAAGCTAACACAATCGTTGAATCTGTCCAGAAATGTGATTCGAAACGATCGGTGGGCATCTGTGGAAGAATAGCAGAAGTTAATTCTGCCAAAAGAACAGCGCCGCATAGCTCTTGTCGTGGTAGGGATATCGTCTTTACTGGCGCAACTTTGGTTTTCGCCGTGAGAAGATGTGTTGAGACCTTGTCGTCGGTCTCGATACGCACATAGGTTGCAGCAACGTATGCACGCTGGGAAGCATCACAGAACCCATGGTACTGCAATCTTGCCTTTGGATGGAATTGCAACCATCTTGGCATGCGGATATATTGAAGATCTGGATAATTGGTGAGAAACTCTTGCCAAATTAATAGGAGGTCATTTGGTAAGGGCTCGTCCCAGTCAAGATTTTTGAGCCAAATCTGTTGCATGAATATTTTTGCTCGGATAATGAAAGGGGCAAGCCAACCTGCTAGATCGAAAAGTCTGGCGATTTGTGACAGGACCTCTCGTTTTGTAAATGACTCCTTTGCTTCCAGCTCGGTAGGCACGAAAAAGAAGTCATCAGACGTAGCTTGCCATCTTATTCCAAGTGTTTTTGCCGTACTTGCGTCTTCTATTTCTAGGAAGCCCGCACATAGTAGATGTTCATTTGGGATGTCCTTAAGCACATCCCTTGAATTAGAGGTCCACTTTCGGAGAGGGAAACCAGCGGTCTCAAGAGAAGTGGTCAGATCTGCAATGCATGCAACTGCTCGTGATTTGGTATGTGCCCCTGCTAAAACGTCATCGACGTACATCGAATTGGAAATTATGTCGCTAGCCAGGGGGAAGTTGGAGTTCACATCGTGAGCAAGTTGGTGAAGAACACGTATGGCGAGGAAGGGAGCACAGTTCACTCCGAACGTGACGGTGTTCAGTTCGTAATCGCACAGCTCTTGGTTCTTATTGCGAAAGATAATTCTCTGGAAGGGTGTGTGCTTGTGATGGACAAGAATTTGTCGATACATCTTGGTGATGTCGGCGTTGAAGACATAGCGAAAGAATCGCCACTTCAGGATCTGGACTGTTAGATCGGATTGGAGAACAGGTCCTGGATGAAGGATATCATTCAGGCTGTTTCCATTTGTGGTTGGGTTCGATGCGTTGAACACAACGCGAACTTTGGTGGTCGTACTTTCCGGTTTGAAGACCGCATGATGTGGAAGATAATAGTTGTTTGCACTATCATTTGGAGGGACTCGTCGCATATGCCCTAAATCTATGTATTCCTGAATCACTGAGTCGTATTGCTCTTTGAGAAAGTCGTTTGTCTTCAAGCGGCTTTCATTTCTTAGGAATTGAGCAAGTGCTAAGGACCTGGAATGTCCTAAGGCTATGTGATTAGGAGTGCGAAATGGTAGAGTTACTACGTATCTGCCGTTCTCGTTCCTTGTTGTCGTATCAACAAAATTCTTCTCACAAACCGAGTCGGAGTCCTTCATCAGCTTTACTGGAAGATCCTCCACCTCCCAGAATTTTGTACGAAGCTTGTCAAGCTTAACTTCGGCACTTACCGAAACTTGTGTGGAGAAGGAAGAGATTTTGTTGGATGGAACATTTGTAATGGGGCCTGTGAGGATCCACCCGAATATAGTCTCTTGACCGAGCAGAGTCTCACAGATATTAGGATGGGATCCGCCTAATAATATGGAAGGAATGATATCCGCTCCTATTAGGACATCTATCTGCGAGCTGCGAAAGAAGGATGGGTCAGCTAGTGGAAGGCTTGGCAGGTTTTGTAGAGAGCTTTGTGGAATTGTGTAGGACGGAAGATTACCTGCCAATTCTGGAAGGACATATGCTGAAGTTCCAATTTGAATCCTCGGTTTTGACGGAGAGCCAATGTGGAACTGGCAAAGTTTTTGAGGCTGAGCTGCAATCGCCTGATTGAGCCCAGAGACTTGAGCCTGGATGGGCTGGAATGGGAGTTTAATTTTGTTAAACAACCGTAGGGATATGAATGTGGCTTCTGAGCCTGAGTCAATCAGAGCTCGTGCTTTAAATTTGGATCCCAAATGGCACACATTTATTATAGATGTACCGAGGAGTACACCTTGTGTGTTGGAGGCAAAGTAGTTTTGAACGTTTGACGAAGTGGACTGTATATTTTGATTCGGATTTGGACTGTTCAAAACACCTTGGGTCGAAGGAACTGACGTAAAGGTTGTTGTTGGAGGGCCGCCTCTATGTAGGAGTGTATTGTGGCGGCCTTTGCACGTATAACAGTTATGTATACTGGTGCAGTCTTTGATCTGATGACCTCTAGCGAAACAGTTCATACAGAGTTGTTGTTGCTTAATAAATGCTGCTCGTTCTGGGATACCCAGTTGCAGGAAATGTGGGTATAGCCGAATTGGATGGTTCGCTATTTTACAGAGGTTGCAAGTCTGCGCCTTGGAGGTTACCTTGGTTTCAAAGGTATTGACGAACTTCGACGTAGGTTGAGTTCTCGTTGTTCTCGGGTAGGATGGATAGGTTGTGATCGGCCTCACATCCTCTATGGCTTCGAGCGTTCGATAGCGCTCACCAAGGAAGGTGTTCAAGTCCTTCCATGACGGGATTGCAGATTTGTCGGACAGTGACTGCTCCCACAATGACAAAGTGATTTTTGGAAGTTTGGAGGAGCACAGGAACACGAGTAAGCAGTCCCAGTTACTTGTGGAAATTTGGGAATGCTCAAGACCTGTAAGGCACCCTTGGATGGTGCCTTGGATTTCCTTTAGGGAAGTTCCAGTCTCGACTGTGATCACCGGCAGGTTGAAAAGGATCTTAAGCTGGCTGTTCACCAGAAGCCGCTTGTTTTCGAAACGTTCACAAAGAGCTCGCCATGCAGAAGCGAATACTTCATGGGTGAGCGGGGACTTTGCGACGATAGACTTGGCCTCACCACCAGTTTTAGCGTTCAAGTGGAACAGTTTCTCTACTGGGGTGAGACGAGGATTATCGACATATATGGCCGTGAAGAGGTCTCGAAAAGTAGGCCATTTTAGGTAATCTCCATTGAATACCTCTGTGTCGACTGGTGGGAGGCTACAACCTCGGGAGAGGTGGGACAAGGGTGGAGCTGGCATGGATTGTCGATTCACTGCTGATTCTTGTTCGATTCGCTCGCTTAATTGCGCAGTGCATTTCTCGTAAACTGAATAGCAGTGATCGTATTTTGCTTCCATGGCTTGGAGATCGTCACTGGAACCCCCTTAATTCAATGCTCGTGAGCATGATTCATATTCTTTTTCGACCTTTTCCCATAAAGTCTTTACATGATCACGGCGGACCTTCAGGGTATACAAAGTTGGCTCGTCCGCAGCAGGATTAGTCAATCGTGTTTCAAATTGACTTAGTTTATCCGTCACGGAGATAAATTCGGATAATGCCATTTTTGTTGCGGATAATTTTCCCCCTGATCTGGTCGTAATTGGACGTTTGGTCACTTGTGGTGACTTTGGATGAGGAGAGGAAGATTCACTCATAGTGCGTGTGACTTACGAGGAGGAAATTCGCTTCGCCGCGGGAATCGAAGACGAAGAGGCACTTCTGACACCAGAAACGGATGGAATATTCCAATATTTTTTCTCTTGTGGATTTGGCTCTGTGGACATACTATGTTCTCACGGTTAACCGAAAAAAAACTATTTGGCTAAAGGGATAGGATTCACAATGAAATTCCTTTATTTTGCAAGCGTGGAACGATGGGAATTGCGGAACAGACACTTGTTCTCGGAATACTATTATTAAATTTATTGCTTGCGTTTATTTATTTATTAATTTTTGTGGGACAACAAAAAAATGGATACAAATATAAATGTGCTTATATTTCCTAATATGTGTTATTATATCATATTATTAATTTTTTATTGTTTAATCAATAACAAAATAAAATAATTAAATCAGAAAATACAAGCCACATTCAATTGTCGATTATATTATAATATTGTTTCGACGAAACGGTGGTTGACACATGTCAACATATGTTAATTTATTTCGCACAAAGTGGAAATATAGTGGACTGCAGCAATTATTATTGAATTGTAAGTATTTTAAATATTTGTTATGTGTGTTTAATATATGTGTCTTATTTGCCGTCGCTAATGTGGATTTAGATGTTTACATACATACATATATTTGCATTAAAGTTATTTAATTATTTGTTTGAGTTATGCCGTTTATCTCTTTGTGTTTGTATGCTCGGCCAATTTATTATTGCTTTGTTTTTTTATGTGTTCAGTTTATGTATGTATGTATGTATGTTTATGTATTTAAGTTTATGTATGTAAGTATGAATAAACGTATGTAAGTATGTACATATATATGATGTGTATATATGTATATATATAAGTATGTATTATTGGAATTTATTTTTATTTATTATTTATATTTTGTAGTTTTTCGGCATTCATATGAAATTGAAAGCTGGCAATACACTGCAAGTTTATGCGAAAAATAAATGAACTTGCGCCGAAAAATTTATTAATATATTATTCTTTTCTTAGTGCACAGGCTACCAGCTGTTAATTGTGGATAATTCAAGCTGATCGTTTGACCTGCACACTCATACACATATGGACATGGAATTAGCCGTGTATTTTGAATAGTTTAATTTAATTAATTTAATTTAATTTGTATATAGTATTTAAGGAATTGTTTTATTAAATTTGTTTGTATTGTAACGAACCTTTTGATTCGGTGGCTGCGGGTTCGTGCAACAAATTTGTAATAGTTGCGTTTGCGAAAATTAATAACCACAAATATATTTATTCTGATAATTATTGAATTATTTATTTATTGCACTTTTACAATTGATTTAGCGAAGCTCCTCGGCTTTCGCATGGACACTGCGGCCTTCTGTTGGTTCTGTCACAATCGCCTGTTCGCTTAAATTTGTCCGGCTCCGCCGTGACTAAATTCTCGCGTGGCAAGGCTTTTGATCTGTCACCAATTACAGGACCTCAGTGTCCTGTGCGATCTGTGTGGATTGATTGCTGCACTGCCTCGCTTAATTGCCGAGACTTCACTTTCCTTTGCTTTGGCTTTCACGTGTTCACTTTATAGTTAGCTTGCTCTGGTTGCTTCTCACTTAGTATCTTCGCGGACTGTCTTTGCTAACTCTAGCTTTACTCGGTAGCTTCACTGACTGTCTCCCAATGCAATGCCTCGCGCCGTGCTGCGGCGCTCCTTTTATAGGTCAGCCGGTGACCTTTTGCTGGGACTGTACCGAGGTGGCGTGATGTTCTTCGGTGGCGTGATCTCTGGTAACTTTCCACTGCCATTTGCTGGCGCCAACCATTGTCTGTCGCTGGTGTGAGCATAGATGGCAGTATTGCACCCGCAATACTGCTCCCACACCAACGGTACATATCCTCCTGGATATGTGTGTCAGACACGCTCAAATGGCTGACTACCTGCGCTAGAAAGGGAGAGGACGAAAGAGCGAATTCGCCGCAACTGCATCGGGGCCGGATTTCCGCCTGATCGACAGTTGCTGTGAGGGGCGCATATACTATGGCTCCTCACAGTATGTACATATGTATGTACAGAGATTAAACAATTTGTTGTGTATTTTGGTTTCGGAGTGGTTGTGTGTATTGTATACACTAGGAATATGAGCAATTTGGACTTTGCTCTTGTGGAAAAAAGATGGAGGCTCGGACGAAATTTTACACTGTACAACTTTGTCGAATTACAAAAGTAGGAGGCCGGAAAAATGGCATATATACTGGATATACGAGGGTGGTTTGATGAGTACCTGACCTACATAAGAAAAACGAAAATTTTTGGAAAAATTATTTTTTATTTTTCAATATACTCGTATATATATATATAGGAGTGGTACTTAAGTGTTTTCCTGTGATGCTGATTGTCCACCGATGCTAGCTGGAGGAGCGTGATCCGTGATGACGAGATGAGACGTGATGAAAAGATGATCCCGTGATGACGATGATGAAATGATGAATCCGGCTCGAAGGACCAAATGTTGTAGTGGGGCGGCCAATTTGCTTTCCCAGGAAAAACACTTCTAATATTTTGCTGTTGTTGGTGTCGTATTTTAATTTATTAATACTTCACTGTATTTTACACTTCTAGCTGTTTTCTTATACTAACTATGGTAACATATTACATTACATTATATTACATTTGGTTAACAGCGCTGAGTGCGCTGAGAGAAAAATGAAAGAAATGCTATGTTAATTGTGCCAAAATGACACGAGTTGAATCTTGTCATAAACATCCTCCCCCCCTTGCAATACACAGTATTGTGAATAAAAAATCGTTTCTTTATGAGCTGCAATTGCCGGTCAGCATCCAGCCGAATTCCGTATTTTGACCGGCGGGAAGGCCATTTTGGCATGGAAGTATGCCCGGCAGAATGATGTCCGGATATACATCGGCTCCCAGAATGAGCGAAATGGCTGCTGGAGTGTGCCATCCCTTATCAGCTAGGACAACATTGCCAAACATCGTCTGACGTTCCTTGCTGACGGCTCGAATTGGGGTGCGATGTTGGAGTTGAGGGTCGACTTCCAGTATGACCTCACGATTCAGCTTCGTTGCCTTTGATCGGAGCACAGCGGTGCAAACGCGCTCTGACCCAATGCTTGTGATAGAGAGCCCAAGGGCCGCGGCTAGCGATGCATTTATGCGACTCATTGGGCAACATGCATCAATGAGCGCTCGAGTCTCAAACGTTTTTGCACCGGTGTGGAGCAACACAATAGCGGTCGGCAGAATAGATACGCTCTTGTGTCGCATCAACGAAGCCAATGACGTCGTTATAGGTGTATTTGGAGTAGGTGTTGGAGAGCGATGTTCCAACGGTGACACGGATCTCCTTGCTGGAGATGAGCGACGAGCTGGCGAAGTGCGGTTTTCTCCATCTTGGCGCCGACGCCTTTGCATCTGATCGCTTCCTCGCAGATGTAGCAGAGTGTGGTGTGGTCCGTCACACACCTGGCAGGACGCTCCACTCCGGCAGGTACCCTCGGAGTGTTGATGGGCCAGACAGTTTGGGCAGTAATGATTTACGAGCACTGCTCTCAAACGCTTCTCGGCAGTCAGACGCAGGAACCTCTGGCACTTGCGCAACGCGTGAACACCTCTGCATACTCGGCAACGGAAAGAGTTGGAAGTGGGGTGACTCGACGTCGTGGTGGATTTGCGTGATGGCATAACGAGTTTAAAAGGCGAAAAGTTAATGGCTGGAAAGGAAAACAATTGCAAACCAATTGGTGAACGGAAAATGTGCAAGGATATGCGACAATAATAATGTCTTGGATTTTACTGGGATTGCTGGGATGAGTTGAGACCTTGTCGTCGGTCTCGATACGCACATAGATTGCAGCACCATTTGCACGTTGGGAAGCGTCACAGAACCCATGGTACTGCAATTTTGCCTTTGGATGGAATTGCACCCATCTTGGGATGCGGATATATCGAAGATCTGGATAATTGGTGAGAAACTCTTGTCAAATTAATAGGAGGTCATTTGGCAAGGGCTCGTCCCAGTCAACATCTTTGAGCCAAATCTGTTGCATGAATATTTTTGTTTGGATAATGGAAGGGGCAAGCCAACCTGCTGGATCGAAAAGTCTGGCGATTTGTGACAGGACCTCTCATTTTGTGAATGACTCTTTTGTAGCTTGCCATCTTTTTGCCGTACTTGCGTCTTCTATTTTTAGGAAGCCCGCACATAGTAGATGATCCTTTGGGATGTCCTTTAGCACATCCCTTGAATTAGAGGTCCACTTTCGGAGAGGGAAACCAGCGGTCTCAAGAGCAGTGGTCAGCTCTGCAATGCATGCAACTGCTCGTGATTTGGTATGTGCCCCTGCTAAAACGTCATCGACGTACATCGAATTGGAAATGAACGTGACGGTGTTCAGTTCGTAATCGCACAGCTCTTGGTTCTTATTGCGAAAGATAATTCTCTGAAAGGGTGTGTGCTTGTGATGGACAAGAATTTATCTTGGTGATGTGGCGTTGAAGACATAGCGAAAGAATCGCCACTCAGGTCTGGACTGTTAGATCGGATTGGAGAACAGGTCCTGGATGAAGGATATCATTCAGGCTGTTTCATTTGTGATGGGTTCGATGCATTAAACACAACGCGAACTTTGGTTGTCGTACTTTCCGGTTTGAAGACCGCATGATGCGGAAGATAATAGTTGTTTGCACTATCATTTGGAGGGACTCGTCGCATATGCCCTAAATCTATGTATTCCTGAATCACTGAGTCGTATTGCTCTTTGAGGGAGTCGTTTGTCTTCAAGCGGCTTTCATTTCTTAGGAATTGAGCAAGTGCTAAGGACCTGGAATGTCCTAAGGCTATGTGATTAGGAGTGCGAAATGGTAGAGTTACCACGTATCTGCCGTTCTCGTTCCTTGTTGTCGTATCAACAAAATTCTTCTCACAAACCGAGTCGGAGTCCTTCATCAGCTTTACTGGAAGATCCTCCACCTCCCAGAATTTTGTGAGAAGCTTGTCAAGCTTAACTTCGGCACTTACCGAAACTTGTGTGGAGAAGGAAGAGATTTTGTTGGATGAACATTTGTAATGGGGCCTGTGAGGATCCACCCGAATATAGTCTCTTGACCGAGCAGAGTCTCACAGATATTAGATGGGATCCGCCTAATAATAGGACGGAATGATATCCGCTCCTATTAGGACATCTATCTGCGAGCTGCGAAAGAAGGATGGGTCAGCTAGTGGAAGGCTTGGCAGGTTTTTAGAGAGCTTTGTGGAATTGTGTAGGCGGAAGATTCCCTGCCAATTCTGGAAGGACATATGCGAAGTTTCAATTTGAATCCTCGGTTTTGACGGAGAGCCAATGTGGAACTGGCAAAGTTTTTGAGGCTGAGCTGCAATCGCCTGATTGAGCCCAGAGACTTGAGCCTGGATGGGCTGGAATGGGAGTTTAATTTTGTTAAACAACCGTCGGGATATGAATGTGGCTTCTGAGCCTGAGTCAATCAGAGCTCGTGCTTTAAATTTGGATCCCAAATGGCACACATTTATTATCGCTGTTCCGAGAAGTACACCTTGTGTGTTGGAGGCAAAGTAGTTTTGAACGTTTGATGAAGTGGACTGTATATTTTGATTCGGATTTAGACTGTTCAAAACACCTTGGGTCGAAGGAACTGGCGTAAAGGTCGTTGTAGGAGGGCCGCCTCTATGTAGGAGTGTATTGTGGCGGCCTTTGCACGTATAACAGTTATGTAAACTGGTGCAGTCTTTGATCTGATGACCTCTAGCGAAACAGTTCATACAGAGTTGTTGTTGCTTAATAAATGCTGCTCGTTCTGGGATACCCAGTTGCAGGAAACGTGGGCATAGCCGAATTGGATGGTTCGCTTTCTTACAGAGGTTGCAAGTCTGCGCCTTGGAGGTTACCTTGGTTTCAAAGGTATTGACGAACTTCGACGTAGGTTGAGATCTCGTTGTTCTCGGATGGGATGGAGAGGTTGTGATCGGCCTCACATCCTCTATGGCTTCGAGCGTTCGATAGCGCTCACCAAGGAAGGTGTTCAAGTCCTCCCATGACGGGATTGAAGATTTGTCGGACAGTGACTGCTCCCACAATGACAAAGTGATTTTTGGAAGTTTGGAGGAGCACAGGAACACGAGTAAGCAGTCCCAGTTACTTGTGGAAATTTGGGAATGCTCAAGACCTGTCAGGCACCCTTGGATGGTGCTTTGGATTTCCTTTAGGGAAGTTCCAGTCTCGACTGTGATCCCCGGCAGGTTGAAAAGGATCTTAAGCTGGCTGTTCACCAGAAGCCGCTTGTTTTCGAAACGTTCACAAAGAGCTCGCCATGCAGAAGCGAATCCTTCATGGGTGAGCGGGGACTTTGCGACGATCGACTTGGCCTCACCACCAGTTTTAGCGTTCAAGTGGAACAGTTTCTCTACTGGGGTGAGACGAGGATTATCGACATATATGGCCGTGAAGAGGTCTCGAAAAGTAGGCCATTTTAGGTAATCTCCATTGAATACCTCTGTGTCGACTGGTGGGAGGCTACAACCTCGGGAGAGGTGGGACAAGGGTGGAGCTGGCATGGATTGTCGATTCACTGCTGATTCTTGTTCGATTCGCTCGCTTAATTGCGCAGTGCATTTCTCGTAAACTGAATAGCAGTGATCGTATTTTGCTTCCATGGCTTGGACATCGCCACTGGAACCCCCTTGATTCAATGCTCGTGAGCATGATTCATATTCCTTTTCGACCTTTTCCCATAAAGTCTTTACATGATCACGGCGGACCTTCAGGGTATACAAAGTTGGCTCGTCCGCAGCAGGATTAGTCAATCGTGTTTCAAATTGACTCAGTTTATACGTCACGGAGATAAATTCGGATAATGCCATTTTTGTTGCGGATAATTTTCCCCCTGATCTGGTCGTAATTGGACGTTTGGTCACTTGTGGTGACTTTGGATGAGGAGAGGAAGATTCACTCTTAGTGCGTGTGACTTGCGAGGAGGAAATTCGCTTCGCCGCGGGAATCGGAGACGAAGAGGCACTTCTGACACCAGAAACGGATGGAATATTCAAATGTTTTTTCTCTTGTGGATTTGGCTCCGTGGACATACTATGTTCTCACGGTTAACCGAAAAAAAACTATTTGGCTAAAGGGATAGGATTCACAATGAAATTCCTTTATTTTGCAAACGTGGAACGATGGGAATTGCGGAACAGACACTTGTTCTCGTAATACTATTATTAAATTTATTGCTTGCGTTTATTTATTTATTAATTTTTTGTGGGACAACAAAAAAATGGATACAAATATAAATGTGCTTATATTTCCTAATATGTGTTATTATATCATATTATTAATTTTTTATTGTTTAATCAATAACAAAATAAAATAATTAAATCAGAAAATACAAGCCACATTCAATTGTCGATTATATTATAATATTGTTTCGACGAAACGGTGGTTGTGGAACACAAGACACTGCAGCCCTGGATTGGCGATCAGTGCTTATTAATTGTGGGCAAAGCAAAAAGAAGAAAACATATGTTTTTTACAAACATATGTTAATTTATTTCGCACAAAGTGGAAATATAGTGGACTGCAGCAATTATTATTGAATTGTAAGTATTTTAAATATTTGTTATGTGTGTTTAATATATGTGTCTTATTTGCCGTCGCTAATGTGGATTTAGATGTTTACATACATACATATATTTGCATTAAAGTTATTTAATTATTTGTTTGAGTTATGCCGTTTATCTCTTTGTGTTTGTATCCGAGTCTGATATATTGTCCAACTGTCTCTGTCTGTCCGTCAGTCTGTCTGTACGTCAGTGTGAACGTCAAATTTGGTAAGTATATTACTGGTAGTCGGCTTTAAGAGACCGATAACAAGTCTATGATGCCACGCTCACATCTGCGCCTATAAGATCGATCATATATCCAGATCGCAAATCGATAGATTTCCGTATATTTTATCGATAACAATTTGCTTCAGTATTCTGAATTATCGATACATTTAGATTTCCGATAGCAGTAAATTCCAGATATCTCTCACAATTTAATGGATACAGTCACCAATTTTGGTTAGTAGGTTGTTGGCGAGGTCCTTGAAAGATCGGCATGTGCCACGCCCATCTCCGACGCCCCCATCACACCCGCCCCTAAAATTTTCAAATGGCTATATCTTCCGCAGTTTTTGAGTAGGGAACGTCAAATTTGGTAGGTATATTACTGGTAGTCGCCTTTAAGAACCGATAACAAATTTGTGGTGCCACGCCCACACCTGCGCCTATAATCGACAATTCCGATTGTAAATCGATAACTCCGTATATCTCCGAATATTTTAAAGATAGAGTAACCAAACTTATAAGGTAATTTGCTGGTAACCTCCTCCAAAGATTGGCATACCAATTTTTTTACCACGCCCACATCCGCCGCCCCCAGGAACTTCGTCCCTAGAAATTTAAAATGAGCATATCTGCCGTAATTTGCAAGCAAGAGTCGCAAAATGTTGCAGCTATGTTACTAGTAACTCCCCCAAAGATCGATAAAAAATTGGATGGCCACGCCCACTCTACCTACCTAAATCGATACACCTCTTGGTGTAAATCGATAAACCCATATATCTCACGCAATTTGAAAACTTAAGTCACCAAATTTTAAAGGTATATTGCTAGTAACACCCTTCATAAATGTGGAAAAAAAATTTTGGACCACGCCCACTCCCGCCCACAAAAAACCAAAAATGCCTGTATCTCCCGCAATTTAAGAGTTACAGTCACCAAACTTTGAAGGTATATTACTAAGATCGAACTCCAACATTTTTTCGGCCACGCCCACTCCCGCCCACAAAAAACGATAAATGCCTGTATCTCCCGCAATTCAAGAGCTACAGTTACCAAACTTAGAATACCTTATATTACTAAGATCGGGCCACGCCCACTCCAGCCCCCAAAAACGATAAACCTATAATGCATTTAAAGCTTGGTTCAGGGTATATGGTAGTCGAGCTCACTCGACTACAGCCTTCTTACTTGTTCTTATACTAACTATGTTAACATATTACATTGCATTATATTACATGTGTTAACAGCGCTGCGTGCGCTGGGAAAACTGAGAAAACTGAGAGGGTGTGGATGATATGTTAGTTGTGCCAAAATGAGACGAGTTGAATCTTGTCATAAACATCCTCCCCCCCTTGCAATACACAGTATTGTGAATAGAAAAAAAATCTTTTCCTTATGAGCTGCAATTGCCGGTCAGCATCCAGCCGAATTCCGTATTTTGACCGGCGGGAAGGCCGTTTTGGCATGGAAGTATGCCCGGCAGGATGATGTCTGGATACACGTCGGCTTCCAGAATGAGCGAAATGGCTGCTGGAGTGTGCCATCCCTCATCAGATAGGACAACATTGCCAAACATCGTCTGACGTTCCTTACTGACGGCTTGAATTGGGGTGCGATGTTGGAGTTGAGGGTCGCGCTCTGACCCAATGCTTGTGATGGAGAGCCCAAGGGCCGCGGCTGGCGATGCATTTATGCGACTCATTGGGCAACATGCATCAATGAGCGCTCGAGTCTCAAACGTTTTTGCACCGGTGTGGAGCAACACAATAGCGGTCGGCAGAATAGTTACGCTCTTGTATCGCATCAATGAAGCCAACGACGTCGTTATAGGTGTATTTGGAGTAGGTGTTGGAGAGCGATGTTCCATCGGTGACACGGATCTCCTTGCTGGAGATGAGCGACGAGCTGGCGAAGTGCGGTTTTCTCCATCTTGGCGCCGACGCCTTTGCATCTGATCGCTTCCTCGCAGATGTAGCAGAGTGTGTCACACACCTGGCAAGACGCACCACTCCGGCAGGTACCCTCGGAGTGCTGATGGGCCAGACAGTTTGGGCAGTAATGATTTACGAGCACTGCTCTCAAACGCTTCTCGGCAGTCAGACGCAGGAACCTCTGGCACTTGCGCAATGCGTGAACACCTCTGCACACTCGGCAACGGAAAGAGTTAGAAGTGGGGTGGCTCGACGTCGTGGTGGATTTGCGTGTTGGCATAACGAGTTTGAAAGGCGAAAATTTTATGGCTGGAACGGAAAAAAATGACAAACTGATGAATTGGTGAACGGAAAATGTGCAAGGATATGCGACAAT
>JAWNLS010001626.1:0-64937 GCA_035042185.1 Drosophila kambysellisi
GTGTGTGTGTAGGTGTGTAGGTGTGTGCATATAATCTATTTATAGATTATAAATTGTGCACATGTGCTGTGGGGTGCTGTGTGAAGAAGAAGATGTTTATTTGTTTGAATTCATTAAGCTAAAAATTAAGTGTATATTCAATTCATTAAACTAAAAAGTAGAAATAATAAGACCAAAATTATATATGTTTTGCATTTGTTTTTATTTTTTATTTTTTTTTCTTATTTAATAAATGTTTTTAAATATTAAATATGCTGTAGGGTGCTGTGTGAAGAAGAAGAAGATGTTTATTTGTTTGATTTCATTAAGCTAAAAAAAAAAACTAAAAAGTATAAATAATAAGACCAAAATTATATATGTTTTACATTTGTTTTTTATTTTTATTGTTGATTTTTTCTTATTTAATAAATGTTTTTTTTTCAAATATTAAATATGCTGGGGGAGCTGTGTGATTAGAAGAAAAAAAAACACAACATTTTTTCATTTTAAATGTATGTTTATTTGTTTGATTTCGTTAAGCTGAAAATAAATTAAAAACTAGAAATAATAAGACACAATGATATATACATTAGATTTTTTATTTTTTATTTTTTTTTTCTATTTATTAATTATTTATTAAATATTTTTTCAAAATAAAATTTAGTAGAGGGTCGAAAAAACGGCTAGATGGCGGGTCCCTCTTCTTCCTCCTATCAATCACCTCGATGACGGGCTCCATTATCTTCTCCTCCTCCTCCTGGGTGAGTGCTGCTGGTGGTATTTCCACCAGCTCAGGCCATTCCAATGGGCTGAGCTGTGGAAGCCTCGAGGTTGAGGCTTGATCCTCCGTAGTAGCTGCTCTTCTACTGAAGATCGCCCAGGGCATGGGCTCGCCCAAAAGCAATGACATCGTATTCTCCTCCTCCATCATAGAAAAGATGTCTAGTACGCTCATCATCGTCTTTTTGTTTGAGTCTGTTCTATTCAGGACGCTCTTTTATATTCCAACTTTCCTACAATAGCTGAATACCTGGATGCACATGTCCAAAAAGGTTCAAGCAAGGATCATAAAAAAAAAACTGACAGGCTTATTACTTCTCAGTGTCCTTCCATAAATCTTATCATTCTCTATGTACCACTTCTCTTTTCAGTAGAATTTCATGGAGGGATACTGAGAAGTGCTACACACAGAATATTAAGATTACCTCTGCATTTATTTGTAATATATTCATAACAAACATACGGGTGTTTTTAGGTTTTCGAACCAACAATTTTTTATTTGTTTTGTTGTATGTAGTTGGATTGGTATTTTGTATTTTCTTGTTTTCAAAAATTTCACTTGTCTAGCTTGGTATATACCACTATTCAAAGGTATGTCTATGCTTGCTAATTCGCACATAATCACCAACACGAAATTTACTACCACCAAACATTTTTGTATGTTTGTAGAAAGTGTTCATTAAATTCTTTTCATTTGATGAGCTTACTGCAATTGGTGCCATTTTAATTGTTCTGTGATGCTTTCTATTATACTCATTTATCATGTGTTTTTAAATTTTAATCCAACAATATGTACGATTATTTTTTTACACAAACTTGTAAAGTCTGTATTGAAAAATTCTTTTCCATCGTCGCTCTACAAATTCTTTGGAATTCGATTTTCCTTAAGTATACTTGAGAATGCGTGTTTAACTTATTTACCAGGTTTTTTTTTTTGTTTTCAACGCTTGTCCCCATTTCATATTTTTAATTCGTTTCAATTACGCATTTAATTCATTTACTAAATTCTTCCTACTTATAATTCACTTTTTTTATTGATTTTCATATTTTGCTTTTCTTTAATTATTATATTATATTATATCATAGAATATTTTTACTATTTCTTATAAATGAGCACAAAGCTTGCTTCCTTTCAATTAGTTCTGTGCCCAGAACATTTTTATTAAGTTTTGTATGTAATACCAATGCTTCTAACATTTTACCCTTACACTTCAACCAATTGGAAATTACTTTTCTTTTATTCTACCCAACTACCGAACTTATTAACGGACAAATACATTTCTTATTAACTGTATTTCTGAATTAAAATTCGCTTCTAAAGAATTTTCTGTTGTTTTTTTTTTTTCAAGAGTTCTTCCAGCGCAATTTTATTTTTTGTCAATCTCATGAAGAATTGTAAATGATATTTCATTTATTGTTTTCTGAACTTTCTGATCTTTTTCGTTAATCCGTTTTTCATTGTTTTCCATAGTTTCTTCTACTTTTCTTTCTATTTAGACTTTATCAACACCCTCAATATCTTCCAAGCGATCACCTACATTTTTAAGACGTTTGTTTGAAAAAATAATATTATGATCAACATCAACTAGAACACCACCAATTTGATTTATTATACTCTTCCTTTTCTTTTGCGTCGATAGATGAGAAGAAGTGATCAAATTTGTCAAGAGACATTTTGAGAGTAACAAAGTAATGCTACACTATAATTTATTTATTAAATAATTTTTGGTTCACGAAGTTCATCAATTATCGGAACGATTTCATTATTATTGTAGGATATGACTCTTGTTGTCAATTCCTTATTATGCTGAAATGTGGTTTTGTATGCTCCCGGTTCATGTACCAGTAGCAAAATGTCGCCGCAATCTGTACTTGAAACAAATTGGACTGAACGAAGTGAATACGCAAAGAGTTCCTTTTGTACTGGTTTATTAAGTAAAAATGCATTGCTTATATACAAAATTCTTAGATGGTATTGTTTGCTTAGGACTAGTTCTACTATATACAAGTTGACCTAAACAATCAATAGTTATCAATTTCGCTTCTTAATGTTATCTTATTTACGACGCTGTGTCTGGGAACATCTGCTTACTCCAGGCCGTCTGACAGATGGTGCGAAAACCCATATCCAGCTCATGGTTCGGGTGCATGTTTATTTGTTCGTTATCTGCAGCAAACGATTTTCTGCTCTGGACGAAATCGTACAATTATGTTTTGTGTTACCAGCTGCCTGTGAGCCAACTAAAAAGTTTTAGTCTTTCAACAATCTCATTTGATTCATCCCATTACACATAACTCGGCTTACATAAGCTGAGTGTCATAAGACTTCCACCCCTATACATAAGCTGAGTGTCATAAGACTTCCACAGTTATGCAACGATTTCTTATTTAGAGGTGTAGACATTGCACTTGGATCGTCATTTTTGAGAAAAGTTTTTTTTTTATCATTTCACTCTACTTCTTTGAACGATTTCCCTTGAGCGGACCATTAGCTAGATGACTTTTTCAGAGGGACATTGGTTTTTGCTAAGATTTTCTGATGCGCAGTATATCAAAGAAAATAACCCCGGGAGTAAGGTTCCACTTTCATCAGTTTCCAGTTTAATTTTCTTCTTGTGTACAGATATTTTTGAACACCCCAATATAATTTGACCACTTTTTTTTTTTTTTTTGTATATCCAAATGCTTTATCAAGTTTTTCTAACGTTCTAATTCATGTAAACTAAGATTAAAGATCTCATTGGATTTTTCATTTATTGGCTATAGTTTTCATCACTTTTAATTTGATTCCTACTATTTAGTTGTCCTTCCTCTTCTTCTTTTTACTTTCATCAACAGATTTACTATTTCATCGCCTTTATCGATTTTCTGAAGCGGTTGTGTTATTGGCTTAAACGTTTCCTATAGTTGATATTCATGTGTGGCTCTACCTAATTTTATGCTTTGAAATTTTCTTTTAATGCGTTTCTTGTTTTCGTTAACTCTCTCAGAATATGCTCATCCATATTAACTATAAAACGTTCAGTTCTAAGCCCAAAAACACATTTACAGGTGGTTTCGTGTTTTTTAGTGGTTTATTACTATTTTTCATGTGCTTTAACATGGTTTTCAGGTTGTTTTCCGGTTTTCAAGTGGTTTAATGCTGTTTATCATACGGTTTATTAGTGTTTTTCATCTGGTGTAACATTATTTTTTACCTGGTTTTCTGGTTTTCATGAGGTTTGTTACAGCTTATCATGTGGTTTATTACTGTTTTTAATGTGGTTTAAAATAGTTTTCCAGGTTGTTTTCCGGTTTTCATGATGTTTATTGCTGTTTTTACAGGTTGTTTTTCGGGTTTCATGTGGTTTATTGCTGTTTTCATGTGGTTTATTGCTGTTTTTAATGTGGTTTATCATGGTTTTTCAGGTTGTTTTCCGGTTTTCATGTGGTTTATTGCTGTCTTTCATGTGGTTTATTGCTGTTTTTCATGTGATTTATTGCTGTTTTCATGTGGTTTATTGCTGTTTTTCATGTGGTTTATCGCTGTTTTAATGCGGTTTAACAAGGTTTTACAGGCTGTTTTCCGGTTTTCATGTGGTTAATTGCTGTTTTTAATGTGGTTTATTGCTCTTTTTAATGTGGTTTAACATGGGGTGTGTGTGTGTGTGTGTGTGTGTGTGTGCGTGTGTGTGTGTGCGTGTGTGTGCGTGTGTGTGTGTGTGTGTGTGTGCGTGTGTGAGAGTGTGGAGTGCTGTGGGGTGCTGTGTGATGAAGAAGAAGAAGAAAAAACACTTTACTTTCAGCTTGATGAATTCAAGTAAATAAACATATATTTAAAATGTATATTTACTTGAATTTACAAGGCGTTCAGGAAGGCTGTCAGCGAAAGAAGATGAAGGGAATAACCATCAATAGCTGCTACGCGCCCCCGAGCTGGGATCTAGGAAGATTCCAGCAGATGCTCGGGCAAATATCTCGCGATGCCCGCGGCAGGTCCCCCATAATCATAGCCGGTGACTTCAATGCCTGGGCTGTGGAATGGGGCAGCAGAGTGACGAACGCCAGAGGACAAAGCCTGTTGGAAGAATTTGCCAATATTGATGCGATTCTGGCCAACGATGGGAAGAGGCTGACGTATCGCAAGGCAGGTGGGGGATCTATAATCGACCTCACCTTCCTCAGTGGCTCGCTGAGTAGAAACTCCTCATGGGAGAGTAAGCGAGCAATTCACATTTAGCGACCATCAAGCGATTCTATTCGAGGTCCATGGCGGAACTAAAAACGGAGCCAGAGCAAAAACAACCGGCCCAAAATGGAAAGGAGGTTGTCTAGACGAGGACACGTTCAGGGATTCACTGCACCAGGAGGAAACAATGGTGCATGACCAATCTGCAGAGACACTAGCTGACAGGCTAATGCAAAAGATCACAGATGCCTGTGACTCGGCGATGCCTAGAAGGAAAGTGGGCAGGGGTAGAATCCCATGCTACTGGTGGAATGATAACATCAGCCAGTTAAGAAAAGCATGTCTACTCGCGAGAAGGCGCTCCCAACGGGCAAGAGGCCGCCCGGAGTTCGATGCTAGGATGCTCGAATTTAAAAGCGCAAAAAGACATCTAAAGATTAGCATCAAAAGCAGCAAGGCTAGCTGCTTTCGAGCTATGTGCGAGGAGGCTGACGTAAATCCATGGGGCACTGCATATAAAGTAGTAACAAAGAAAATCAGAAGCCAGGATACTACTGTGCAGGTAACATGCCCCATAGCTCTGGCTACCATTGTGGAGACCCTGTTCCCACAGCACCCGAGCATCACAGTAGGCAGCCACGAACGGATGCCAGAACCCACTGAGCAGGTCACCACGGAGGAGCTCGTGATGGCAGTAAGAGGAGTGGGTGATAAGAAGGCCCCTGGACCAGACGGGATCCCCAACGTCGCCCTGAAGCTGGCCATAAGGACAATTCCCAACGTGTTTGCCGGGACATACTCCAAGTGCCTACAAGAGGGAGTATTCCCGAAGAGATGGAAAAGGCAACGGCTCATCCTCTTGCCAAAGGGGGATAAGCCGATAGACGATCCGTCCGGATATAGGCCGATTTGCCTGCTAGACACAGCGGGAAAGATCCTCGAGAAGGTGGTCTATAACAGACTACTGGCCATACTGGAGGTGAAAAACTCGCTTTCAGCCTCCCAGTATGGTTTTCGTAAAGCCCGCTCCACCGTAGACGCAATCCAAGCGGTGGTAGACATTGCAGCCAAGGCAATTGAGGGTACCAGATGGAGATGGGGCGAGAAGGAGTATTGCGCCGTCATCACACTGGACATACGCAACGCGTTCAACTCCGCGAGCTGGGCGCGCATCAGGAGAGCTCTGGATAAAATTGGGATACCACCGTATCTGTCAAATATCGTATCTAACTACCTATCCGACCGGGTGTTAGAGTATGATACAGATGACGGCCCACGGAGCTACAACGTCACCGCAGGAGTGCCACAGGGGTCGGTCCTAGGTCCTCTGCTGTGGAACATAATGTACGACGAGGTACTTAGGCTCCGGCTCCCCCAGGGTTGCAGCCTGATAGGCTTTGCAGACGATCTGGCGCTTGTGGTGGTGGCCAAGGAGATAACAGACGTAGAGGCCACAGCGAACGATGCAATAAGAATCGTAGCAAGATGGATGCAAGAAGCGAGCCTGGAACTTGCAGGCCATAAGACAGAGGCCGTACTCATTACAAGTCGGAAAGTAATAGAGTACATCCAGGTGCAAGTCAACAACGAAGTTGTGAAATCGAATCCATCAAATACCTTGGTGTCATGTTGGACAATAGGCTCAGCTTCCGGCCCCACGTAGAGTACGCCAGCCGCAGAGCCGCCAGAACGCAAGGCGCCCTGGCGCGTATGCTACCCAATATTGGGGGCCCCAAGCCAGGGAGGCGACTCCTGCTATCTAAAGTCGTGGCGTCTGTTCTGCTGTATGCAGCACCAGTGTGGGCGTCAGCGGTCGCCAACAAGAAAGGACTCCGCAGAAAACTGTCTGCACCCTACAGACTTAGCGCGCTCCGCGTCATCTCGGGATTCCGCACAGTCTCGGATGAAGCAGCGCTAGTCCTGGCCGGAATGCTCCCAATCGATATTCTGGCCAGTGAAATGGAGACCATACGAGGAGGGAAGGCGTCGCGAGAGGACTCCGCCTCCATATCGGAGATCAGGCGATCGGCGAGGGAGAGCTCGATGCTCATATGGCAGGCGAGATGGGACTCAGCGTGCAACGGAAGGTGGACCCACCGGATGATTCCGAACATCGAGGAATGGACACAAAGGAAAACAGGTGAGTTGGACTACCATCTAACCCAATTTCTTTCAGGTCACGGAGGATACAGGAGCTACCTCCACAGGTTCAAGCACGAGGATACCCCAGAGTGCCCATCTTGCCCATCGCGGGAGGAGGACCCAGAGCACGTGATGTACCATTGCGTGAGGTACAGAGACACCACAATGTCAGTGCCGCCACCAGAGTCCTTGGTGCGGCACATGACGGAATCTCCGTCACAATGGAGAGATATCCGCCAGCTCATCATAGGCATACAGAGAAATCTGCGATTATGCGAAATTGAGCGGCGAGTGACGGAGAGGGCCTAGTTAGGCAACCCATCCCGGTGAAGTAATATTTTGCGGTGATACCGCCGGGATTGGGGTGTGTGTGTGGGGGTGGGTTTAGTACGTAGGCAGTGGCGCTGTCCCTGAGTCGTGCATGCAGTTGGCTCGGGCCTTCTGTATCTTATGAAGATTACCACCTCCATGGCGTGAACCAAAAAAAAAAAAAAAAAAAAAACGCACATGAACACCCACACACACACACACACATGCACACACGCACCCACATACACATACACACACACACACACACACACTCTCACATATTTTCAGTCATGAATGTGTGATGTATTTCTTCCTCGTCTTCTTTTCTCGATTTTCTTAGGAGCAACTGAAAATGTAATTTTCTTATATTATTCAGGCATATGCCTGAAAGTCGCAGGTTTGAGAATTCTGAATGGAAATGAAAAACCTCTAACAAATGATGGAAATTATAGCTTTTTAAAAGTCAGAAATTTTCTTCGTGAGCTTGTTAATGATATGAAAGTAATCACAAAGGGAGATGCAAAAAAAAAAAAAAAAGTTTCTTGAAAAGTTTTTAGGGACGACTGAAATCAACATTGAAGAATCTGGATGTCCACGATTAGATATGATGAAATTAAATGTGTTCTCCGAATGTGGGTCCCATCTATGTATGTGCCTTAAGGAACGCGCGCAATGTATTAGATTTTATTATAATTTTTAATCTTAGTGTGATGTAAAACCGATGACTAAATTGAATAAAGTAAAACTCAATTTATAAAATCATATAGATATTTTAGTTCGTATTTGTTAATTAGGAACATAATGGTAAATTCAGAATTTAATTTTCATATATTTCAAATTTAGAGCTTTCTAAGATTATAAAGAGCTTAAATAAGTTGTTGAGAGCACATTGGTTTGTTATTTTCTTATGTATTTTACAATTTGTGAAAAAGTTTCGAAAGTGACTTAAACTTTGATCTAGTTCTAAATCAACTATTTTTGTAGTTAAACCTCGTACCATAAATGAAGCGAAACTATAAATGGACTTAATATATCACCAAGGCTTAAATAAGAAATGTCTCCATCACACCAATCCAATCCATCAACATACTGTTTAGTTATTTTAGGGTTTTTCTATTTATTGCATCTAGCTCTTTTATATCATAGTGAGGCTTGAAGTGTAAGAAATTCGGTGTGATTGATTCGGCTTGCATGAGGGCCAATTATTTGGATTTAAAAAGATCAATGGATTCAATTAAAAGCATTCAAAGAATATATTCAGCTAAGGCTTGAGCAGTTTGAGTTCTTGATGCCTGAAGCAATAATGGATAATCCCAAGATTGATACTAAAAAGTGTCTTTTTAAAATTAGAAAATCAGATAAGCAATGTATATTAATTTTAAATCAATATGGTAACAAAATTGAATTTGATGCTGAATCATGGAGAGCCTTCATAAGATTTGGAATATTTTTCACATCATTCTTATGATGGAATATGTTACTTAAAAATCAAATTTGTAATATATATAGTAAATATATTATTCCTAAATGTTCAAAGATGGGAAAATATGATGTACAACTTTTAGATTTAGATGCGTCTTATGGTCATGAAGCAGAAATTGATCTAACTCGTTTATGCTTTGAAATTTCAAGAAAGATGGGAAAGGAAATAAAAAAAAGATGTAAATCAGATCTATATATAGACAAGTATTAGAAAAGAAAGTAACACAAGTATAGTCATTTTATAAATACAGTAAAATAATTCATTAGTTGCATTTCTGTCTTTGGAGAATACACAACAAAATGGGTCTAATATCGAATTTTGGATTTAAACCGAATGTGAAGATAATTGATGATTTCCTTAAGGAGTTTGAGGATGTGATTTTTCCTGAACATTCCAAAATGTTGGAGGAATACCGAAATTTTATCTTAGAGTATGAAAACTACCATCTGATTAAATCAAAATATGGGCAGCACTTAACAGTGTGCTCATGGTCCTCAAATGATGCTGTAGAAGGAGTAGATACTTGTGCTTGTCACTATTTTGTATCATATAAAAGAAAACTGGATCGTTTAATATTTCAATACACTGACCTTAGAAGGAGGTTACGCAATAGGGATATTAATAATAATAAACTTTAAAAAATGTACATGTACCTTAAAAATTAAGTTATGCTAAATACAATAAATAAATGAAGAAAATATAAGCACTTTATTTATAAATAAATAAATTATATTATGAAAAACGGCAAACAAATTTCTTTTTATTAAACATTTAAACTATATTCAACTAATTAAGAAACATGCAAGAAAACAAAGCACAGGAGGCTAATTTGCAGCATGCAAATTATTGGGAAATTATCATAGGGAGTGTCACTCAAAGAGAGTGCACTGTACAAAGGGAGAGAACATAACACACACACACACACACACAAAAAGGTAGCAGCATGCAACAAAAGTACGTGTGAAGTAGCTACTTAACAATAGTTACCTTCAAATATGCTATAATTATGATGTTGGGAAAACATTCAGGTATGAGGTGTCCTACGGTTTCTAGCCAACGACAAAGAAGGTGAGAAAAAGAAAGCGAGAACTCCTTATCCTCTTACCAATGAACCCACCCTTAAAAATCAAGTCATATACATGTACACTTGTGCGGTATCTGCTAGCTGATCTTGATGTGGGAAAACATTCAGGTATGAGGTGTCCTATTATTTCTAACCAACGAGAAAGAAGGTGAGAAAAGAGAAGTAATGATTACTTTTGCTCTTACTAATGAACCCACCCTTAACAAATCAAATCATATACCTACACACTTGAGCGGTACCTGCTAGCTGATCTTTCACTTGCTTCTAGCCTATATGTTACAGGAAACACGTGTTACACACAATCTTCTCCTTAAAAAATATAACCGAAAACCACACATTTTTCTAAAAAAGGTCACACACCTGTCATCCCCACCCCAAAATCAATAATTTATGACCTATAATGAGGCAATTAAAATTCAAAACCACTTCCGGTTTAGAATCCCCAAATACTACTGTAGGTTAGGTTAGGTAAGACGGCTGCGACCTGAAAAGGTCAGCACACATAGACCAATTTAATGATCCCTGGTGATGCCGTGGATCTACGTCCTGCTCCGGGAAAAACCCATGGGAAAAATTTGGATCAGTTAAACCAACCGGTCGCATTTATGTATTTTGCGATCTTAGTTGGTCTGATATGCGCCAGCTGCGTTAAGCCGGATAGGAAGTGACTTCCTAGGAAGGTGGACCGTCTTTTTGCTAGAGCTGGGCAGAGACAGAGGAAGTGCTCCGGAGATTCCACTTCCTCCTCGTCTCTGCAGCTCCTGCAGAAATCATTAAAAGGGATATTGAGCCTGCCGGCGTGAGAGCCCGCTAGCCAGTGCCCTGTGATTGCCCGGATCACGGCCGAACAATCCCTGCGGTTTAGAAGGCACAGTTCTTTACTGCGCTTGCTATTATAATTTGGCCATGTTTGGCGAGCTATACGACTGCAGTTGGCGTTGCGCCATTTATCATTTGATCTGCATCTAGTGGACTCTTTTATCCTGAGCTTCCAGGTAGCTAGGGGCATGCTTACACCTTCCTTTTCAGTGAGGAGGGGTAGCAGAGTACCTTTCCTAGCTAGTTCATCAGCTATGCAGTTGCCTTCAATGTTACTGTGCCCTGGCACCCATATTAGGCTGATAGCATGCTGCTCTGCCATCTCTTGAAGAGATTTGCGACAGCGTGCTACTGTTGTCGAATTCATTGACATTACACCCAGGGATTTGATCGCCGCTTGGCTGTCAACATAAATGTTAACGTTCGAGGGGCTAATTTTTGACCTTTTCAGGCAATTTAGTGCTTCTTGTATGGCTATAACTTCAGCTTGGAACACACTGCAGTGTGCCGGAAGGCTGAAGGATAGCCGAGTGGTTAGCTGGGAGGAGTAGACGCCCCCGCCTACCTGACTGTCGAGTTTGGACCCGTCTGTATAGAATTCCACGGTCGCTGAAGGACCAGGGGTTCCGTGTGCGCATTCTTCCCTTTGTGGGAAGAGGGTGGTAAATGGTGTCTTGAGGTGGACTACTGGTGTGCAGTAGTCTGTTCTGATGGGTATGTCGTGTCTCCCAATCAGAATGGAGGCAAGGCCTTTGTTTTGGTTATTCCACGATGTGGATTCCCTAAGTCTGACAGCTGTGAGAGTTGCCTGTTCGAGGCCTTCTGCTTCTAAGCTTTGAATATCTAGGATGGCATCAAGTGTCTCATTAGGAGTGGAGCGAAGCGCTCCCGATACACAGTTCGGCCATCCGCTGAACCTTATTAAGTAGCTTCATAGTGGTTTGCTTTTTAAGGCAAGGCCACCAAACTATAACCCCATATAAAAGAATGGGCCTAATAATTGATAGGTACATCCATCGGACAATATTAGGGGTCATACCCCATCTGAGTCCTATGGATTTCCTACAGGTGAAAAGGGCTACTGTTGCTTTCTGAGCCCTTGTCTGGGTGTTTAGATTCCAGTCCAATTTCCTGTCCAGTGTCAAACCTAAAAATTTGGCACTGGGTTTGAAGGAAAGGGCCGTATTATTTAGTCTTGGAGGGACAAGGGGAGGAATTTTATATTTCCTTGTGAAAAGCACAAGTTCGGTTTTCGTGGGGTTGACACTTAAACCGCAACTATTTGCCCAAGATGACAAGGTCTTTAATTTGCTTGTCATCAAGTCACATAAAGTTTGAGGGTACTTTCCTCTGAATATGACTGCTACGTCGTCCGCATAGGCGACCGTCTGACAGCCACCCCCCTCCATGTCGCGCAGCAGTTTATTTACTGCTAGGTTCCATAGGAGAGGTGATAGGACTCCCCCTTGGGGCGTTCCTCTACTGACGTATCTGGAAAGGGTCGACGATCCAAGTGTAGATGTCACAATCCTGCGTGTAAGCATTTGATTGATCAATCCCACTAAACCGGGGTCGACCTCCAGACCCGTCAGTGCTTCAGTTATCGCCTCTGGGATGACGTTGTTAAAAGCACCTTCGTTGTCAAGGAAAGCTATTAAGGTGAATTCTTTTGAGAATAAAGATGATTCTATTTGTTTGACCACAGAATGAAGGGCAGTATCCGTGGATCTACCCTTCCTGTATGCGTGTTGTGAACTAGAGATTAAGTTCGGGTCTATAAAACTGTTTAGGTACAGACTAATAGGCCTTTCCAGAGTTTTAAGCAGAAAGGATGTTAGACTGATGGGTCTGAAATCCTTTGCATTAGTATGGGATGGTTTCCCTGCTTTGGGAATGAAGGTGATCTTTGATTTAAGCCAAGAAGGAGGAATTTGTCCAGTCTTGAAAACTTCACCAAAGATCGTGTGTAGCCAGTTAATGGCTAAATCGCCCGCTTTTTGTAGTTGAGCCGGGCATATGTTATCGGGACCTGGGGATTTTAGCGGTTTGAAGCTATTAATCGCCCATCGTATATTTTCTTTGCTGAGGATAGGTGTCATTGAAACAACAGCTCCTGACCCAGAGCAATCATTGGTTAAGGGTTGCTTAGAGCACCCTGGAAAATGGGTCTTAAGGAGGATATCTAAGGATTCCTCACTTGAGTCAGACCAAGAGTTGTCGTCTCTCTTGAGATAACCCAAGATGGGATTTGTTTTGGATAGAACCTTCCTGAGCCTTGCGGCTTCGCTGGTTGAGTCTATCTCCGTGCAGAATTCTCTCCATGATCTTATTTTTGCCTGTCTGATGGCTTTTTTATATTCCGCCAGACTAGACTTATAGATAGACCAGTGTGAGTCTTCATTGCGCGCTTTTGCCGCGTTAAAAAGGGATCTGCAACTCTTCCGGAGGACACTGAGTTGAGATGACCACCATGTGGGCTTTTTCCTAGACGTGGGCCTTGTAATGGGGCACGCTACTCTAAGGGCTTTATCACATGCCCTGGTGAAGGTATCTGTAAGCTTATACAGATTGTCTACAGAATTCTGACCTGTCAGCGGACTTTTGGGCAGAATGCGATTAAGTACGCGATTATACTTATCCCAGTTAGTTTTCCTTCTATTGGGGAAGTTAACTGGTTTGGAGGAGTTGAGAAGCATCCTGAACTCGATGTACCTATGGTCGGAGAAGGAGTGGTCTTCTGAGACCCTCCATCCCGTCACCCGGTCACTGAAAAAGTTTGAGACTAAGGTGAGGTCTAAGACCTCTTTCCTGTTCTTAATAATAAAGGTTGGGTCATTGCCTACATTACTAATCTCTAAATTCGAGCTTAAAATGAAGGACAAGAGTGACTCACCCCTTGGGTTTATATCCGTGCGCCCCCACTGTGTGTGGTGAGCGTTGGCGTCGCAGCCTATGATCAGGCCTATTTTTCTCGTCTCACACTCTTGGACAAGGGATTTGACCTTATCGTCGGGAGGCTGGTCCGGGCTGTCGTGAGCCATATAGGACGACAGTATCCTTATTGGGGCCGTGGATAGCTCCAGGCTTACTGCCGTGTTGTCACAGTTGCTGAAATTGTTGAGCAGAAATATATTTAGATGTTTCTTAGCTAGAATGCAGGTTCTTGTTTTACCTTCGGTTTGAGCTCTGACGAGCTTGTAATCCCTGTTGCTTAGTCCGCAAACCCTATCCCCAACCATCCAGGGCTCTTGGACCAACGCAACATCGACTTCGCCTTTTGATAGGCGAAGCGTGAGGGCAGCAGATGCTGCTTTACAGTGGTGAAGGTTGATTTGTAGAAGTCTTAGAGACATCTACAGCATTTACCTCCACCACCGTTCTCTCGCATTCATCCTCTTCAGAGAAGGATAGCTCGTCCTGGTCGATCTCTCGACATAGTGCCTCGAGGCCTCGTGTCAGCGTAGAGTCATCCGAGGTGTAGCCGGTTGATTCAACGTCAACCTCTGGCATCACCATGGGGGGTTCCTTACCGACTGGTTTGTCGGTGGACTCACCCCCAGTAGCAGCATCCGACTTATACACCTTGATAATGATCGATGATAAGCCTAAATTCAGCCGCCCCTTTGCAGCTTCAATTGGCGCTAGTGATTCCTTGTTTAGGAGCATCACTGCCTGCCTCTTAAGGCCTTGCGTTTCCTCTACCTTTACTATCCTCCAGTCGTGGGTGGGTAGCGATGGGTTGCAGATTTGCAACATCTCGAGCACATCCTCTGGCTTCGCGTTTACTGGTAGCCAGATCCGTGCTCTCGGTCTACTCGGGACCTCACTCCAGTCAACTGCGACTAGGTTGGCCCCTTCATACACCTCTCCAACGCTTGCTACTGCCGCCTTATATAATTTGACGGAGTGCTCGTTTTGACAGGCTATAACTTTGATGTTACCCTGGTACCACCCCGCATCTTCGCAGTTTGGCGGTGGTCCTGGGGCATCGCGTATTTGCTTTAGGCAGCAGGTCATCAAGGCCCCCTCTACCACAGCCCATTGATTCCTAGGAATCCTTCCCTCCGGGTTGCCTTTGTCGAGAATCCCTATGAGGATTCTTTCCTTGGCAATTTCGGCGAAGGAACGTCCTGGTTGGACCCTGGCTCTCTTGGCCACTGGTCCTGGTGTTTCTTGAGAGCGCTGCCTTTTTGTTTGGCTCTGCGCTGGTTTCGTAATATTTATGTCGAAGGCAGGTAGTATTTTATTTGCCCACTCCACCTTGTTCAGCCATTCTGCTGGTGGTGGAGTTGTGCCCTTATACGCACTCTGTCTTCTTAGAATGTTGGCTGCTTTTTTACGCTCAACGTACGAGATTTTTGAAGCCTGGGTACTGGTGGAGGGTAGTTCTTCCTCCACGCCAGCTCCTCTTTGAGATTTGGCTGCACTGATGGCGTGCCTCACCTCATTGGAACTGTGCGTGTTGGTCGCACTACCCGCCACTCCTGCCCCTCTCGGCAAGACCGACCGGCTTGTTTGCCTTGTCTGGTCTAAGATTGCTTTGGCCAGGCTTAAGTGCCACTGCCGCCGCTTTGGTTGGATTTCTCCATTCCGGTTTTGGGAGAGTTCCGGACTCTGAAATTTTTTGCTTGTTCGGTTCCATAGTTTGGTCCCACGAGTTGCGGAGAAAGGAAGGTCCGCCTGCACAGAGATCCGCGATGTGCAGGTAAGGCTAGTTAATATCGGAGGTCGCCAGGTATCCGATATGCTCCGTAAGCGACTGGGCTATTTTTCGGGCCCCCAGCCAGGCTGACTTTCGGCACGGGTCGCATACACCTTAGTCCGGCCCTACCTCAACCATGATAAGCTCCTTAGCCAATAACATGCCTATATGAAGAGCAGGTCAGAGGTTTAGGTAGCAGATCTCGGCTAGCATCAGTCTGTTCAGACCACTGAGATGCTATTACCAGTCGGCACCCTCGGGAGGGTTCAGTTGAGGAAATTTTGCCGACCAAATACTACTGTAATTAGCATAACTTAATTTTTCAGCTACATGTAAATTTTTTTAAAGTGTATTATTATTAATGTCCCTATTGTTTGACCTCTTTCTAAGGTTAGGTTAGGTTAGGTTGAATGGTTCTGACCTGGGTGGTCAGCACACACAGACCAATTTTTGGCCCATTGCGGTACCGTGGATCTAAAACCCTACTGCGAGAAACTCGTGTTAAAATTGATCAGTTGAACCAGCCAGTTGCCAGTTATGTGCGCCAGCTGTGTTAAGCCGGATAGGAAGTGACTTCCTAGTGTAACGAACCTTTTAGTTCGGTTTTATGCTGAGCTAAAATTCAGTCGAGCTGTAGGTCCGTGCAACAAAATTTATTTCGTTGCGCTTGCGATAATTAAAAACACCAATATATTTATTTGTTAATTATTATTTTTATTTGTTTTATTGCACTTTTATTTTAAACTATAAAGCGAAACTCCTCGGCACTCGCAGTGTCACTTCGGTCTTTAATTTGGATCTGTCACGAGCACCTGTTCGCAAGAATCTGTCCAGGCTCCGTACCCACGGAATCCGCCTGGACTAAAATTCTCGCGTGGCAAGGATTTCGTATTGCTCCCGCAATACTCCTCCCACACCAACGGTGCATATCCTCATGGACATACGTGTCAGACACGCTCAAATGGCAGAATGCCTGCGCTAGAAAGGGAGAGGACGAAAGAGAGCGAATTCGCCGCAACTGCATCGGGGCCGGATTTCCGCCTGATCGACAATTGCTGTGAGGGGCGCATATGCCATGGCCATTCACATACACACATACCCATGCATGCATGTTGGCCACGGCTATATGGCTCCTCACACTCCCCCCTTTCTTCGGCAGTGGGAAGCTTCCGCTTCCCCACAGGAAAGATCATCTGCAATGATAAGAATGTTAGTCCCCCTGGTACCCCGTGAAATTCTGTGTAGTGGTGATATTGTTTTTATTTTCATTTTATTTTTCTTTTGGTTTTAAGTTTGCCTAAATACCCTGGACCCCTGTGGCGACACCTTGATCCAGTACCGAGTACCGTCGCACCACACTGGAATAAGGCGCGGCGACTAGTTCCCGGTTGTCCATCCACTACCTCCAGTACCTGTGGTGGCCAAGCCGTTGGCGGCACCTCCTCCCACCGGCTCTCGGCCTCAGGCGTCGAGTGTTGCCTTTGTAGGCTTGGCCGGGGTGGTTCTGGCTTCGCTCCTGGGCACTACGCCTGTCGGCCCAGTGTCGGGCGCCTCCATTCGGGTGGTGTTGGTGGTGACTCCACTGGTCTCCGTTCGGGTTCTTCGACCACGGTGACAGCGTGCACCCATTGGCCCGTCTCGTATGTCCTTTGGTAGCTGGCTATCGCCGTGGGGTTTTGGGACTGGGGTTCGTCCTCGTCTGGTGACACGTCGATCGTCTCTTCCTCGGGTCGCGTCCGGGGTATGTACGGTGACGTCCGGTGCCGACCCCGAGGGGGCCCATGACTCCCGAGAGGGTGTGTCATCCTCCAGCTCTGCCGCTTCTGCCGGTGCCCACGGATTGGCCTCCTGTTCCGCCGCCTCTGCCGGCGCTCACGAGTCGGCCTCCAGGTACTCGGCGCGGGGCCTCGGTCCCATGAAGCGGACAGCCGTGTCGTCCGGCTCCGGGGTTAGTGGCAGCTCCGGGAATTGCCACTGGAGCCATGCGGGTTTGACCTCGAGTAGTAGGGAATTCTATGACAGGAAGTGGCTTTGAATTTTAATTGCCTCATTATAGGTCATAAATTATTGATTTTGGGGTGGGGGGTGACAGGTGTGCGACCTTTTTTAGAAAAATCTGTGGTTTTCGGTCACGTGCGTAACATTTATGATCGTAGGGTCTTGATATATGGGCGACCCCTTTTTCTTTATTGGTGGTTGGGATCGGGAGGAGGGGGAGGATTAGCAGTACTTGTATGTGCGTACGTGATTATATTTTTTTAGGAGGAGATTGTGTGCAACACGTGTATCCTGTAACCTATAGGTTAGAAGCAAGTGAAAGATCAGCTAGCAGGTACCGCTCAAGTGTGTAGGTATATGATTTGATTTGTTAAGGGTGGGTTCATTAGTAAGAGCAAAAGTAATCATTACTTCTCTTTTCTCACCTTCTTTCTCGTTGGTTAGAAATAATAGGACACCTCATACCTGAATGTTTTCCCACATCAAGATCAGCTAGCAGATACCGCACAAGTGTACATGTATATGACTTGATTTTTAAGGGTGGGTTCATTGGTATGAGGAAAAGGAGTTCTCGCTTTCTTTTTCTCACCTTCTTTCTCGTTGGCTAGAAACCATAGGACACCTCATACCTGAATGTTTTCCCAACATCATAATTATAGCATATTTTAAGGTAACTATTGTTAAGTAGCTACTTCAAGCGTACTTTTGTCATGTGCTGCTACCTTTTTGTCTGTGTGTGTGTGTTTTGTTCCCACCCTTTTTACAGTGCACTCTGTTTGAGTGACACTCCCTATGATAATTTCCCAATAATTTGCTTGCTGCAAAATAGCCTCCTGTGTTTTGTTTTCTTGCATGTTTCTTAATTAGCTGAATATAGTTTAAATGTTTAAATAAAATAAATTTGTTTTTCGTTTTTTTTTTTTTTTTTTTTTTTATTTGGACGTACTAACGAGCAGTACATTCAAGTGGCCCAACGATACCAAGCTCGGGCTTGTTAACGCGCGGACCCAGGCGAAAGCAGCCCCACCCCCAACACAACCGACCGAGGGGCGACCGCACGAGTTACTGCTACGAAGATCGCGAATTAGAAGAAAGATGACACAACAAAACATTTTTAATTACATTAATAGGGGTGTTGCAATTAATTACAGGGAAAATCATATTATAATTAGTACATAAAATTCTAAATGGATTATGTAACGCATAATTCGAACTACAAGTTTGAAGAAAGATGGGTAGAAAGTTCCTTGTATTTCTGATCGGAACTGTAAAATTTATTTGGCTAATTAACTCCGAAGAATCAATCTCGCCATTTATAAGCTTGTGTAAAAAGATTACGCCAAGCATTGTTCTACGATCGGAAAGTGAAGGAAGATTTATTAATAGAAGTCTACTACGGTAGGAAGGTAAACTAAAGTTAGTAGTCCAGTTTAGACGTCTAAGTGCAAATAAAAGAAATTGCTTTTGCTCGGATTCTATTCTGTCCTGATGAACCTTGTAATTGGGTGACCATATACAAGACCCATATTCAAGAATAGGACGCACAAGAGACATATAAAGAGTTTTAGTGATATAGGGATCGTCAAATTCTTTTGACCAGCGCTTAATGAAACCTAGGACACCAAGTGCACGATTAGCGGTCGCAGAAATGTGCTTGTCAAACTTAAGCTTTGAATCTAAAAGGATACCCAAATCATCAACACATTATATGCGTTTCAGTGGTTTGCCATTAAGGGAAAAATTAAGTAAAATAGGCATACGCCTATAAAAGGACATGACTTTGCATTTATCACAATTAAGATTTAATAAATTAAAACGACACCAGGCTTCAAAACTATCTAAGTCAGCTTGAAGCCTCTGTCCAGTAAGAGAGTCAGTAGTTGATAAACACAACTTAACGTCATCGGCGTACATCAGTACCCGAGAATAACTTATAACGGACGGAAGGTCATTTATAAATAAAGTAAATAACAAGGGACCAAGGTGACTTCCTTGTGGTACTCCGGAAGTAACCTGAACAGACTTTGAAATAAAACCTTTAAAGAAAACTCTCTGTGTTCTTGATAGTAAATATTTTGAGATTCAATTAATCAGATTATTTGGAAAACCCAGAAGATAAAGCTTGTGAATTAGCAAAGGGTAATTCACAGAATCAAAAGCCTTACTGAAATCAGTGTAAACAACCTCCGTTTGCATTTTGTTCTGAAAACCTTTGATAACAAAAGAGGTGAATTCTAATAAGTTAGTGGTTGTAGATCTGTATTTCATGAACCCATGTTGACAGGGTGAAATCAAAGATCTACAAAAATGTTGAAGTTGAGAAGTTATCAATTTCTCAAAAACTTTAGGAATGGCAGACAATTTAGAGATACTAAACATTGAGAATACTAAACACAACAAAAACCACTCACAAATCAGCAGTGCACTTGCACACAAATGTCACTGCTTAATAACAAAAGCACAAATCACTAAAAATCACAAAACATTAAACGACAAATAAAATCAAAACAAACAATTAGATTCCTGCTTACCACGTGCCGGATGAAAAGCAGGGTGACACATCAACACAGGACTACACAATAGACGATTGGAAACATCCGCATATAAACATCGTATACAAAGCACTGAACCCATCACACTGATCTACACGATTGTTTCCACTGTATACAACTACATTTTTTAGCGCCATCACCTACATTTATAACAGAGAAATTGGATCGTGCAATCAAATAACGAGAGTAATCCAAGGAAGAGCCAGTTTCCCTGAATTTCTTGAACATTCTCGACATTCGATTTTTTTAAATTGATCAATTCCCGCGTAAACCACACAGGTTTATTAGACCTACATGGCTCACGATCAGGAACACACAAATCAAATAAATCGTCCAGAGTTTTGTAAAAGATATTGATTGCTCCATCCATGTCCTCACAACTATAAAGCTGGGACCAGTCAGTCTGCAATAAGATTTTAATTATATAATTTATTTATTTATAAATAAAGTGATTATATTTTCTTCATTTATTTATTCTAATTAGCATAACTTAATTTTTAAGGTACATGTAAATTATTCCGATACACAAATCTTTTATTTTATGTTATTTATCTCGTAATATGATTGTTATTACGCGCACGAATCAATGGATCATCGCGGGTTGATATAGCATCTGAGATTGTGAATTGAATACACAAAATGAGTTATTGAATTTGAATGTTTATTCCTCGAAGGGCGTCTTGCCTCTTCAGTAATTCATTAAAAACTAAATTATAAAATTGAAGCTTAAATAATGCTAACCTACGGGAGCCGCTGTCGCTGGGGTGATCGTCGCGAAGAAATGTCACATCAGCATTTTAGGCGATGGAGTGCCGCTCTGCCGACGCCGCCGCAATCGTGGGAACTGCAGCGTAAGCACTTCAGCCAGCACCCAAGACGCCGATCGTATGTTGCGGCGTCGCTGACCGACAAGCCCGCCGTCAGCATAATTGGCAGCTATGGGCCAAGTGTTGCTGACCGCTGGGTATGCCGTGGCGCGTGTGCTGCATCAGCGAAAGCATCCGAGGCGGGGCGTAGTACTCTGTTGTTAACTACTCCCCCTCTAAAGTGCGATCGTCCCTGATCGCATTAAGGCTTCCGACCAGATCTTTTAGTTGGCGGGTGTCGTGTTGCCTCTTGATGAATTGTGCGACGAACACCAAGCTGCAGATCAGAGCGCACAAACCTAGCCCGAGGCCGAAGGCCACTTGTGACTTGGTGCCATTAGAGATGTCGTCCTTCACGTTCTGTATGAAGTTCAGGTTCTCCTTGTTGAGGAGGTGCAGGTGCGGGAGGCTGAGGACCTCGCTGTGGCCGGTTATATTCATCAACGGGGAAGCCGCAGCTCCAGGTGAACGGCTTTGGACACCGTAGCGATTTGTGAACCTTGAACCGTTTATCAGAGCGTGGTGGTTGAATGTGACGAGGTTTGTTCCGACGACTGTGGTTATATCGCTGCCATCTGCGCTGATAGTCGCCGGTCGGTCGTTGATGATGATGACACCGTCGTCCACTATGGTTATGGGGTCGAGGTGGCTAGGTTGTGTTTGGCAATGTGCCACGCCTCCAGAATAGAGCCCTTGGGCACAGGTTGCGTTCTTCGCCCGCTTGCAGAATGTTGTGAAGCTCGAACTTGCGCAGCTAGTGAGTGGTAGAATTTGGTTCTGGCAGTCTGCTACGATGTTGTCAGTCAGTAGTAGCGTCGAACCGTTATGTGTTACCGGGAACAGGGTGATTTTCTTACAGCGATTCTTAACTCTAGGATACTCAATAATAAAATGGATTATGTTAACAGATTGTAAAATCTTAATATTAGATATACCTAGGATACTAGTGATAGTAACGTTCGTGATCTGGTTAGCGAATATCGATTCTAGATCGGCATGGTCAAGAAGGCTGGGATTTACTGTATTTAATTTCGAGAGGGTTATTGTGAGCAGGATATTATTCATTTCTGTCATTAACATTCGGTTTCTTGTCAACAAGGTCTCGTATAGGTGAGCCGTGTCGACAAGATTGTTTTTTGCGGTCTTCAACAAGATGTTTACCGTGTCTGTGAGCTGATTTATTTGCTTTTGTGTCTTTGTGTTAATAACTATCTGTCTATTGCTTTCGTCTATTAGTTTTGACTCAGTATGTCTTATGTTCTGGAGGTCACTAGCATCTGGGGTGCCCGCCACTACCTTGAGGACTGAACCTAAGAAGTCTAAGCTTCTTGCCATTCTGTGGTGTACACTTATGGCAGACAACAGATCTTGTAACCGTCCGGTGTCGACTACCAGGATTTTTCGCATATGCGATTGGGGAAACATGTCCGTCAACCTATTTGTCTCGTCCGTCATCAGTCGATAACTTGTCAGATTGATGGTGTGTCAGACGTACCCATATTCTTCCCACACTGCTACGTCCCCGTCTATGATTGGAACGTAGTCCGAGTGTGAGTAGTTCAAGATCCGTGCGGAGACGGTAGTCAGCAGGAGGAGGATTAGTTGTGGTGACCTGAAAGTGAAGGGAATCGTAATGCTAATGTAATAATAGTTTCGTAATAAAGAAGTATTGTTTGCAAGGCGGCCGACGCTTTTATCGAAGGTTATCCTTGTGGACCACCCTCCCTCTAATAAGAACCGTTGTCCCCAAGTCGGCTTCTATCCTTTTCTCAAGACACAATGGGGTAAGCTTGTTGCCCAATCTCCTATTTGTCTTTAGAAGGACCCTTTTTCCAACCTCGAAGACCCTGTTCTGTCTTCCTCGGTTGAATCTGTTGTTTTGCGTTATTTGGGCCTTTTGGATTTTGTCGGTAATCTCTTGGCGCAATTTCGGTGTTGCGTCGTATAGTACTTCGCAGGGTTTTTTGTTGGTAACGGAGTGTACCGACCTATTGTACTCCGTTGTGGCTTGGAGGATGAGGTCAACTGTGTTCTCTATTCCCCTTTGTAGCTTGATGCACCTTGCTATTTCTAGTAGGGTGCTATGGAAACGTTCTACTTGGCCGTTCGAAGTACTGTGGAGTGGTGGGGCGTGGACGGCGTTGACGCCGAAGTTATTCAATAGAGCGGTGATGGTCTCGGACTTGAACGTGGGTTCGTTGTCGCAGTAGACCTGTTTTGCTTGCGGAAAGATATTCATTAATACTAAGAGGGGTGTTTTTATATCCTCAATGGTTCTTGAAGATATGAGTTGTGTTACTGCGAATTTGGAGAATTTGTCTACACACGTCAAAAAATATTTTTTGTCAGTAGAGAAGATGTCGATGTGTAGCATTTCCCCTATGGACGAGGGAACTGGTGTTTTTCCAAGTTCCTGCTTTTTTGGGTGCCTGTCATACTTTGCTTGAGAGCAGATTTTGCAATTTAGGACTACCTCGGTTGCGATTTTAGTCATCTTTGGAAAGTAGTAGTCCGTCAGGACCTGCTTAACGTTCTCCTGTGCTGCTCTATGAGCGCGATTATGTTCTGTCGTTATGATCTCTCTTCTCTCATTATGATCGAAGATATCGGTAACGAGAAATTTGCAGTGCCAGAATTTGGTAGTTGGGAAGCATTTTACCAGTTCGTGTTGTATCTGTGCTAGGGTATGGAGGTCACAGTGGATTGCATTCACCACGTTTGGGTTGACTGCAACCTTGATTTGGTTGATGAGGGAAGTGTAATCGGTAAAGTTAATTATATGGCGGGTTTTTTCTCCAAATAAAATGAAGTTTCGTTTTAATGGGAATTTCGCTGCTTCCAGGACCATCTGGTTCCTGAAACAGTTTGCCGGTTTCTCTGTGGATTCGATGGTGTGTGTTAGGGACGCCTCGCTGTGAATGGTGGCCAAATCGGACTCGGCGTTGTCGTTCTCAAGCGCGTTAATGCTCTGACGAGACAGAGCATCTGCACCATGATTCTCCTTTCCGGGTTTGTAGAACATGTGGGCGCCTACTTCATCGATGCGAGCCTTCCAGCGTTTGATCTTTGCGTTGGGATTTCCCTCCGAGACCGCGAATGTGAGTGGCTGGTGGTCCGTGAAGATGTTGATTTCCCTTGCTCCGTACAGGTATTGGCGGAGTTTTGCTAGGGCCCACACTATGGCCAGCAGTTCATGCTCGTTGGTTGCGTAATTAACTTCGCAGTCCTTGAGTGTCCTGGATATCATCGTTATGGGGCGACCGGCCTGGGACAGGACCGCTCCGATGCCGTATGCTGAGGCATCAGTAGTCAGGTCAAAGGGTTTTTTATAGTCGGGGTACATAAGAATTACGTCTTCCGACGCAAGTATGCTTCGAAGTTTTTCAAACGCGTTGCGTTGCACTTCGTTAAGCTGAATAGGTATTTTTTTTGATTTGTATTTACTTACAGACCCGTTGTCACCCTTGAGGATGTCTGTAAGGGGCTTTGCTATAGATGCGAAGTCTTTTACAAAGCATCTGTAATAGCTAGCCATCCCTAGGAATGATCTGACAGCAAAAAGGGACTGTGGCTCAACATAATGTTGGATTGCTCTCACTTTCTCAGGGTCCGTTCTGGCGCCATTGTTCGTCACAATGAAACCAAGATACTCGACACTTGTTTGGAAAAATTTAGATTTTTCCTGTGAGACCCTCATGTTAGCGTCGTGCAGACTCTTAAGCACCCAATCGACATGCTGAACATGTTCGGTTTCGTTGCTTGAAAATATGATGACGTCATCCACATAAACATAGCAAGTTTTGCCAATCTGTTCACGTAGGACGTCGTCAATTGCCCTCTGGAAAATGCTGCCCGCATTCCTGAGGCCGAAGGGTAGTCGGCAAAATTCGTACTTTCCCCCATTCACCGAAAAAGACGTCTTTTCTCGGTCTCGCTCCGCCAAACTTATTTGGTGGTAGCCCGATTTCAGGTCTAGTGTTGTGAAATACCTGGCTTTCCCCAGATTTGCCAGTATCATGGAGATGTTTGGCATTGGGTACTTGTCAGCAACTGTTTTTTGGTTAAGTTTTCGAAAGTCTATTACTAGACGTTTCTTTTTTCTGCCATCTTCGTCGACACCCTTTTTGTCGACGACCCATATAGGGTTGTTATATGGCGACTTCGATTTCTTAATGATGCCGTCTTTCAGTAAGCTCTGTACTTCTGTGGCAACGAAATCGGCTACACCCATCGGATATGGGTATAGTTTAGAATATATCGGCTCATTGTCCGTTGTCCGAATTGTGGCAACGGCAGCCGTATTGTAGGGCAGCGACTCGTTAGGGTGCGCAAATGCCTTTTTATTGCTGTTTAGCATTTTTAAGAATTTTTCTCTCACTTCGGGTGGAGCATCCGTACCCATTGTTTGGGTAAGGTTAACATTAGCACAACTGTGGTACTGTATTTTTTCGGATATAGTGCCGAACTTTAGTTCGCTTTTTTTTAAGTCGAGGGACGCGCCCACCTGCGTTAGCAGGTCGAGACCGATAATTCCGTCGAAGGTGCTTAAAGTTTTTAATATAAAAAAAGTGGTATTCACTCCAAACAGTGACAACTGGCACTTGTGAGAAATGCCATTTGACCCGTGGATGGAGTGAATCGTGAACGGGGCGTTTACCAGGGTGACGTTTTGGAGCCATTTGTGTGGCTTAATATAGTTTTTCGACGCACCCGTGTCGATAAGTAGTTTGACGTTTTTCCCCGCTACTCTGCGCCATATGAATGGTAGCAGGGATCTTCCACTAAAAAATTTATGTCATCGCGTTCGACGTCCGACTCCGTCTGGTCTTCTATTTCGGCGACGGCCTCGGAGGCCGCTCGGTCGTAGCCTGTGGTGGCCCGATCGGTGCTTGCCGTAACGTGGTCCACTCTCTGCCTCGTCGATCCTGTCATTCGGTCCGAATTACTTGGTCTTCTTCCGTATTGGTTGCTTTTACCTGGGCCGAAGGACTTCTGGTAGTTTGTCCTCTGCTTGAATTTGGACGAGGACGGATCTACTTCCATAGGCTCTGGTTTCCCGTCGTTGGGGTTTTTAGTGTAGTTCTGTTGGTACTGACTTTTGCCCTCTTGCTTGAAAAATGGGCTTTTATTTTGTTCAAGCTGGCCGTTCTGGTGGTTAAATCTTCTTCTTTGCGTTTGACTTTCTGATTGTCGCGACCTGTCTTCCATGGTCCTAGCATAGTTCGTCGCAAAATTGTACCTGTCATGGTTTGCTTGCACTTCCTGAGCCAACGCTAAAGCTGAGGGCAGATCAGGCGGGTGTGCGGCAAACAGCACGTCGGTTAAATTTCTTCTTAGCCCTGAAATGAATACCCGTAGGGCATCACCCCTGAACTTCTCGCACATGCCTCTTGCTAACCCATTTTCGTATGACATGTTAACCTTGTTGGTCAACAAGGTGAGCTTCTTTTCTACCTCATCATAGTACTCTAACAAAGATAGGCTCCCCTGCCTGAGGGTACCCATCTCCTGCTCTATGATGTGTACTGGGCGCTTGTCGCTAAACATAAAGTCTAGCCTAGCGATAATGGCCTCGAAGTTTAAGGCGGTGTTGAATGACGCTAAAGATGCGTCAGCGGAGCCCTTTATCTTATTACGGATCATGACAACGGCTTGGTAATGCCGCGCGCTTCCGTTGTACTTTTCGAAAATTTTGTATGTATTGATGGCAGCCTGTCGCCAGGCTACGTATGATTCCTGAGTGCCCTGGAATTCGGGCAAACTCTTTACCATGTCTAATGGTATATCACACGTGACACCGTCTAGTATTTCTATGTCTTGAAATACGTGAATCTGCGGTGTGGCCAATTTCGAGTTGTGCTGGTGACGGTTCAAGCCGTCGAACTGAGCCTTGATTTCATCCCTCAAGGTTTGCTCCCTCTGTCTGTACTCCTCGGCTTGCGCCTGTTCTCTTCGTTGGAAATTGTCGGCCTGGACTGCCAGTGCGGCGTCTATAATCGCGCGTAATTGTGCGGGGTCCATGGTCTGTTCGTTATTATGTCGGGGTTGTGGTTCTCTATCACCTAACTCTCTATCGAAAATTGCAATACTTTCGATACCGCTCGCTAGACGAAGGTAAACACTGTCGTCGCTGTCGTTGTCTGAGCAATTGTCGCTCATCAAGCCAAATACTAATCGACAGAAAAAAAATTCTTGTTTTTTTTTTGTTTTTTTTTTTTTTATTTTACACGTAAGGGGTGCTAAGGGGTGCATATCTGTTTATTTTTTATTTCTTGCCCAAGATCGATATTTCGCTAACCCTACCACTTACATGATTTTTGTTAAATTAGTTCCAGCGGCGGTGAGTGTTTCTCGTCCCTCGTTGTCTTTTTGTTGCTTCGCTTCTTATGGTTCCAGCGGCGCTAAGTGCTGTCTTTTTGCTGTTCACTTATTCGTTTCAGGTATTTCGTTTTATTTCTTGTGTTGTTTTTTTTTATGTTTTTTTTTTTTTGTTGCACTCTAGTTTTCAATTTTGTTTTCCTGTTTTTGAAGCACGCACGGGGTGAGGTTCAATTTTTGTTGTATTGTTCTCTGGTTTTTATAACACGCACGGGGTGAGGTTCGTGAGAAAATGCTTTTCTTATGTTGGGCGCCAATTATTCCGATACACAAATCTTTTATTTTATGTTATTTATCTCGTAATATGATTGTTATTACGCGCACGAATCAATGGATCATCGCGGGTTGATATAGCATCTGAGATTGTGAATTGAATACACAAAATGAGTTATTGAATTTGAATGTTTATTCCTCGAAGGGCGTCTTACCTCTTCAGTAATTCATTAAAAACTAAATTATAAAATTGAAGCTTAAATAATGCTAACCTACGGGAGCCGCTGTCGCTGGGGTGATCGTCGCGAAGAAATGTCACATCAGCATTTTAGGCGATGGAGTGCCGCTCTGCCGACGCCGCCGCAATCGTGGGAACTGCAGCGTAAGCACTTCAGCCAGCACCCAAGACGCCGATCGTATGTTGCGGCGTCGCTGACCGACAAGCCCGCCGTCAGCATAATTGGCAGCTATGGGCCAAGTGTTGCTGACCGCTGGGTATGCCGTGGCGCGTGTGCTGCATCAGCGAAAGCATCCGAGGCAGGGCGTAGTACTCTGTTGTTAACTTGTACATTTTTTTTTAAAGTGTATTATTATTAATATCCCTATTGTTTAACCTCTTTTAAGCTTAGTGTATTGAAATATTAGACGATCCAGTTTTGCTTTATATGATACAAAATAGTGACAAGCACAAGTATCAACTCCTTCTACAGCATCATTTGAGGACCATGAGCACACTGTTAAGTGCCGCCCATATTTTGATTTAATCAGATGGTAGTTTTCATACTCTAAGAAAAATTTTCGGTATTTGGAATGTTCAAGAAAAATCACATCCTCAAACTCCTTAAGGAAATCATAAATTTTCTTCACATTCGGTTTAAATCCAAAATTCGATATTAGACCCATTTTGTTGTTTATTCTCCAAAGACAGAAATACAACTAATGAATTATTTTACTTTATTTATAAAATGACTATACTTGTGATACTTTCTTTTCTAATACTTGTCTATACTGGTTTACATCTTTTTTATTTTCTTTCCCATCTTTCTTGAAATTTCAAAGCATAACCGAGTTAGATCAATTTCTGCTTCATGACCATAAGTCGCATCTAAATCTAAAAGTTGTACATTATCTTTACCCATCTCTGAACATTTAGGAATAATATATTTGCTATATATATTACAAATTTGATTTTTAAGTAACGTATTCCTACATAGGTTAGGTTAGGTATGACGGCTGTGACCTGAAAAGGTCAGCACACATAGACCAATTTAATGATCCCTGGTTGTGCCGTGGATCTACGTCCTGCTCCGGGAAAACTCATGGAAAAAATTTGGATCAGTTAAACCAGCCGGTCGCATTTATGTATTTTGCGATCTTGACTGGTCTAATGTGCGCCAGCTGCGTTAAGCCGGATAGGAAGTGACTTCCTAGGAAGGTGGACCGTCTTTTTGCTAGAGCTGGGCAGAGACAGAGGAAGTGCTCCGGAGATTCCACTTCCTCCTCGTCTCTGCAGCTCCTGCAGAAATCATTAAAAGGGATATTGAGCCTGCCGGCGTGAGAGCCCGCTAGCCAGTGCCCTGTGATTGCCCGGATCACGGCCGAACAATCCCTGCGGTTTAGAAGGCACAGTTCTTTACTGCGCTTGCTATTATAATTTGGCCATGTTTGGCGAGCTATACGACTGCAGTTGGCGTTGCGCCATTTATCATTTGATCTGCATCTAGTGGACTCTTTTATCCTGAGCTTCCAGGTAGCTAGGGGCATGCTTACACCTTCCTTTTCAGTGAGGAGGGGTAGCAGAGTACCTTTCCTAGCTAGTTCATCAGCTATGCAGTTGCCTTCAATGTTACTGTGCCCTGGCACCCATATTAGGCTGATAGCATGCTGCTCTGCCATCTCTTGAAGAGATTTGCGACAGCGTGCTACTGTTGTCGAATTCATTGACATTGCACCCAGGGATTTGATCGCCGCTTGGCTGTCAACATAAATGTTAACGTTCGAGGGGCTAATTTTTGACCTTTTCAGGCAATTTAGTGCTTCTTGTATGGCTATAACTTCAGCTTGGAACACACTGCAGTGTGCCGGAAGGCTGAAGGATAGCCGAGTGGTTAGCTGGGAGGAGTAGACGCCCCCGCCTACCTGACTGTCGAGTTTGGACCCGTCTGTATAGAATTCCACGGTCGCTGAAGGACCAGGGGTTCCGTGTGCGCATTCTTCCCTTTGTGGGAAGAGGGTGGTAAATGGTGTCTTGAGGTGGACTACTGGTGTGCAGTAGTCTGTTCTGATGGGTATGTCGTGTCTCCCAATCAGAATGGAGGCAAGGCCTTTGTTTTGGTTATTCCACGATGTGGATTCCCTAAGTCTGACAGCTGTGAGAGTTGCCTGTTCGAGGCCTTCTGCTTCTAAGCTTTGAATATCTAGGATGGCATCAAGTGTCTCATTAGGAGTGGAGCGAAGCGCTCCCGATACACAGTTCGGCCATCCGCTGAACCTTATTAAGTAGCTTCATAGTGGTTTGCTTTTTAAGGCAAGGCCACCAAACTATAACCCCATATAAAAGAATTGATAGGTACATCCATCGGACAATATTAGGGGTCATACCCCATCTGAGTCCTATGGATTTCCTACAGGTGAAAAGGGCTACTGTTGCTTTCTGAGCCCTTGTCTGGGTGTTTAGATTCCAGTCCAATTTCCTGTCCAGTGTCAAACCTAAAAATTTGGCACTGGGTTTGAAGGAAAGGGCCGAATTATTTAGTCTTGGAGGGACAAGGGGAGGAATTTTATATTTCCTTGTGAAAAGCACAAGTTCGGTTTTCGTGGGGTTGACACTTAAACCGCAACTATTTGCCCAAGATGACAAGGTCTTTAATTTGCTTGTCATCAAGTCACATAAAGTTTGAGGGTACTTTCCTCTGAAGATGACTGCTACGTCGTCCGCATAGGCGACCGTCTGACAGCCACCCCCCTCCATGTCGCGCAGCAGTTTATTTACTGCTAGGTTCCATAGGAGAGGTGATAGAGGATAGAGAGGTTCCTCTACTGACGTATCTGGAAAGGGTCGACGATCCAAGTGTAGATGTCACAATCCTGCGTGTAAGCATTTGATTGATCAATCCCACTAAACCGGGGTCGACCTCCAGACCCGTCAGTGCTTCAGTTATCGCCTCTGGGATGACGTTGTTAAAAGCACCTTCGTTGTCAAGGAAAGCTATTAAGGTGAATTCTTTTGAGAATAAAGATGATTCTATTTGTTTGACCACAGAATGAAGGGCAGTATCCGTGGATCTACCCTTCCTGTATGCGTGTTGTGAACTAGAGATTAAGTTCGGGTCTATAAAACTGTTTAGGTACAGACTAATAAGCCTTTCCAGAGTTTTAAGCAGAAAGGATGTTAGACTGATGGGTCTGAAATCCTTTGCATTAGTATGGGATGGTTTCCCTGCTTTGGGAATGAAGGTGATCTTTGATTTAAGCCAAGAAGGAGGAATTTGTCCAGTCTTGAAAACTTCACCAAAGATCGTGTGTAGCCAGTTAATGGCTAAATCGCCCGCTTTTTGTAGTTGAGCCGGGCATATGTTATCGGGACCTGGGGATTTTAGCGGTTTGAAGCTATTAATCGCCCATCGTATATTTTCTTTGCTGAGGATAGGTGTCATTGAAACAACAGCTCCTGACCCAGAGCAATCATTGGTTAAGGGTTGCTTAGAGCACCCTGGAAAATGGGTCTTAAGGAGGATATCTAAGGATTCCTCACTTGAGTCAGACCAAGAGTTGTCGTCTCTCTTGAGATAACCCAAGATGGGATTTGTTTTGGATAGAACCTTCCTGAGCCTTGCGGCTTCGCTGGTTGAGTCTATCTCCGTGCAGAATTCTCTCCATGATCTTATTTTTGCCTGTCTGATGGCTTTTTTATATTCCGCCAGACTAGACTTATAGATAGACCAGTGTGAGTCTTCATTGCGCGCTTTTGCCGCGTTAAAAAGGGATCTGCAACTCTTCCGGAGGACACTGAGTTGAGATGACCACCATGGGGGCTTTTTCCTAGACGTGGGCCTTGTAATGGGGCACGCTACTCTAAGGGCTTTATCACATGCCCTGGTGAAGGTATCTGTAAGCTTATACAGATTGTCTACAGAATTCTGACCTGTTAGCGGACTTTTGGGCAGAATGCGATTAAGTACGCGATTATACTTATCCCAGTTAGTTTTCCTTCTATTGGGGAAGTTAACTGGTTTGGAGGAGTTGAGAAGCATCCTGAACTCGATGTACCTATGGTCGGAGAAGGAGTGGTCTTCTGAGACCCTCCATCCCGTCACCCGGTCACTGAAAAAGTTTGAGACTAAGGTGAGGTCTAAGACCTCTTTCCTGTTCTTAATAATAAAGGTTGGGTCATTGCCTACATTACTAATCTCTAAATTCGAGCTTAAAATGAAGGACAAGAGTGACTCACCCCTTGGGTTTATATCCGTGCTCCCCCACTGTGTGTGGTGAGCGTTGGCGTCGCAGCCTATGATCAGGCCTATTTTTCTCGTCTCACACTCTTGGACAAGGGATTTGACCTTATCGTCGGGAGGCTGGTCCGGGCTGTCGTGAGCCATATAGGACGACAGTATCCTTATTGGGGCCGTGGATAGCTCCAGGCTTACTGCCGTGTTGTCACAGTTGCTGAAATTGTTGAGCAGAAATATATTTAGATGTTTCTTAGCTAGAATGCAGGTTTTTGTTTTACCTTCGGTTTGAGCTCTGACGAGCTTGTAATCCCTGTTGCTTAGTCCGCAAACCCTATCCCCAACCATCCAGGGCTCTTGGACCAACGCAACATCGACTTCGCCTTTTGATAGGCGAAGCGTGAGGGCAGCAGATGCTGCTTTACAGTGGTGAAGGTTGATTTGTAGAAGTCTTAGAGACATCTACAGCATTTACCTCCACCACCGTTCTCTCGCATTCATCCTCTTCAGAGAAGGATAGCTCGTCCTGGTCGATCTCTCGACATAGTGCCTCGAGGCCTCGTGTCAGCGTAGAGTCATCCGAGGTGTAGCCGGTTGATTCAACGTCAACCTCTGGCATCCCCATGGGGGGTTCCTTACCGACTGGTTTGTCGGTGGACTCACCCCCAGTAGCAGCATCCGACTTATACACCTTGATAATGATCGATGATAAGCCTAAATTCAGCCGCCCCTTTGCAGCTTCAATTGGCGCTAGTGATTCCTTGTTTAGGAGCATCACTGCCTGCCTCTTAGGGCCTTGCGTTTCCTCTACCTTTACTATCCTCCAGTCGTGGGTGGGTAGCGATGGGTTGCAGATTTGCAACATCTCGAGCACATCCTCTGGCTTCGCGTTTACTGGTAGCCAGATCCGTGCTCTCGGTATACTCGGGACCTCACTCCAGTCAACAGCGACTAGGTTGGCTCCTTCATACACCTCTCCAACGCTTGCTACTGCCGCCTTATATAATTTGACGGAGTGCTCGTTTTGACAGGCTATAACTTTGATGTTACCCTGGTACCACCCCGCATCTTCGCAGTTTGGCAGTGGTCCTGGGGCATCGCGTATTTGCTTTAGGCAGCAGGTCATCAAGGCCCCCTCTACCACAGCCCATTGATTCCTAGGAATCCTTCCCTCCGGGTTGCCTTTGTCGAGAATCCCCATGAGGATTCTTTCCTTGGCAATTTCGGCGAAGGAACGTCCTGGTTGGACCCTGGCTCTCTTGGCCACTGGTCCTGGTGTTTCTTGAGAGCGCTGCCTTTTTGTTTGGCTCTGCGCTGGTTTCGTAATATTTATGTCGAAGGCAGGTAGTATTTTATTTGCCCACTCCACCTTGTTCAGCCATTCTGCTGGTGGTGGAGTTGTGCCCTTATACGCACTCTGTCTTCTTAGAATGTTGGCTGCTTTTTTACGCTCAACGTACGTGATTTTTGAAGCCTGGGTACTGGTGGAGGGTAGTTCTTCCTCCACGCCAGCTCCTCTTTGAGAATTGGCTGCACTGATGGCGTGCCTCACCTCATTGGAACTGTGCGTGTTGGTCGCACTACCCGCCACTCCTGCCCCTCTGGCAAGACCGACCGGCTTGTTTGCCTTGTCTGGTCTAAGATTGCTTTGGCCAGGCTTAAGTGCCACTGCCGCCGCTTTAGTTGGATTTCTCCATTCCGGTTTTAGAGAGAGTTCCGGACTCTGAAATTTTTAGTTTGTTCGGTTCCATAGTTTGGTCCCACGAGTTGCGGAGAAAGGAAGGTCCGCCTGCACAGATATCCGCGATGTGCAGGTAAGGCTAGTTAATATCGGAGGTCGCCAGGTATCCGATATGCTCCGTAAGCGACTGGGCTATTTTTCGGGCCCCCAGCCAGGCTGACTTTCGGCACGGGTCGCATACACCTTAGTCCGGCCCTACCTCAACCATGATAAGCTCCTTAGCCAATAACATGCCTATATGAAGAGCAGGTCAGAGGTTTAGGTAGCAGATCTCGGCTAGCATCAGTCTGTTCAGACCACTGAGATGCTATTACCAGTCGGCACCCTCGGAGGGTTCAGTTGAGGAAATTTTGCCGACCAAATACTACTGTAATTAGCATAACTTAATTTTTCAGCTACATGTAAATTTTTTTAAAGTGTATTATTATTAATGTCCCTATTGTTTGATCTCTTTCTAAGGTTAGGTTAGGTTAGGTTGAATGGTTCTGACCTGGGTGGTCAGCACACACAGACCAATTTTTGGCCCATTGCGGTACCGTGGATCTAAAACCCTACTGCGAGAAACTCGTGTTAAAATTGATCAGTTGAACCAGCCAGTTGCCAGTTATGTGCGCCAGCTGTGTTAAGCCGGATAGGAAGTGACTTCCTAGTGTAACGAACCTTTTAGTTCGGTTTTATGCTGAGCTAAAATTCAGTCGAGCTGTAGGTCCGTGCAACAAAATTTATTTCGTTGCGCTTGCGATAATTAAAAACACCAATATATTTATTTGTTAATTATTATTTTTATTTGTTTTATTGCACTTTTATTTTAAACTATAAAGCGAAACTCCTCGGCACTCGCAGTGTCACTTCGGTCTTTAATTTGGATCTGTCACGAGCACCTGTTCGCAAGAATCTGTCCAGGCTCCGTACCCACGGAATCCGCCTGGACTAAAATTCTCGCGTGGCAAGGATTTCGTATTGCTCCCGCAATACTCCTCCCACACCAACGGTGCATATCCTCATGGACATACGTGTCAGACACGCTCAAATGGCAGAATGCCTGCGCTAGAAAGGGAGAGGACGAAAGAGAGCGAATTCGCCGCAACTGCATCGGGGCCGGATTTCCGCCTGATCGACAATTGCTGTGAGGGGCGCATATGCCATGGCCATTCACATACACACATACCCATGCATGCATGTTGGCCACGGCTATATGGCTCCTCACACTCCCCCCTTTCTTCGGCAGTGGGAAGCTTCCGCTTTCCCACAGGAAAGATCATCTGCAATGATAAGAATGTTAGTCCCCCTGGTACCCCGTGAAATTCTGTGTAGTGGTGATATTGTTTTTATTTTCATTTTATTTTTCTTTTGGTTTTAAGTTTGCCTAAATACCCTGGACCCCTGTGGCGACACCTTGATCCAGTACCGAGTACCGTCGCACCACACTGGAATAAGGCGCGGCGACTAGTTCCCGGTTGTCCATCCACTACCTCCAGTACCTGTGGTGGCCAAGCCGTTGGCGGCACCTCCTCCCACCGGCTCTCGGCCTCAGGCGTCGAGTGTTGCCTTTGTAGGCTTGGCCGGGGTGGTTCTGGCTTCGCTCCTGGGCACTACGCCTGTCGGCCCAGTGTCGGGCGCCTCCATTCGGGTGGTGTTGGTGGTGACTCCACTGGTCTCCGTTCGGGTTCTTCGACCACGGTGACAGCGTGCACCCATTGGCCCGTCTCGTATGTCCTTTGGTAGCTGGCTGTCGCCGTGGGGTTTTGGGACTGGGGTTCGTCCTCGTCTGGTGACACGTCGATCGTCTCTTCCTCGGGTCGCGTCCGGGGTATGTACGGTGACGTCCGGTGCCGACCCCGAGGGGGCCCATGACTCCCGAGAGGGTGTGTCATCCTCCAGCTCTGCCGCTTCTGCCGGTGCCCACGGATTGGCCTCCTGTTCCGCCGCCTCTGCCGGCGCTCACGAGTCGGCCTCCAGGTACTCGGCGCGGGGCCTCGGTCCCATGAAGCGGACAGCCGTGTCGTCCGGCTCCGGGGTTAGTGGCAGCTCCGGGAATTGCCACTGGAGCCATGCGGGGTTGACCTCGAGGAGTAGGGAATTCTATGACAGGAAGTGGCTTTGAATTTTAATTGCCTCATTATAGGTCATAAATTATTGATTTTGGGGTGGGGGGTGACAGGTGTGCGACCTTTTTTAGAAAAATCTGTGGTTTTCGGTCACGTGCGTAACATTTATGATCGTAGGGTCTTGATATATGGGCGACCCCTTTTTCTTTATTGGTGGTTGGGATCGGGAGGAGGGGGAGGATTAGCAGTACTTGTATGTGCGTACGTGATTATATTTTTTTAGGAGGAGATTGTGTGCAACACGTGTATCCTGTAACCTATAGGTTAGAAGCAAGTGAAAGATCAGCTAGCAGGTACCGCTCAAGTGTGTAGGTATATAATTTGATTTGTTAAGGGTGGGTTCATTAGTAAGAGCAAAAGTAATCATTACTTCTCTTTTCTCACCTTCTTTCTCGTTGGTTAGAAATAATAGGACACCTCATACCTGAATGTTTTCCCACATCAAGATCAGCTAGCAGATACCGCACAAGTGTACATGTATATGACTTGATTTTTAAGGGTGGGTTCATTGGTAAGAGGAAAAGGAGTTCTCGCTTTCTTTTTCTCACCTTCTTTCTCGTTGACTAGAAACCATAGGACACCTCATACCTGAATGTTTTCCTAACATCATAATTATAGCATATTTTAAGGTAACTATTGTTAAGTAGCTACTTCAAGCGTACTTTTGTCATGTGCTGCTACCTTTTTGTCTGTGTGTGTGTGTTTTGTTCCCACCCTTTTTACAGTGCACTCTGTTTGAGTGACACTCCCTATGATAATTTCCCAATAATTTGCTTGCTGCAAAATAGCCTCCTGTGTTTTGTTTTCTTGCATGTTTCTTAATTAGCTGAATATAGTTTAAATGTTTAAATAAAATAAATTTGTTTCTCGTTTTTTTTTTTTTTTTTTTTTATTTGGACGTACTAACGAGCAGTACATTCAAGTGGCCCAACGATACCAAGCTCGGGCTTGTTAACGCGCGGACCCAGGCGAAAGCAGCCCCACCCCCAACACAACCGACCGAGGGGCGACCGCACGAGTTACTGCTACGAAGATCGCGAATTAGAAGAAAGATGACACAACAAAACATTTTTAATTACATTAATAGGGGTGTTGCAATTAATTACAGGGAAAATCATATTATAATTAGTACATAAAATTCTAAATGGATTATGTAACGCATAATTCGAACTACAAGTTTGAAGAAAGATGGGTAGAAAGTTCCTTGTATTTCTGATCGGAACTGTAAAATTTATTTGGCTAATTAACTCCGAAGAATCAATCTCGCCATTTATAAGCTTGTGTAAAAAGATTACGCCAAGCATTGTTCTACGATCGGAAAGTGAAGGAAGATTTATTAATAGAAGTCTACTACGGTAGGAAGGTAAACTAAAGTTAGTAGTCCAGTTTAGACGTCTAAGTGCAAATAAAAGAAATTGCTTTTGCTCGGATTCTATTCTGTCCTGATGAACCTTGTAATTGGGTGACCATATACAAGACCCATATTCAAGAATAGGACGCACAAGAGACATATAAAGAGTTTTAGTGATATAGGGATCGTCAAATTCTTTTGACCAGCGCTTAATGAAACCTAGGACACCAAGTGCACGATTAGCGGTCGCAGAAATGTGCTTGTCAAACTTAAGCTTTGAATCTAAAAGGATACCCAAATCATCAACACATTATATGCGTTTCAGTGGTTTGCCATTAAGGGAAAAATTAAGTAAAATAGGCATACGCCTATAAAAGGACATGACTTTGCATTTATCACAATTAAGATTTAATAAATTAAAACGACACCAGGCTTCAAAACTATCTAAGTCAGCTTGAAGCCTCTGTCCAGTAAGAGAGTCAGTAGTTGATAAACACAACTTAACGTCATCGGCGTACATCAGTACCCGAGAATAACTTATAACGGACGGAAGGTCATTTATAAATAAAGTAAATAACAAGGGACCAAGGTGACTTCCTTGTGGTACTCCGGAAGTAACCTGAACAGACTTTGAAATAAAACCTTTAAAGAAAACTCTCTGTGTTCTTGATAGTAAATATTTTGAGATTCAATTAATCAGATTATTTGGAAAACCCAGAAGATAAAGCTTGTGAATTAGCAAAGGGTGATTCACAGAATCAAAAGCCTTACTGAAATCAGTGTAAACAACCTCCGTTTGCATTTTGTTCTGAAAACCTTTGATAACAAAAGAGGTGAATTCTAATAAGTTAGTGGTTGTAGATCTGTATTTCATGAACCCATGTTGACAGGGTGAAATCAAAGATCTACAAAAATGTTGAAGTTGAGAAGTTATCAATTTCTCAAAAACTTTAGGAATGGCAGACAATTTAGAGATACCTCTATAATTTTGAACATTTGATTTGTTTCCCTTTTTAAGGAGAGGGATAATAAACGATTCTTTCCAAATATTAGGAAAAGAGCTTAACTCCACAGACAATTCATAAAGTTTTAGCAAGGGCTTCAAAAGACCATCGGCACAGTACCTTAGCACACAGCCAGGTACCCCAGCAGGTCCCGGTAAAAATACTGGCTTAATACCCTTCAAGTCCCTAAGTAAAGAGCTCTCAGTTATCATAGGTCCAAAAATGCAAATAGAGCGACTGACCGGATAAGGATATGGCAAAACCACCTGATGATTATGGGTACTATAGGTAGATTGAAAAAATTCCGCAAATAGATCGGCAATGGCCTGATCTGAGTCTGCAGTCTTTTTTTCAAAAAATACAGTAGAAGGAAGTGCTGTTGAACCACGCTTAGTGTTGACAAAGTCATAGAAACGTTTAGGATCCCGCTGAAACTGTAAACTACAGTTTCTTAGGTAATCCTTATAACATTTGTCATTTATAACAGAGAAATTGGATCGTGCAATCAAATAACGAGAGTAATCCAAGGAAGAGCCAGTTTCCCTGAATTTCTTGAACATTCTCGACATTCGATTTTTTTAAATTGATCAATTCCCGCGTAAACCACACAGGTTTATTAGACCTACATGGCTCACGATCAGGAACACACAAATCAAATAAATCGTCCAGAGTTTTGTAAAAGATATTGATTGCTCCATCCATGTCCTCACAACTATAAAGCTGGGACCAGTCAGTCTGCAATAAGATTTTAATTATATAATTTATTTATTTATAAATAAAGTGATTATATTTTCTTCATTTATTTATTCTAATTAGCATAACTTAATTTTTAAGGTACATGTAAATTATTCCGATACACAAATCTTTTATTTTATGTTATTTATCTCGTAATATGATTGTTATTACGCGCACGAATCAATGGATCATCGCGGGTTGATATAGCATCTGAGATTGTGAATTGAATACACAAAATGAGTTATTGAATTTGAATGTTTATTCCTCGAAGGGCGTCTTGCCTCTTCAGTAATTCATTAAAAACTAAATTATAAAATTGAAGCTTAAATAATGCTAACCTACGGGAGCCGCTGTCGCTGGGGTGATCGTCGCGAAGAAATGTCACATCAGCATTTTAGGCGATGGAGTGCCGCTCTGCCGACGCCGCCGCAATCGTGGGAACTGCAGCGTAAGCACTTCAGCCAGCACCCAAGACGCCGATCGTATGTTGCGGCGTCGCTGACCGACAAGCCCGCCGTCAGCATAATTGGCAGCTATGGGCCAAGTGTTGCTGACCGCTGGGTATGCCGTGGCGCGTGTGCTGCATCAGCGAAAGCATCCGAGGCGGGGCGTAGTACTCTGTTGTTAACTACTCCCCCTCTAAAGTGCGATCGTCCCTGATCGCATTAAGGCTTCCGACCAGATCTTTTAGTTGGCGGGTGTCGTGTTGCCTCTTGATGAATTGTGCGACGAACACCAAGCTGCAGATCAGAGCGCACAAACCTAGCCCGAGGCCGAAGGCCACTTGTGACTTGGTGCCATTAGAGATGTCGTCCTTCACGTTCTGTATGAAGTTCAGGTTCTCCTTGTTGAGGAGGTGCAGGTACGGGAGGCTGAGGACCTCGCTGTGGCCGGTTATATTCATCAACGGGGAAGCCGCAGCTCCAGGTGAACGGCTTTGGACACCGTAGCGATTTGTGAACCTTGAACCGTTTATCAGAGCGTGGTGGTTGAATGTGACGAGGTTTGTTCCGACGACTGTGGTTATATCGCTGCCATCTGCGCTGATAGTCGCCGGTCGGTCGTTGATGATGATGACACCGTCGTCCACTATGGTTATGGGGTCGAGGTGGCTAGGTTGTGTTTGGCAATGTGCCACGCCTCCAGAATAGAGCCCTTGGGCACAGGTTGCGTTCTTCGCCCGCTTGCAGAATGTTGTGAAGCTCGAACTTGCGCAGCTAGTGAGTGGTAGAATTTGGTTCTGGCAGTCTGCTACGATGTTGTCAGTCAGTAGTAGCGTCGAACCGTTATGTGTTACCGGGAACAGGGTGATTTTCTTACAGCGATTCTTAACTCTAGGATACTCAATAATAAAGTGGATTATGTTAACAGATTGTAAAATCTTAATATTAGATATACCTAGGATACTAGTGATAGTAACGTTCGTGATCTGGTTAGCGAATATAGATTCTAGATCGGCATGGTCAAGAAGGCTGGGATTTACTGTATTTAATTTCGAGAGGGTTATCGTGAGTAGGATATTATTCATTTCTGTCATTAACATTCGGTTTCATGTCAACAAGGTCTCGTATAGGTGAGCCGTGTCGACAAGATTGTTCTTTGCGGTCTTCAACAAGATGTTTACCGTGTCTGTGAGCTGATTTATTTGCTTTTGTGTCTTTGTGTTAATAACTATCTGTCTATTGCTTTCGTCTATTAGTTTTGACTCAATATGTCTTATGTTCTGGAGGTCACTAGCATCTGGGGTGCCCGCCACTACCTTGAGGACTGAACCTAAGAAGTCTAAGCTTCTTGCCATTCTGTGGTGTACACTTATGGCAGACAACAGATCTTGTAACCGTCCGGTGTCGACTACCAGGATTTTTCGCATATGCGATTGGGGAAACATGTCCGTCAACCTATTTGTCTCGTCCGTCATCAGTCGATAACTTGTCAGATTGATGGTGTGTCAGACGTACCCATATTCTTCCCACACTGCTACGTCCCCGTCTATGATTGGAACGTAGTCCGAGTGTGAGTAGTTCAAGATCCGTGCGGAGACGGTAGTCAGCAGGAGGAGGATTAGTTGTGGTGACCTGAAAGTGAAGGGAATCGTAATGCTAATGTAATAATAGTTTCGTAATAAAGAAGTATCGTTTGCAAGGCGGCCGACGCTTTTATCGAAGGTTATCCTTGTGGACCACCCTCCCTCTAATAAGAACCGTTGTCCCCAAGTCGGCTTCTATCCTTTTCTCAAGACACAATGGGGTAAGCTTGTTGCCCAATCTCCTATTTGTCTTTAGAAGGACCCTTTTTCCAACCTCGAAGACCCTGTTCTGTCTTCCTCGGTTGAATCTGTTGTTTTGCGTTATTTGGGCCTTTTGGATTTTGTCGGTAATCTCTTGGCGCAATTTCGGTGTTGCGTCGTATAGTACTTCGCAGGGTTTTTTGTTGGTAACGGAGTGTACCGACCTATTGTACTCCGTTGTGGCTTGGAGGATGAGGTCAACTGTGTTCTCTATTCCCCTTTGTAGCTTGATGCACCTTGCTATTTCTGCTAGTTCTACTTGGCCGTTCGAAGTACTGTGGAGTGGTGGGGCGTGGACGGCGTTGACGCCGAAGTTATTCAATAGAGCGGTGATGGTCTCGGACTTGAACGTGGGTTCGTTGTCGCAGTAGACCTGTTTTGCTTGCGGAAAGATATTCATTAATACTAAGAGGGGTGTTTTTATATCCTCAATGGTTCTTGAAGATATGAGTTGTGTTACTGCTAATTTGGAGAATTTGTCTACACACGTCAAAAAATATTTTTTGTCAGTAGAGAAGATGTCGATGTGTAGCATTTCCCCTATGGACGAGGGAACTGGTGTTTTTCCAAGTTCCTGCTTTTTTGGGTGCCTGTCATACTTTGCTTGAGAGCAGATTTTGCAATTTAGGACTACCTCGGTTGCGATTTTAGTCATCTTTGGAAAGTAGTAGTCCGTCAGGACCTGCTTAACGTTCTCCTGTGCTGCTCTATGAGCGCGATTATGTTCTGTCGTTATGATCTCTCTTCTCTCATTATGATCGAAGATATCGGTAACGAGAAATTTGCAGTGCCAGAATTTGGTAGTTGGGAAGCATTTTACCAGTTCGTGTTGTATCTGTGCTAGGGTATGGAGGTCACAGTGGATTGCATTCACCACGTTTGGGTTGACTGCAACCTTGATTTGGTTGATGAGGGAAGTGTAATCGGTAAAGTTAATTATATGGCGGGTTTTTTCTCCAAATAAAATGAAGTTTCGTTTTAATGGGAATTTCGCTGCTTCCAGGACCATCTGGTTCCTGAAACAGTTTGCCGGTTTCTCTGTGGATTCGATGGTGTGTGTTAGGGACGCCTCGCTGTGAATGGTGGCCAAATCGGACTCGGCGTTGTCGTTCTCAAGCGCGTTAATGCTCTGACGAGACAGAGCATCTGCACCATGATTCTCCTTTCCGGGTTTGTAGAACATGTGGGCGCCTACTTCATCGATGCGAGCCTTCCAGCGTTTGATCTTTGCGTTGGGATTTCCCTCCGAGACCGCGAATGTGAGTGGCTGGTGGTCCGTGAAGATGTTGATTTCCCTTGCTCCGTACAGGTATTGGCGGAGTTTTGCTAGGGCCCACACTATGGCCAGCAGTTCATGCTCGTTGGTTGCGTAATTAACTTCGCAGTCCTTGAGTGTCCTGGATATCATCGTTATGGGGCGACCGGCCTGGGACAGGACCGCTCCGATGCCGTATGCTGAGGCATCAGTAGTCAGGTCAAAGGGTTTTTTATAGTCGGGGTACATAAGAATTACGTCTTCCGACGCAAGTATGCTTCGAAGTTTTTCAAACGCGTTGCGTTGCACTTCGTTAAGCTGAATAGGTATTTTTTTTGATTTGTATTTACTTACAGACCCGTTGTCACCCTTGAGGATGTCTGTAAGGGGCTTTGCTATAGATGCGAAGTCTTTTACAAAGCATCTGTAATAGCTAGCCATCCCTAGGAATGATCTGACAGCAAAAAGGGACTGTGGCTCAACATAATGTTGGATTGCTCTCACTTTCTCAGGGTCCGTTCTGGCGCCATTGTTCGTCACAATGAAACCAAGATACTCGACACTTGTTTGGAAAAATTTAGATTTTTCCTGTGAGACCCTCATGTTAGCGTCGTGCAGACTCTTAAGCACCCAATCGACATGCTGAACATGTTCGGTTTCGTTGCTTGAAAATATGATGACGTCATCCACATAAACATAGCAAGTTTTGCCAATCTGTTCACGTAGGACGTCGTCAATTGCCCTCTGGAAAATGCTGCCCGCATTCCTGAGGCCGAAGGGTAGTCGGCAAAATTCGTACTTTCCCCCATTCACCGAAAAAGACGTCTTTTCTCGGTCTCGCTCCGCCAAACTTATTTGGTGGTAGCCCGATTTCAGGTCTAGTGTTGTGAAATACCTGGCTTTCCCCAGATTTGCCAGTATCATGGAGATGTTTGGCATTGGGTACTTGTCAGCAACTGTTTTTTGGTTAAGTTTTCGAAAGTCTATTACTAGACGTTTCTTTTTTCTGCCATCTTCGCCGACACCCTTTTTGTCGACGACCCATATAGGGTTGTTATATGGCGACTTCGATTTCTTAATGATGCCGTCTTTCAGTAAGCTCTGTACTTCTGTGGCAACGAAATCGGCTACACCCATCGGATATGGGTATAGTTTAGAATATATCGGCTCATTGTCCGTTGTCCGAATTGTGGCAACGGCAGCCGTATTGTAGGGCAGCGACTCGTTAGGGTGCGCAAATGCCTTTTTATTGCTGTTTAGCATTTTTAAGAATTTTTCTCTCACTTCGGGTGGAGCATCCGTACCCATTGTTTGGGTAAGGTTAACATTAGCACAACTGTGGTACTGTATTTTTTCGGATATAGTGCCGAACTTTAGTTCGCTTTTTTTTAAGTCGAGGGACGCGCCCACCTGTGTTAGCAGGTCGAGACCGATAATTCCGTCGAAGGTGCTTAAAGTTTTTAATATAAAAAAAGTGGTATTCACTCCAAACAGTGACAACTGGCACTTGTGAGAAATGCCATTTGACCCGTGGATGGAGTGAATCGTGAACGGGGCGTTTACCAGGGTGACGTTTTGGAGCCATTTGTGTGGCTTAATATAGTTTTTCGACGCACCCGTGTCGATAAGTAGTTTGACGTTTTTCCCCGCTACTCTGCGCCATATGAATGGTAGCAGGGATCTTCCACTAAAAAATTTATGTCATCGCGTTCGACGTCCGACTCCGTCTGGTCTTCTATTTCGGCGACGGCCTCGGAGGCCGCTCGGTCGTAGCCTGTGGTGGCCCGATCGGTGCTTGCCGTAACGTGGTCCACTCTCTGCCTCGTCGATCCTGTCATTCGGTCCGAATTACTTGGTCTTCTTCCGTATTGGTTGCTTTTACCTGGGCCAAAGGACTTCTGGTAGTTTGTCCTCTGCCTGAATTTGGACGATGACGGATCTACTTCCATAGGCTCTGGTTTCCCGTCGTTGGGGTTTTTAGTGTAGTTCTGTTGGTACTGACTTTTGCCCCCTTGCTTGAAAAATGGACTTTTATTTTGTTAAGGCTAGCCGTTCTGGTGGTTAAATCTTCTTCTTTGCGTTTGACTTTCCGATTGTCGCGACCTGTCTTCCATGGTCCTAGCATAGTTCGTCGCAAAATTGTACCTGTCATGGTTTGCTTGCACTTCCTGAGCCAACGCTAAAGCTGAGGGCAGATCAGGCGGGTGTGCGGCAAACAGCACGTCGGTTAAATTTCTTCTTAGCCCTGAAATGAATACCCGTAGGGCATCACCCCTGAACTTCTCGCACATGCCTCTTGCTAACCCTTTTTCGTATGACATGTTAACCTTGTTGGTCAACAAGGTGAGCTTCTTTTCTACCTCATCATAGTACTCTAACAAAGATAGGCTCCCCTGCCTGAGGGTACCCATCTCCTGCTCTATGATGTGTACTGGGCGCTTGTCGCTAAACATAAAGTCTAGCCTAGCCATAATGGCCTCGAAGTTTAAGGCGGTGTTGAATGACGCTAAAGATGCGTCAGCGGAGCCCTTTATCTTATTACGGATCATGACAACGGCTTGGTAATGCCGCGCGCTTCCGTTGTACTTTTCGAAAATTTTGTATGTATTGATGGCAGCCTGTCGCCAGGCTACGTATGATTCCTGAGTGCCCTGGAATTCGGGCAAACTCTTTACCATGTCTAATGGTATATCACACGTGACACCGTCTAGTATTTCTATGTCTTGAAATACGTGAATCTGCGGTGTGGCCAATTTCGAGTTGTGCTGGTGACGGTTCAAGCCGTCGAACTGAGCCTTGATTTCATCCCTCAAGGTTTGCTCCCTCTGTCTGTACTCCTCGGCTTGCGCCTGTTCTCTTCGTTGGAAATTGTCGGCCTGGACTGCCAGTGCGGCGTCTATAATCGCGCGTAATTGTGCGGGGTCCATGGTCTGTTCGTTATTATGTCGGGGTTGTGGTTCTCTATCACCTAACTCTCTATCGAAAATTGCAATACTTTCGATACCGCTCGCTAGACGAAGGTAAACACTGTCGTCGCTGTCGTTGTCTGAGCAATTGTCGCTCATCAAGCCAAATACTAATCGACAGAAAAAAAATTCTTGTTTTTTTTGTTTTTTTTTTGTTTTATTTTACACGTAAGGGGTGCTAAGGGGTGCTTATCTGTTTATTTTTTATTTCTTGCCCAAGATCGATATTTCGCTAACCCTACCACTTACATGATTTTTGTTAAATTAGTTCCAGCGGCGGTGAGTGTTTCTCGTCCCTCGTTGTCTTTTTGTTGCTTCGCTTATTCGTTTCAGGTATTTCGTTTTATTTCTTGTGTTGTTTTTTTTATGTTTTTTTTTTGTTGCACTCTAGTTTTTAATTTTGTTTTGCTGTTTTTGAAGCACGCACGGGGTGAGGTTCAATTTTGTTGTATTGTTGTCTTGTTTTTTTTTATAACACGCACGGGGTGAGGTTCGTTAGAACTTATGTTGGGCGCCAATTATTCCGATACACAAATCTTTTATTTTATGTTCGGATGTAAATTATTCCGATACGTAAGTCTTTTTACCTTACGTTATTTATCTCGTAATAGGATTGTTATTACGCGCACGAATCAATGGATGATCGTGGGTTGATATAGCATCTGAGATTGTGAATTGAATACACAAAATGAGTTATTGAATTTGAATGTTTATTCCTCGAAGGGCGTCTTGCCTATTCAGTAATTCATTAAAAACTAAATTATAAATTGAAGCTTAAATAATGCTAACCTACGGGAGCCGCTGTCGCTGGGGTGATCGTCGCGAAGAAATGTCACATCAGCATTTTAGGCGATGGAGTGCCGCTCTGCCGACGCCGCCGCAATCGTGGGAACTGCAGCGTAAGCACTTCAGCCAGCACCCAAGACGCCGATCGTATGTTGCGGCGTCGCTGACCGACAAGCCCGCCGTCAGCATAATTGGCAGCTGTGGGCCAAATGTTGCTGACCGCTGGGTACGCCGTGGCGCGTGTGCTGCATCAGCGAAAGCATCCGAGGCGGGGCGTTGTACTCTGTTGTTAACTTATATTAATTTTAAATCAATATGGTAACAAAATTGAATTTGATGCTGAATCATGGAGAGCCTTCATAAGATTAGGAATATTTTTCACATCATTCTTATGATGGAATACGTTACTTAAAAATCAAATTTGTAATATATATAGTAAATATATTATTCCTAAATGTTCAAAGATGGGAAAATATGATGTACAACTTTTAGATTTAGATGCGTCTTATGGTCATGAAGCAGAAATTGATCTAACTCGTTTATGCTTTGAAATTTCAAGAAAGATGGGAAAGGAAATAAAAAAAAGATGTAAATCAGATCTATATATAGACAAGTATTAGAAAAGAAAGTAACACAAGTATAGTCATTTTATAAATACAGTAAAATAATTCATTAGTTGCATTTCTGTCTTTGGAGAATACACAACAAAATGGGTCTAATATCGAATTTTGGATTTAAACCGAATGTGAAGATAATTGATGATTTCCTTAAGGAGTTTGAGGATGTGATTTTTCCTGAACATTCCAAAATGTTGGAGGAATACCGAAATTTTATCTTAGAGTATGAAAACTACCATCTGATTAAATCAAAATATGGGCAGCACTTAACAGTGTGCTCATGGTCCTCAAATGATGCTGTAGAAGGAGTAGATACTTGTGCTTGTCACTATTTTGTATCATATAAAAGAAAACTGGATCGTTTAATATTTCAATACACTGACCTTAGAAGGAGGTTACGCAATAGGGATATTAATAATAATAAACTTTAAAAAATGTACATGTACCTTAAAAATTAAGTTATGCTAAATACAATAAATAAATGAAGAAAATATAAGCACTTTATTTATAAATAAATAAATTATATTATGAAAAACGGCAAACAAATTTCTTTTTATTAAACATTTAAACTATATTCAACTAATTAAGAAACATGCAAGAAAACAAAGCACAGGAGGCTAATTTGCAGCAAGCAAATTATTGGGAAATTATCATAGGGAGTGTCACTCAAAGAGAGTGCACTGTACAAAGGGAGAGAACATAACACACACACACACACACACAAAAAGGTAGCAGCATGCAACAAAAGTACGTGTGAAGTAGCTACTTAACAATAGTTACCTTCAAATATGCTATAATTATGATGTTGGGAAAACATTCAGGTATGAGGTGTCCTACGGTTTCTAGCCAACGACAAAGAAGGTGAGAAAAAGAAAGCGAGAACTCCTTATCCTCTTACCAATGAACCCACCCTTAAAAATCAAGTCATATACATGTACACTTGTGCGGTATCTGCTAGCTGATCTTGATGTGGGAAAACATTCAGGTATGAGGTGTCCTATTATTTCTAACCAACGAGAAAGAAGGTGAGAAAAGAGAAGTAATGATTACTTTTGCTCTTACTAATGAACCCACCCTTAACAAATCAAATCATATACCTACACACTTGAGCGGTACCTGCTAGCTGATCTTTCACTTGCTTCTAGCCTATATGTTACAGGAAACACGTGTTACACACAATCTTCTCCTTAAAAAATATAACCGAAAACCACACATTTTTCTAAAAAAGGTCACACACCTGTCATCCCCACCCCAAAATCAATAATTTATGACCTATAATGAGGCAATTAAAATTCAAAACCACTTCCGGTTTAGAATCCCCAAATACTACTGTAGGTTAGGTTAGGTAAGACGGCTGCGACCTGAAAAGGTCAGCACACATAGACCAATTTAATGATCCCTGGTGATGCCGTGGATCTACGTCCTGCTCCGGGAAAAACCCATGGGAAAAATTTGGATCAGTTAAACCAACCGGTCGCATTTATGTATTTTGCGATCTTGGTTGGTCTGATATGCGCCAGCTGCGTTAAGCTGGATAGGAAGTGGCTTCCTAAGAAGGTGGACCGTCTTTTTGCTAGAGCTGGGCAGAGACAGAGGAAGTGTTCCGGAGATTCCACTTCCTCCTCGTCTCTGCAGCTCCTGCAGAAATCATTAAAAGGGATATTGAGCCTGCCGGCGTGAGAGCCCGCTAGCCAGTGACCTGTAATTGCCCGGATCACGGCCGAACAATCACTGCGGTTTAGAAGGCACAGTTCTTTACTGCGCTTGCTGTTATAGTTTGGCCATGTTTGGCGAGCTATACGACTGCAGTTGGCGTTGCGCCATTTATCATTTGATCTGCATCTAGTGGACTCTTTTATCCTGAGCTTGCAGGTAGCTAGGGGCATGCTTACACCTTCCTTTTCAGTGAGGAGGGGTAGCAGAGTACCTTTCCTAGCTAGTTCATCAGCTATGCAGTTGCCTGCTGTCAACATAGATGTTAACGTTCGAGGGGCTAATTTTTGACCTTTTCAGGCAATTTAGTGGTTCTTATATGGCTATAACTTCAGCTTGGAACACACTGCAGTGTGCCGGAAGGCTGAAGGATAGCCGAGTGGTAAGCTGGGAGGAGTAGACGCCCCCGCCTACCTGATTGTCGAGTTAGGCCCCGTCTGTATAGAACTCTACGGTCGCTGAAGGACCAGGGGTTCCGTGTGCCCATTCTTCCCTTTGTGGGAAGAGGGTAGTAAAAGGTGTCTTGAGTTGGACTACTGGTGTGCAGTAGTCTGTTCTGATGGGTATGTCGTGTCTCCCAATCAGAATGGAGGCATGGCCTTTGTTTTGGTTATTCCACGATGTGGATTCCCTAAGTCTGACAGCTGTGAGAGTTGCCTGTTCAAGGCCTTCTACTTCTAAGCTTTGAATATCTAGGATGGCATCAAGTGTCTCATTTGGAGTGGAGCGAAGCGCTCCCGAGATACACAGTTCGGCCATCCGCTGAACCTTATTTAGTAGCTTCATAGTGGTTTGCTTTTTAAGGCACATGCCATCGGACAATATTAGGGGTCATACCCCATCTGAGTCCTATGGATTTCCTACAGGTGAAAAGGGCTACTGTTGCTTTCTGAGCCCTTGTCTGGGTGTTTAAATTCCAGTCCAATTTCCTGTCCAGTGTCAAACCTATACATTTGGCACTGGGTTTGAAGGAAAGGGCCGTATTATTTAGTCTTGGAGGGACAAGAGGACGAATTTTATATTTCCTTGTGAAAAGCACAAGTTCGGTTTTCGTGGGGTTGACACTTAAACCGCAACTATTTGCCCAAGATGACAAGGTCTTTAATTTGCTTGTCATCAAGTCACATAAAGTTTGAGGGTACTTTCCTCTGAAGATGACTGCTACGTCATCCGCATAGGCGACCGTCTGACAGCCACCCCCCTCCATGTCGCGCAGCAGTTTATTTACTGTTAGGTTCCATAGGAGAGGTGATAGGACTCCCCCTTGGGGCGTTCCTTTACTGACGTATCTGGAAAGGGTAGACGATCCAAGTGTAGATGTCACAATCCTGCGTGTAAGCATTTGATTGATCAATCCCACTAAACCGGGGTCGACTTCCAGACCCGTCAGTGCTTCAGTTATCGCCTCTGGGATGACGTTGTTAAAAGCACCTTCGATATCAAGGAAAGCTATTAAGCTGAATTCTTTTGAGAATAAAGATGATTCTATTTGTTTGACCACAGAATGAAGGGCAGTATCCGTGGATCTACCCTTCCTGTATGCGTGTTGTGAACCAGAGATTAAGTTCGGGTCTATAAAACTGTTTAGGTACAGACTAATAAGCCTTTCCAGAGTTTTAAGCAGAAAGGATGTTAGACTGATGGGTCTGAAATCCTTTGCATTAGTATGGGATGGTTTCCCTGCCTTGGGGATGAAGGTGATCTTTGATTTAAGCCAAGAAGGAGGAATTTGTCCAGTCTTGAAAACTTCACCAAAGATCGTGTGTAGCCAGTTAATGGCTAAATCGCCCGCTTTTTGTAGTTGAGCCGGGCATATATTATCGGGACCTGGGGATTTTAGCGGTTTGAAGCTATTAATCGCCCATCGTATATTTTCTTTGCTGAGGATAGGTGTCATTGAAACAACAGCACCTGACCCAGAGCAATCATTGGTTAAGGGTTGCTTAGAGCACCCTGGAAAATGGGTCCTAAGGAGGATATCTAAGGAGTCCTCACTTGAGTCAGACCAAGAGTTGTCGTCTCTCTTGAGATAACCCAAGATGGGATTTGTTTTGGATAGAACCTTCCTGAGCCTTGCGGCTTCGCTGGTTGAGTCTATCTCCGTGCAGAATTCTCTCCATGATCTTCTTTTTGCCTGTCTGATGGCTTTTTTATATTCCGCCAGACTAGACTTATAGATAGACCAGTGTGAGTCTTCATTGCGCGCTTTTGCCGCGTTGAAAAGGGATCTGCAACTCTTCCGGAGGACACTGAGTTGAGATGACCACCATGGGGGCTTTTTCCTAGACGTGGGCCTTGTAATGGGGCACGCTACTCTAAGGGCTTTATCACATGCCCTGGTGAAGGTATCTGTAAGCTTATACAGATTGTCTACAGAATTCTGACCTGTCAGCGGACTTTTGGGCAGAATGCGATTAAGTACGCGATTATACTTATCCCAGTTAGTTTTCCGTCTATTGAGGAAGTTAACTGGTTTGGAGGAGTTGAGAAGCATCCTGAACTCGATGTACCTGTGGTCGGAGAAGGAGTGGTCTTCTGAGACCCTCCATCCCGTCACCCGGTCACTGAGAAAGCTTGAGACTAGGGTGAGGTCTAAGACCTCTTTCCTGTTCTTAATAATAAAGGTTGGGTCATTGCCTACATTACTAATCTCTAAATTCGAGCTTAAAATGAAGGACAAGAGTGACTCACCCCTCGGGTTTATATCCGTGCTCCCCCACTGTGTGTGGTGAGCGTTGGCGTCGCAGCCTATGATCAGGCCTATTTTCCTCGTCTCACACTCTTGGACAAGGGATTTGACTTTGTCATCGGGAGGCTGGTCCGGGCTGTCGTGAGCCATATAGGACGACAGTAGCCTTATTGGGGCCGTGGATAGCTCCAGGCTTACTGCCGTGTTGTCGCAATTGCTGAAATTATTGAGCAGAAATATACTTAGATGTTTCTTTGCTAGAATGCAGGTTCTTGTTTTACCTTCGGTCTGAGCTCTGATGAGCTTATAATCCCTGTTGCTTAGTCCGCAAACCCTATCTCCAACCATCCAGGGCTCTTGGACCAACGCAACATCGACTTCGCCTTTTGATAGGCGAAGCGTGAGGGCAGCAGATGCTGCTTTACAGTGGTGAAGGTTAATTTGTAGAAGTCTTAGAGACATCTACAGCATTTACCTCCACCACCGTTCTCTCGCAGTCATCCTCTTCAGAAAAGGACAACTCATCCTGGTCGATTTCTCGACATAGTGCCTCGAGGCCTCGTGTCAGCGTAGAGTCGTCCGAGGTGTAGCCGGTTGATTCAACGTCAACCTCTGGCACCACCACCATGGGGGGTTCCTTTCCGACTGGTTTGTCGGTGGACTCACCCCCAGTAGCTGCATCCGACTTATACACCTTGATAATGATGGATGATAAGCCTAAATTCAGCCGCCCTTTTGCCGCCTCAATTGGCGCTAGTGACTCCTTGTTTAGGAGCATCACTGCCTGCCTCTTAAGGCCTTGCGATTCTTCTACCTTGACTATCCTCCAGTCGTGGGTGGGTAGCGACGGGTTGCAGATTTGCAACATCTCGAGCACATCCTCTGGCTTCGTGTTTACTGGTAGCCAGATCCGTGCTCTCGGTCTACTCGGGACCTCACTCCAGTCAACTGCGACTAGGTTGGCCCCCTCGTACACCTCTCCAACGCTTGCTACTGCCGCCTTATATATTTTGACGGAGTGCTCGTTTTGACAGGCTATAACCTTGATGTTACCCTGGTACCACCCCGCATCTTCGCAGATTGGCGGTGGTCCTGGGGCATCGCGTATTTGTTTGAGGCAGCAGGTCATCAAGGCCCCATCTACTACTGCCCATTGATTCCTAGGAATCCTTCCCTCCGGGTTGCCTTTGTCGAGAATCCCTATGAGGATTCTTTCCTTGGCAATCTCGGCGAAGGAACGTCCTGGTTGGACCCTGGCTCTCTTGGCCACTGGTCCTGATGTTTCTTGAGAGCGCTGCCTTTTTGTTTGGCTCTGCGCTGGTTTGGTAATATTAATGTCGAAGGCAGGTAATATTCTATTTGCCCACTCCACCTTGTTCAGCCATTCTGCTGGTGGTGGAGTTGTGCCCTTATACGCACTCTGCCTTCTTAAAATGTTGGCTGCTTTTTTGCGCTCAACGTACGAGATTTTTGAAGCCTGGGTACTGGTGGAGGGTAGTTCTTCCTCCACGCCAGCTCCTCTTTGAGATTTAGCTGCACTGATGGCGTGCTTCACCTCATTGGAACTGTGCGTGTTGGTCGCACTACCCGCCACTCCTGCCCCTCCGGCAAGACCGACCGGCTTGTTTGCCTTGTCTGGTCTAAGATTGCTTTGGCCAGGCTTAGGTGCCACTGCCGCCGCTTTGGTTGGATTTCTCCATTCCGGTTTTGGGAGAGTTCCGGACTCTGAAATTTTTTGCTTGTTAAGATCCATAGTATGGTCCCACGAGTTGCGGAGAAAGGAAGGTCCGCCTGCACAGAGATCCGCGATGTGCAGGTAAGGCTAGTTAATATCGGAGGTCGCCAGGTATCCGATATGCTCCGTAAGCGACTGGGCTATTTTTCGGGCCCCCAGCCAGGCTGACTTTCGGCACGGGTCGCATACACCTTAGTCCGGCCCTACCTCAACCATGATAAGCTCCTTAGCCAATAACATGCCTATATGAAGAGCAGGTCAGAGGTTTAGGTAGCAGATCTTGGCTAGCATCAGTCTTATTCAGACCACTGAAATGCTATTACCAGTCGGCACCCTCGTGGAGGGTTCAGTTGAGGAAATTTTGCCGACCTGCGGCAGCATGTTACTGTTGTCGAATTTATTGACATTGCACCCAGGGATTTTATCGCCGCTTGGCTGTCAACATAGATGTTAACGTTCGAGGAGCTAATTTTGGACCTTTTCAGGCAATTTAGTGCTTCCTGTATGGCTATAACTTCAGCTTGGAACACACTGCAGTGTACCGGAAGGCTGAAGGATAGACGAGTGGTAAGCTGGGAGGAGTAGACGCCTCCGCCTACATGATTGTCGTGCTTAGACCCGTCTGTATAGAATTCTACGGTCGCTGATGGACCAGGGGTTGCGTGTGCCCATTCTTCCCTTTTGTGGGAGGAGGGTGGTAAAGGGTGCGTTGAGGTGGACTACTGGTGTGCAGTAGTCTGTACTGATGGGTATGTCGTGTCTCCCCATCAGAATGGAGGCATGGCCTTTGTTTTGGTTATTCCACGATGTGGATTCCCTAAGTCTGACAGCTGTGAGAGTTGCCTGCTCGTGGCCTTCTACTTCTAAGCTTTGAATATCTAGGATGGCATCGAGTGCCTCATTAGGAGTGGAGCGAAGCGCTCCTGAGATGCACAGTTCGGCCATCCGTTGAATCTTATTTAGTTGCTTGATAGTGGCTTGCTTTTTAAGGCAGGGCCACCATACTATCACTCATATAAAAGTATGGGCCTAATAATGGATAGGTACATCCATCGGACAATATTAGGGGTCATGCCCCATCTGAGTCCTATGGATTTCCTACAGGTAAAAAGGGCTACTGTTGCTTTCCGAGCCCTTGTCTGAGTGTTTAAATTCCAGTCCAGTTTCCTGTCCAGTGTCAAACCTAAGAAGTTGGCACTGGGTTTGAAGGAAAGGGCCGTATTATTTAGTCTTGGAGGGACAAGGGGAGGAATTTTATATTTCCTTGTGAAAAGCACAAGTTCGGTTTTCGTGGGGTTGACACTTAGACCGCAACTACTTGCCCAAGATGACAAAATCTTTAGTTTGCTTGTCATCAAGTCACATAAAGTCTGAGGGTACTTTCCTCTGAAAATGACGGCTACGTCATCCGCATAGGCGACTGTCTGGCAGCCACCCCCCTCCATGTCGCGCAACAGCTTATTAACTGTAAGGTTCCATAGGAGAGGTGATAGGACTCCCCCTTGGGGCGTTCCTCTACTGACGTATCTGGAAAGGGTAGACGTTCCAAGTGTAGATGTCACAATCCTGCGTGTGAGCAATTGATTGATCAGTCCCACTAAACCGGGGTCCACCTCCAGACTCGTCAGTGCTTCAGTTATCGCCTCTGGGATGACGTTGTTAAAAGCGCCCTCGATATCAAGGAAAGCTATTAAGGTGAATTCCTTTGAAAAAATAGGGATGATTCTATTTGCTTGACTACAGAATGAAGGGCGGTATCCGTGGATCTGCCCTTCCTGTAGGCGTGTTGGGAACCAGAGATTAAGCTCGGGTCTATAATACTGTTAAGGTGCAGACTAATAAGCCTTTCCAGAGTTTTGAGTAAAAAGGACGATAGACTGATGGGCCTAAAATCCTTTGCATTTACGTGAGATGGTTTCCCCTGCCTTGGGGATGAAAGTGATCTTTGATTTAAGCCAAGAAGGAGGAATTTGTCCAGTCTTGAAAACTTCACCAAAGATCGTCTGTAGCCAGTTGATGGCTAAATCACCCGCCTTTTGTAGTTGAGCCGGGCATATATTATCGGGACCTGGGGATTTTAACGGCTTGAAGCTATTAATCGCCCATCGTATATTTTCTTTGCTGAGGATAGGTGTCATTGAGACAATAGCACCTGACCCAGAGCAGTCATTGGTTAAGGGTTGCTTAGAGCACCCAGGAAAATGGGTCCTAAGTAGGATATCTAAGGAATCCTCACTTGAGTCGGACCAAGAATTGTCATCCCTCTTGAGATAGCCTAAGATGGGATTCGCTTTGGATAAAATCTTCCTGAGCCTTGCGGCTTCGCTAGTTGATTCTATCTCTGTACAGAATTCTCTCCATGATCTTCTTTTTGCCTGTCTGATGGCTTTTTTATACTCCGCCAGACTAGACTTGTAGATAGACCAATGTGAGTCTTCATTTCGCGCTTTTGCCGCGTTAAAGAGGGATCTACAACTCTTCCGAAGGACACTGAGTTGAGATGACCACCATGGGGGCTTCTTCCTCGACGTGGGCCTTGTAGTGGGGCACGCTACTCTGAGGGCTTTATCACATGCCCTGGTAAAGGTGTCTGTAAGTTTATACAGGTCGGATGCAGAATTCTGACCTGTCAGCGGACTTATGGGCAGAATGCGATTAAGTACATGTTTATACTTATTCCAGTTTGCTTTCCTCCTGTTAAGGAAGCTATCTGGTTTGGGGGAGTTAAGAATAATCTTGAACTCGATGTATCTATGGTCGGAGAAGGAGTGGTCTTCTGAGACCTTCCATCCTGTCACCCGATCGCTGAGGAAGTTTGAGACTAAGGTGAGGTCTAAAACCTCTTTCCTGTTCCTAATAATAAAGGTTGGGTCATTGCCTACATTACTAATCTCTAAATTCGAGCTTAAAATGAAAGACAAGAGTGACTCACCCCTTAGATTTATATCCATGCTCCCCCATTGTGTGTGGTGAGCGTTGGCGTCGCAGCCTATGATTAGGCCTATTTTCTTCTTCCCACACTCCTGGACAAGGGACTTGACCTTGTCATCGGGTGGCTGATCCGGGCTGTCATGAGCCATGTAGGATGACAGAAGCCTTATTGGGGCTGTGGGTAGCTCCAGGCTTACTGCCGTGTTGTCGCAATTGCTGAAATTGTTGAGCAGAAATATACTTAGATGTTTCTTTGCTAGAATGCAGGTTCTTGTTTTACCTTCGGTATGAGCTCTAATGAGCTTATAATCCTTGTTGCTTAGTCCGCAAACCCTGTCTCCAACTAACCAGGGCTCTTGGACTAATGCAACATCGACTTCGCTTTTTGACAGGCGAAGCGTGAGTGCAGCAGATGCTGCTTTACAGGGGTGGAGGTTAATTTGTAGAAGTCTTAGAGACATCTACAGAGCTTACCCCCACCACCGTTATGTCGCAGTCATCTTCGTCGGACACTGACACCTCATCCTGATCGATTTCTCGACACAGGGCCTCGAGACCTCTTGTCAGTGTGGAGTCGTCTGAGGTGTAGCCAGTTGATTCAGCATCAACCTCTGGCTCCACCGTGGGGGGTTCCTTTCCGACTGGTTTGTCGGTGGACCCACCCCCAGCAGCTGAATCCGACTTATACACCTTGATGGTGATCGATGATATGCCCAGATTCAGCCGCCCTTTGGCCGCCTCGATTGGTGCTAATGACTCCTTGTTTAGGAGCATCACTGCCTGCTTCTTAAGGCTTTGCGACTCTTCAACCTTAACTATCCTCCAATCGTGGGTGGGTAGCGACGGGTTGCATATTTGTAACATCTCGAGCACATCCTCTGGCTTCATATTAGCTGGTAGCCAGATCCGTGCTCTTGGTCTACTTGGGACCTCACTCCAGTCAACTGCGACTAGGTTGGCCCCTTCGTACACCTCCCCAACGCTTGCTACTGCCGCCTTGTATATCTTAACGGAGTGCTCGTTCTGGCAGGCAATTACCTTGATGTTTCCCTGGTACCACCCCGCGTCATCGCAGACTGGCGGTGGTCCTGGGGCATCGCGTATCTGTTTAAGGCAGCAGGTGGTCAAGGCCCCCTCTACCACTGCCCATTGGTTTCTAGGAATCCTACCCTCCGGATTGCCTTTGTCAAGAATCCCTATGAGGATTCTTTCCTTGGCGATCTCGGCGAAGGAACGTCCTGGTTGGACCCTGGCTCTCTTGGCCACTGGACCTGATGCTTCCTGGGAGCGCTGCCTTTTTGTTTGGCTCTGCGCTGGTTTGACGATGTTGATGTCGAAGGCAGGGAGAATTTGTTTCGCCCACTCCACCTTATTCAGCCATTCTGCTGGTGGTGGAGTTGTGCCCGCGTATGCACTCTGCCTTCTTAGGATGTTGGCTGCCTTCTTGCGCTCAACATACGATGTTTTTGGGGCCTGGGTACTGGTGGAGGGTAGTTCTTCCTCCCCGCCAGCTCCTCCTAGAGGTTTAGCTGCACTGATGGCGTGCTTCACCTCATTGGAGCTGTGCGTGTTGGTCGCACCACCCGCCACTCCTGCACCTCCGGCAAGACCGACCGGCTTGATTGCCTTGTCAGGTCTGTTGTTGCTTTGGCCAGGCTTAGGTGCCACTGCCGCCGCTTTGTTAGGATTTCTCCATTCCGTTTTAGGGAGAGTTCCGGACTCTGAAATTTTTGTTTTGTTAGGTAAGCGACTGGGCTATTATTCCTACATAAGAATGATGTGAAAAATATTCCTAATCTTATGAATGCTCTCCATGATTCAGCATCAAATACAATTTTCTTCACATTTGGTTTAAAATTAATATACAATGCTTATCTGATTTTCTAATTTTAAAAAGACACTTTTTAGTATCAATCTTGGGATTATCCATTATTGCTTCAGGCATCAAGAACTCAAACTGCTCAAGCCTTAGCTGAATATATTCTTTGAATGCTTTTAATTGAATCCATTGCTCTTTTTAAATCCAAATAATTGGCCCTCATGCAAGCCGAATCAATCACACCGAATTTCTTCCACTTCAAGCCTCACTATGATATAAAAGAGCTAGATGTAATAAATAGAAAAACCCTAAAATAACTAAACAGTATGTTGATGGATTGGATTGGTGTGATGGAGACAATTCTTATTTAAGCCTTGGAGTTATATTAAGTCCATTTACAGTTTCGCTTCAGTTATTGTACGAGTTAGAGCTAAGAAACAGTTTTTAACTAAATATTTAACTACAAAAATACTTGATTTAGAACTAGATCAAAGTCACTTTCAAACCTTTTACACAAATTGTAAAATACATAAGAAAATATCAAACCAATGTGATCTTAACAATTTATTTAAGCTCTTTATAATCTTAGAAAGCTGAAAATTTTAAATATATGAAAATTAAATTCTGAATGTGCCATTATGTTCCTAATTATCAAATACGAACTAAAATATCTTTCTGATTATAAAAATTGAGTTTTACTTTATTCAATTTAGTCAACGATTTTACATCACACTAAGATTAAAAATTATAATAAAATCTAATACATTGCGCGCGTTCCTTAAGGCACATACACCTTTATTTAGATGGGACCCACATTCGGAGAACACATTTAATTTCATCATATCTAATCGTGGACCACCAGACTCTTCAATGTTGATTACAGACGTCCTTAAAAACTTTTCAAGAAACTTTTTATACTATTATACCAATATGGTATAATTATACTATTATACCAATATGGTATAATAGTACGAGTATATTGGTTTTGTGCAATGTCCGTCATGCTGTCTGTCCGTCTGTCCGTCCGTATGAACGCGCGTTCCTCCGACACCCTTAGAGATAGAGACTTGAAACTTGGAACGTATACTGGAAAGTACCCTCAAAAGTTAAAGTGTCTTAGGTTTGGACCTACGTCCACTAGGGAGCTGGAAAATCGATAAATTCGATTTTAGCAAATCGATAAGTCCCCATATCTCTTACAATTTAATGAATATAGTCACCAATTTTGGTAGGTAGGTTGTTGGCGAGGTCCTTGAAAGATTGGCATGTGCCACGCCCATCTCCGACGCCCCCATCACCCCCGCCTCTAAAATTTTCAAATGGCTATATCTTCCGCAGTTTTTGAGTAGGGAACGTCAAATTTGGTATGTATATTACTGGTAGTCGCCTTTAAGAACCGATAGCAAATTTGTGGTGCCACGCCCACACCTGCGCCTATAATCGACAATTCCGATTGTAAATCGATAACTCCGTGTATCTCCGAAAATTTTAAAGATAGAGTAACCAAACTTGGAAGGTAATTTGCTGGTAACCTCCTCCAAAGATTGGCATACCAATTTTTGGACCACGCCCACATCCGCCGCCCCCAGGAACTTCGTCCCTAGAAATTTAAAATGCGCATATCTGCCGTAATTTGCAAGCTAGAGTCGCAAAATTTTGCAGGTATGTTACTGGTAACTCCCCCAAAGATCGATACAAAAATTGGATGGCCACGCCCACTCCACCTATCTGAACCGATACACCTGTTGGTGTAAATCGATAAACCCATATATCTCACGCAATTTGAAAACTTAAGTCACCAAATTTTAAAGGTATATTGCTAGTAACACCCTTCATAAATGTGGAAAAAAAATTTTGGACCACGCCCACTCCCGCCCACAAAAAACGATAAATGCCTGTATCTCCCGCAATTTAAGAGCTACAGTTACCAAACTTAGAAGGTATATTACTGAGATCGAACCAAAATTTTTTTGGGCCACGCCCACTCCCGCCCCTAAAACCGATAAACGCTCATATCCCCCGCAATTCAAGTATTTCTTAACTGTACACAAATTAAGGTATAATAGTATTTCGCTGTCGGTTACGTCCGACTGCAACGTTCTATCTTGTTTTATTATAAGATAAGATAAATTACATTCATCTAAAATAATTGGATGTTTCACAGCAAATGTAGAACTAGAGTTTTGTAATCTACCACCTACTCGAAGCACTCCATCTGGATCTAAGAAAGAGTGTAAACTCAATATTCTGCTTTTGATTTCAATTTGCTTTTTGTGTGTCAAATATTTTATTTCCGTTTTAAACTGAATAGCTTGCTGTTGCCGTATTATAATCATATTTGCTTTCTTAAGTTATTTTGCTGTTAGATATGAGGGGTATGATTTCTTATAAATTTTGATCCCGATAAACCTCAGTATATATGATACTATTCTTTCTAGTTTTTGTATGCATGAATACTTTTCTAATAACGTATTTATCCGGTTTTCTCCTAAATTAGTCATTATTATATGTAAGCTTATTTGTTTGTCATATATTTTTTCTTTGGGCCATGTTTCCTTGTTTTCAGTTAACCATTTAGGCCCTTTCCACCAATTCTCATAATTAATTAATTTACTAGCACAAATTCCTCTAGATGCTATATCTGCTGTATTATCTTCGGACTGTACATAACTCCATTCTATGTATGATAGTTTGCGTATTTCGTCTGTCCTTCGTCTGATAAATTTATCTTTGCTAACCCCATTTTTTATCCAAGCTATCGTTAGTGTGGAATCACTCCATGCATAAGGTTCTGATATCCCTTCCATTGTCTCTTTAATTTTCTGTAACAATTTTGCAAGAAGATGCGCTGCACATAATTCTAACTTTGGGATTGTTTTTCTATTTTTCTTGGGGTTTACTTTGCTTTTGCTGGCTATTATAACAACGGAATCGCCCACTTCGGCATATACTATTTCTGCGAATGCTTTATCTGATGCATCGGCAAACCCATGAAGTTGCAATAATACATTGCTCTTAGTCTTTACCCATCTTGGAATTCTTATTTCTTCTAGTGACTCTAATTGACTTTTGTATGTTTTCCATTCATTTGCGTCGTCATCTGATAATTCCTGATCCCAACTTTGTTCAGTTATCCAAAGCCTTTGCATTAATATCTTTCCTACAATTGTCACTGGTGATAGCCATCCTAACGGATCATAAATTTTAGCTAAAGTAGATAGTATTTTCCGTTTATTTATTTTAGTGTCACTTTCAGAATTTACTTTAAATTTAAACTCATCATTAAGTGGTTCCCATTGCAGTCCTAATGTTTTAACTGTCTAGTTTTCTTCAATACTTAGTATTTTATTTTCTCCAGTATTTTCTACAGTTTCTAATATTTCTGGATTGTTTGATATCCATTTTCTTAAATTCATTCCTGCATTTCCTAGCTCAATTAACACTAGTTTAACTTGCTTTTTAGCATCTTCTATGGTGTCGGCTCCTGTCATTAGATCGTCCATATAAAAGTCATTTTTAATGGTTTCTCCGACTGCTTTGTTAATGCACTTGTTTGCTATATCTAATAACCCTCTAACAGTTGTTAATTTATAACTTTTTATTTGTTTTGTTGGGGAATCTCTCCACAGAATGCGTCGATATTTTTGATCTTTTTTATCAATGTTAATTTGCCTGTAAATTTGTTCAATATCGGCCGATACTACAAATTTCCATTTCCGCCATTTTACTAAAATATCAAATATGTTCTTTTGAATTCGTGGACCAACCCACATAACATCATTTAAACTTTTATTATTTGATATTTTTGCTGAAGCATCAAATACTACTCGCACTTTAGTTGTTAAGCTTGCTTCTCTTATTATTGCTTGATGGGGTAAATAATATCTTCCTTCCTCACTGGATTCAATCATGTGTCCCAGATTAATGTATTCGTTCATGAATTTTATATATTCTACTTTTAGCTTACTGTATTTTTCCAATTTTTTCTCCAAGTTGACAAACCGTGCCATTCCTTGGTTTTTTGAATTACCTAACTCTTTATTGTCTTTAAATGGCATGGTAACTACGTATTTCCCATCTAGCTCTTTTTTCGTTGTTTGAATAAAATTTTATTCGCATGTTTCTTTCTCAATGTCTTCTAATTCCTCCTCTTCTAACTCCCAAAATCTTTCTAAATCGATGTTTTGAATGGCTGTCGCGACGACTGCATTGTTACTTTTGGACTTTGCAAAACCTGATACTATCCAACCAAATTCAGTATATTGACCTAGCAGTCCACCCATTTTTACTAATCCTTCTTTTAGAATATGCGCACTTAAATCTTCCCCAATAATTACATCTATACGACCTGATTTATAAAATTTGGGATCAGCTAAATTATAGCTATCCCATTTTGTCATATCAATATTAAGTGCCGTAACTGGTAAGGCCTTCATTAATTTTGGCAATAGAATTGCCTTCACTTTAAAGGATTTTTTATCTAAATTTCGAGGTTTCATTTCTAACTTTACTTTATATTTAGATGTACTACCTTCTGAACCTACATCAGAAATTTCAGTGAGCTTCTTTATCCTAGGCAGCTTTAGAATTTGGAGTGCTTCTTCAGAAATTATAGTGCTTTGAGACCCACTATCTACGAGCGCTCTTAACTTCTCATAACCTCCATTTTTTTATTTTATTTCTATTATTGCTGTTGCTAATAGTGCCTTTTCTTTAGTGACACATGTATTTACATTTTCTCGTTTTTCGGTATTAATGTGAAGCATTGTGTTATGCGCTCTTTTGCAAAATGCACAAAACTCTTCGTTAATGCATCGTTTGTTTGTAGAATGTTTTAAACACCTTATGCAAATGCGTTCATTTTTAACTCTTTCAAGTCTATTGAATGAAGTCATATTTTTAAATTTACCACAATTAAATATATTATGTCCCGTTACCTTGCAAATCGGACAATATTCTTTAAAATTGCTAAACGGTTTTTTAGCTATTGTTTTGGTAACTTCTTGTAGAGAACTTAATGAGCTGAGTCTCTGCTCTAGGTAATCTAATACGTCGGTTAAGTTTTGAATATCTTTTGTCTTTTTGACATGATTTTCAAACTCTTGCAACGTTTCTTTATTAAATTTCCTTAATATTATGTGCGCGAATACGCAATCAACTTCTTCACTTAAATTTGATTTTAATTTAATGATGTGTATTGATTCATTTATGGAATCAATACAAAATTGTAAGTGTCTGGCTGATTCGTTATTTGGATATGTTAATTCAATTAAGCGATTCAACTGCTGTGAAAATATTTTGCGTTTGTTTTCATAACGCTTTGTTAGCAATTCCCAAGCGGAATTGTAATTTTCGGCGCCTCCTGTTAGCAAGTGAGACACCATGCTCCTTGCTTCTGCCCTTAAAGCATTTTTTAAGTAGCTAAACTTAAGAGATGGATTAATGTCCTCTCTTTTATGAACTATTTCATGGAATAATTCTGAAAATAGATACCATTCTTTTTCTACGTCCGAAAATGTGGGTACCTCTAATTTTGGCAATTCCGGTAATTTTTCTTTCTTCAGAATTACATTATCTGTGTTTTGTCCTAACACACTGAGCATTATTTCCACGTCTATCCTCAATTCCTCTACTTCTTTGATAATGTTTAAGTTGCTCTCAACTTGTTGAATATCGTGTGACGCCTTGTCCCGCAGATATTTAATCTTCCTTAATCTTATTGGGAAGATTCCAACTTCTTTGTTTTTTATCTCTTCCTCAACTTCTTTTAATATTTTTCGTAACGGGTTTATAATATCCCTAAATTTTTCATAATCATTTTCTTTTTCTGGTGTCTGAATAGATGAATTCCCACTTGCCTGCACTGCAGCTTTTTGCAGCAGTTTATTAACTGTCTGCATAGCTTGGTCAAAATGTTTTTTATTGAAGTAATCGTGATCGATTACTCCTATTTTCATTAATTGACCATTATTGGTAACTAACTGTGTTTTACTATTTTCTATTTCTTCTACCTTGACTTTGCTGACATCCTGCTCTATCCTACTTATTAGAGCTGCCTGCTTTTTTAACGTGTCTACTTGTTTGTCCGAAAACATTGCGTTTAAAATTTCTTAGATTTAATTATTAAAATTAATTCTTATCTTTTTATCCGCGACGATTGCCTCCCACGGTGCCGTTGCTTGTTCCCGCGACGTTTTGTTGTTTCTTTGTTGTTTTTTTCCCGCGATGATACCAACGACGACACTTCGAAGATTGCTTCCCGCGATGCTTCTGCTACCTTCTTCACGTCTTTGTTGTTTCATTTCGATTTTGGCTTGCGATAACGCCATATGACTTTTGCTTGAACACTGCTTTTTGCGATGCTTAACACAACGACGACACTTTTTCACTTTGCTTTTTTTTTTTTAATTTCGATATTTCGGCTTCGAAAACGCCATATAATTCATTTGTTTAAACAAAAAAATTTTTTTTTTGTTTTTTGTTTAACAAAAATTTTTATTACACACGATGCCTCTTACCTACTGGTGGGGGAGAACAAAGTATTTATTTTTTCAACAACCTGTAGCTGTTTCTTCACAGACTTCCAGGTGCTGGTTTTATCGCTCTGAGTCTCTTACCACTGGTGGGGGAAAACTGCAGAGTGTCTCGAAGGACCAAATGTTGAACGGTTTTTCAGGCCGTCCTGTTGAGACGAGTTGTAAATTCGAACTGTTTTTATTACTTAAAATCCTAGCCTTATATAGCTAACAATATTGGTCTTAGTTCTACTTGCTGCACCAAAATGCAGTGTACAGTTATGACCCATACAAGGGTTGTTTTCTTACAGATACAATTCAATCTATTTTTACTTATTTTAAACTCAAGTGGATGCAGCTGTCGCCTGAGTTCTTGCTATGGCTTAAGCTAGTGTTTATTCTAGAATATGTTTACATATATATCTTAGCAAGCCAGTGTTCATTTTTGAACATATATATGCGTGTAAACAAAAACCACTTTCAAAATGGCGCGACGTCAATAGAGATGCGCAAAATATATTCAAATATAAGAATGAATTATGCAGAAATATCGGCAGAGCTTATATATGCGTGTAAACAAAAACCACTTTCAAAATGGCGCGACGTCAATAGAGATGCGCAAAATATGTTCAAATATAAAAATGAATTATGCAGAAATATCGGCAGAGCTTATATATGCGTGTAAACAAAAACCACTTTCAAAATGGCGCGACGTCAATAGAGATGCGCAAAATATGTTCAAATATAAGAATGAATTATGCAGA
>JAWNLS010001629.1:0-67261 GCA_035042185.1 Drosophila kambysellisi
AGCAAGGGCGTTTTAGTCATAGTTTTGGTCTTTAGATCAATCGTACATTTAAAGTTCAGAACGTGATTTTGGGTCGGAACATAAGTCAAAATTATAGTCCGAAAATCGAGCATATGGGCATAGGTCGACCCTTCAAAATGCAATAACTTCGTCAAAACTCAACGCATTTTCAAAAGCAAGGGCGTTTTAGTCATAGTTTGGCCTCTAGATCAATCGTACATTTAAAGTTGAAAACGTGATTTTGGGTCGGAACATAAGTCAAAATTATAGTCCGAAAATCGGCATATCGGCATATCTGCATAGGTCGAACCTTCAAAATGCCATAACTTCGTCAAAACTCAACGCATTTTCAAAAGCAAGGGCGTTTTAGTCATAGTTTTGGCCTCTAGATCAATCGTACATTTAAAGTTGAAAACGTGATTTTGGGTCGGAACATAAGTCAAAATTATAGTCCGAAAATCGGACATATGGGCATAGGTCGAACCTTCAAAATGCACATAACTTCGTCAAAACTCAACGCATTTTCAAAAGCAAGGGCGTTTTAATCATAGTTTGGCCTCTAGATCAATCGTACATTTAAAGTTTAAAACGTGATTTTGGGTCGGAACATAAGTCAAAATTATAGTCCGAAAATCGGCATATGGGCATAGGTCGAACCTTCAAAATGCCATAACTTCGTCAAAACTCAACGCATTTTTAAAAGCAAGGGCGTTTTAGTCATAGTTTGGCCTCTAGATCAATCGTACATTTAAAGTTTAAAACGTGATCTTGGGTCGGAACATAAGTCAAAATTATAGTCCGAAAATCGGCATATGGGCATAGGTCGAACCTTCAAAATGCAATAACTTCGTCAAAACTCAACGCATTTTCAAAAGCAAGGGCGTTTTAGTCATAGTTTGGCCTCTAGATCAATCGTACATTTAAAGTTTAAAACGTGATTTTGGGTCGGAACATAAGTCAAAATTATAGTCCGAAAATCGGCATATGGGCATAGGTCGAACCTTCAAAATGTTTTCGGCCAATAATTTTGACTTATGTTCCGACCCATAATAACGTGTTAAGCTTTAAATGTACGATTCATCTAGAGGCCAAACTATGATTAGAACGCCTTTGCTTTTTAAAATGCGTTGAGTGTTGACGAAGTTATGCCTTTTTGAAGGTTCGATCCATGCCCATTTGCCGATTTCCGAACTATAATTTTGACTTATGTTCCGACTCAAAATCACGTATTAATCTTTGAATGTACGATTGATCTAAAAGCCAAACTATGACTAAAACGCCTTTGCTTTTGAAAATGCGATGAGTTTTGCCGAAGTTATGGCATTTTGAAGGTTCGACCTATTCCCATATGCCGATTTTCGAACTATAATTTTGATTTATCTTCCGACCCAAAATCACGTTTTAACCTTTAAATATACGTTTGATCTAGAGGACAAACTATGAATAAAACTCCCCTGCTTTTGAAAATGCGTTGAGTTTTGAATTAGTTATGGAATTTTGAAAGTTCGACCTATGCCCATATGACGAATTTCGGACTATAATTTTGACTTGTGTTCCGACCCAAAATCAAGTTTTAAACTTTAAATTTACGATTGATCTAGAGGCCAAACTATGACTAAAACGTCCATGCTTTTGAAAATGCGTTGAGTTTTGACGAAGTTATGTAATTTTGTAGGTTCGACCAATGACCATATGACGATTTTCGTACTATAATTTTGACTTATGTTCCGACCGAAGATCACGTCTTAAACTTTAATTGAACGATTGATCTAGAGGCCAAACTATGATTAAAACGCCATTGCTTTTAAATATTCGTTGAGTTTTGACTAAGTTATGCCATTTTGAAGGTTCGACCAATGCCCATATGCTGGTTTTCGGCCAATAATTTTGACTTATGTTCCGACCCAATATCACGTTTTAAACTTTAAATTTACGATTGATCTAGAGGCCAAACTATGACTAAAACGCCCTTGCTTTTAAAAATGCGTTGAGTTTTGACGAAGTTATGGCATTTTGAAGGTTCCACCTATGCCCATATGCTGGTTTTCGGCCAATAATTTTGACTTATGTTCCGACCCAATATCACGTTTTAAACTTTAAATTTACGATTGATCTAGAGGCCAAACTATGATTAACACGCCATTGCTTTTAAATATTTGTTGAGTTTTGACGAAGTTATGGCATTTTGAAGGTTCGACCTATGCCCATATGCTGGCTTTCGGACTATAACTTTGACTTATGTTCCGACCCAATATCAAGTTTTAAACTTTAAATTTACGATTGATCTAGAGGCCAGACTATGACTAAAACGCCCTTGCGTTTGAAAATGCGTTGAGTTTTGACGAAGTTATGCCATTTTGAAGGTTCGACCAATGCCCATATGCTGGTTTTCGGCCAATAATTTTGACTTATGTTCCGACCCAATATCACGTTTTAAACTTTAAATTTACGATTGATCTAGAGGCCAAACTATGATTAAAACGCCTTTGCTTTTAAATATTCGTTGAGTTTTGACGAAGTTATGGCATTTTGAAGGTTCGACCAATGCCCATATGCCGATTTTCGAAATATAATTTTGACTTATGCTCCGACCCAAAATTACGTATTAAGCTTTAATTGTACGATTGATCTAGAGGCCAAACTATGATTAAAACGCCCTGGCTTTTGAAAATGCGTTGAGTTTTGACGAAGTTAAGGCATTTTGAACTTTCGACCTATGCCCATATGCCGATTTTCGAACTATAATTTTGATTTATCTGCCGACCCAAAATCACGTTTTAAAGTTTTAATGTACGATTGTTCTAGAGGACAAACTATGACTAAAACGCCCCTGCTTTTGAAAATGCGTTGAGTTTTGGCGAAGTTATGTCATTTTGAAAGTTCGACCAATGCGCATCTGCCGATTTTCGAACTATAATTTTGACTTATGCTCCGACCCAAAATCACTTTTTAAACTTTTAATGTACGTTTGATCTAAAGGCCAAACTATGAATAAAACGCCCTTGCATTTAAAAATGCGTTGAGTTTTAACGAAGTTATTGCATTTTGAAGGTTCGACCAATGCCCATTTGCTGGTTATCGGACTATATCGTTGATTTATCTTCCGACCCAATATCACGTTTTAAGCTTTAAATTTACGATTGATCTAGAGGCCAAACTATGAATAAAACGCCCTGGCTTTTGAAATGCGTTGAGTTTTGACGAAGTTATGGCATTTTGAAAGTTCGACCAATGCCCATATGCCGATTTTCGAACTATAATTTTGACTTATGTTCCGACCCAAAATCACTTTTTAAACTTTTAATGTACGTTTGATCTAAAGGCCAAACTATGAATAAAACGCCCTTGCATTTAAAAATGCGTTGAGTTTTAACGAAGTTATTGCATTTTGAAGGTTCGACCAATGCCCATTTGCTGGTTATCGGACTATATCGTTGATTTATCTTCCGACCCAATATCACGTTTTAAGCTTTAAATTTACGATTGATCTAGAGGCCAAACTATGAATAAAACGCCCTGGCTTTTGAAATGCGTTGAGTTTTGACGAAGTTATGGCATTTTGAAGGTTCGACCTATGCCCATATGCCGATTTTCGGACTTTCATTTTTACTTATGTTTTGACCCAAAATCACGTTTTCACGTTGGAATAATATCTTATTAATTTTATATTTTCTTGTGATTTCTACCCATATATTACTATATTAATTTTAAACTCAATTTAAAAACAAAAAAATTTATATAATAATGTTATGTTATTTTTACAAACTTAATATAATTTTTATATAACGTGTATTTAAACCATATTTCGTTTGGGGAAGAAAATAAAATTGTAAAATTGAATTTTAAATTTTATAACGAAAATATCTATATGCCTTTGATCGAATTTTATATATTTACATAAATTATATACTATTTATGTATTTTTTTGTGCGCTTCATATATTTATCTATATATATATATACATATATATATATATATCTACTTACTTTACTTATATTTTTATATGGCTCCTCACAACATTCCAACCAAAGTTGATTACTGTGACTTTTTTAATTGTTGAAGATATGTGGAAAGATATACATGCATATATACATATGCATATACATATATGTATGTACATATACAACATCTTTTTTATTTATATTTTTAATTTTATTTTTGTTATACCTATACATATGTATATTAGGCATTCCTACTCATATTATGTTTCGTATTAATTTTTTGGTTGTCCGTTACTAATCAGCGATTAATTTAATCGTGGATTCAACCTGAATTGAGTGCACGTGGCTTGGGCCACGTGCGTAAAGTTGAGGGTAAGTACATGTATTTAGCGAGGAGGTTGCTAACGATTTTGATTTTGATTTTTCTGCTGCCATTGTTGCATGCCCAATCATTTTACTTAACGACACTAGCAGACGTTGGGCAAAAATTGTCCATCCCTTAAGGTAATGTGTGAAAAATATTTGTTTAATAATTTGATTCACCGTTCAGATCAAGAACAAAGGGGAGCCAGGAAACACACGTGCACTTAAAGCAATATTTCACCAAAGGTGAGACGACTTAAATTCTAATCGCTGTTTGTTGTCCAAAATAAACACAAACACACAGACAAAGGGGATAATAGCGAAATCTTTTCCAACCACATTCTAGCACAATTCCAATTCTCGGCTGACTTAGACATCTATTCGAGATGTTTTTTATTTTCGCTAGAAATTTGCAAATCCTAACAAACAACATAAATTGAAAAAATTATTTTTTAAAATTTCAGATGCTTATCAAATTTATGTAGACATTAAGAATTATCTCCGACAACTTTAAGTATACATTCTTAACCCATGACCATTAGGACTATTATGGGTGGATAGCTGAAATTAGAAAATTATATTTTTATACCCTGAACCCATTAAAAATGGGTAAAAGGGGTATAATGGTTTTGTGCAAATGTATGTAACAGGCAGAAGGAAGCATCTCCGACCCCATAAAGTATATATATTCTTGATCAAGATCAATAGCCGAGTCGATATAGCCCTGTCCGTCTATCTGTCCGTCTGTATGAACACGCGGATCTCAGAGACTATAAGAGCTAGAGAATATAAGATATTTGGAATATAAGATCTCGTATACCAGGCGCACATCAAGTTTGCTTTATTTTATCGATAACTGCCTCAGTTTCTGAATTATCGATACATTTAGATTTCCGATAGCAGTAAATTCCACATATCTCTCACAATTTAATGGATACAGTCACCAATTTTGGTTAGTAGGTTGTTGGCGAGGTCCTTGAAAGATCGGCATGTGCCACGCCCACCTCCGACGCCCCCATCACCCCCGCCCCTAAAATTTTCAAATGGCTATATCTTCCGCAGTTTTTGAGTAGGGAACGTCAAATTTGGTAGGTATATTACTGGTAACAAATTTGTGGTGCCACGCCCACACCTGCGCCTGTAATCGACAATTCCGATTGTAAATCGATAACTCCGTATATCTCCGAACATTTTAAAGATAGAGTAACCAAACTTGGAAGGTAATTTGCTGGTAACCAATTTTTGGACCACGCCCACATTAGCCGCCCCCAGGAACTTCGTCCCTAGAAATTTAAAATGCGCATATCTGCCGTAATTTGCAAGCTAGAGTCGCAAAATGTTGAAGGTATGTTACTGGTAACTCCCCCAAAGATCGATAAAAAAAATTGGTTGGCCACGCCCACTCCACCTACCTAAACCGATACACCTGTTGGTGTAAATCGATAAACCCATATATCTCACGCAATTTGAAAACTTAAGTCACCAAATTTTAATGGTATATTGCTAGTAACACCCTTCATAAATGTGGAAAAAAAATTTTGGACTACGCCCACTCCCGCCCACGATAAATGCCCTCCCGCAATTCAAGAGCTACAGTTACCAAACTTAGAAGGTATATTACTAAGATCGGGCCACGTCCACTCCGGCCCCCAAAAACTATAAACCAATAATGCATTTAAAGCTTGGTTCAGGGTATATGGTAGTCGAGCTCACTCGACTACAGCGTTCTTACTTGAGATGTGAATTTGTTGGCAGCTCTGAAAGATATAAAAGTATCGGTCAATAAATATGTATCCAATATCTAAGGTAATTTACCTTACAAATTTGGTAAGTGTAGTTCGAGTTGATGATGGCGGCAGGAGTGGACTCGTTCTCGATTTAATAAGCAATGATTGAAATTTCATAACTCCGGTCTTTAATTTTTGGGAAACATATTGTCGATATCGATATTTACTTTAAAGTGTAAAAAATTGTCATCAAATTTAAAAAATCATATAGAAAATTAGAAACACTTAATTGTTTTTAGAAAAAAATATTGTTTTGGAAAAAAAAATTAATAAATCTTTTTTGTAATAAAATTGATAAGGCATTCCTGCATGATGTCAATAGGAGTAATTCGGATCACAGGGTCGTCTGCCAGAGGGAAGATTCCGAACCGAACGTCTTTCGATGTAGACATGACTGAAACTGATGTGCATTGAGTACTCTGAAAGATCTGTCAGTCTGAATGATTTGGAATAACTAGCATCTGTGGATTGGTAATTTTTTTTTTAAATTATAGAGCAATCCTAAGTGTCAGCATCTGTCTAATGCCTTACCGTCCGACTCCTTCGCATGGAATCCTTACAGGGTGAAGTTACCAGCTTAGTCTAGTCGCTTGTGTGTGCCGTGCCAGAGACGCGCCTTAAAGTATCGATGAGTCTTCGTAAAATGATTTGATCGAATGATAGAGCGCGAGCTCATCTGATTTAATTTGTATATATATGTATATATATACATATACATATGCAATAAGACATTGCGAAGAAGCAATTTGATAGAGTGTTTAGACAATTAATGGTCGTCTGGAGCTTTTTTGTTTTAGAAGTCATCATTGACCACATGATGTTAAGTCGTTCTTCAGATTGGTCGCGAAATCTTAAGCCATGCCCTGAGTAGATCCGGTTTCGGAATAGAAATTTAAAGCTTTCGCCTGCGAAAACCCCTTCAAAACTTTCTTTTCTCTTTTGAATATTAGTATTCGATCCATTGACGTATCAATGGTCTATATATCCCCATTTGCAAATTAGTGCAAAATTTTTTCCGAAATCGGAAACGGAATTAGCTCTTTTGCATTCTGCATAGTGCAAGCGTTCTGGTTTAGATTAAAAGGTATGGAAAAAGACCTCGCCGAAAAGCTTTTACACAGTTTTTACATAATTTTAAATATCGATTAAAAGAAAACCGAAAACCTATTTACCATACATTTTTAGATTTAAAATAAGCTTAGCATGATTAGTTGCTTACTAGCATCCTTAAATTTAAATAAATAAATTAAAAAATAATTTAATTATAGTGCAACAAAAACATTTTGTGACTCAGAAAAATTACCATAAAAAATGTTAAATGTTTCGTTTCGAAAATAGTAAGAAAAAACATATGAAAACAGTTTAGAAGAAGTTAAGTTTAGTTTAGAAACAAAAAAAGATATTCATTCAAAATCTCCTTGTTAGGATTATCAAGAAATATGCTGTGCAGGTGGATTACTGCTCAGAGGTTAACAAAATTTAGATAATATATTTGTTCGATATTATAATAAATGTTTTGTTTAAATATAATGCGCATAATAAATAGCAATTACTAGGTCTATCGACTGTTAGATCCTGTATCAGCTATAGTTATTTATAGATATTTATTTGTAAATATAATACATATTATTGTTTCGATGTCTCTGAGATCGAATCGATCATTGCTTGACCGACTGACTGTACAAATATGGGATTACAGCGGCCTCCTTTTTTATTTTTGAAGATTTTGAATGGGTATTGGATATAGAAATTATTCCCATCCAGTCGAACGGATGAATTGGAATTCAAGCACTCAGCACGATATGATTTTTCAGTCGAATGATTTTTTAAGCTGCGATCTTCGAACAAATTAAAATAAGCAGAAAGAGCAATCGGAAAGCATAAAAGCCACCCCTAAAAAATAATAAAAGGCTCAAACAGTATAAATATATGTAATAATATATATAATAGCAATTTAAGTATCTTTAACAATTCCTTTTAGCTATATGCCATAATTGAGAGTGCGCTAGCGGACAGTTAAACGAACAAAGGATACCCTGTACCCATAAAAAGAAGAGTGTGTGTTTAGTAATAGTATTAAAAATAGTAGCGACGGTGGTGCATTTTTTTGAGTGTGGAGTTGAACAAATCATATTTTGAACGGGTCTTTATTAATAATCGGTAGAGGATAGATATCTTAAATCCTTCATCAAACAAAAATTTTGATTAGTCTCAGCATATTCTTATTGCAAAAAAAATACTGTAAAGATTAATCTAAAATTATACAAATATACCATCTTCCAAGTAACTGATTTCTCTTGAAGTATTGGGATCAAAAAATTAGTATCGCGTTCAGCTCTAGTTCTTCTGATGGACGTCGTTGTAATTTTATTGGCAATTGGTTGGGAATTTTTTAATGCGAGCACAAAGTTTGCTGTTCTGTTGTAAATAATGTGGTTGGTTTTCATTTTCATTGCATTGATTTCCTGCTGTTTCAAATTAGTTTTTGTCGCTTGACAAATGCGTAATTCACTTTCATTTTTTTTTTTTGTGCAGTCCCTTGGAAGCCCTTGAAGCTACATTTGTATTAAGCTTTTGAATAGTTTGATCCGCTATAAATACTAAGTAGTGTTAGTCAACTGTTTGACTACCATTATAAAAAAAATTACAGCTTTAGAAATTAGATTAATATTCTGAACCGATTGTCATGCTGGTTATGGACTGGTTCTGTATAGTGGATATCCTCACAGAATTAAAAGCATGCAAAAGTTTCAAGAGCAAAGTCCAATTACCTCCTTTAAAAACTAAGAAATTTCCCTTTCACTCGTTTTTAAGTACTAACTTCCCTTCTACTTTTCAGTTAGATCGAAACATCGTTGGATATCAAATATAATGTAGTTTTTCGACACTTTCTGACGATTATCCTATAGAATGTGGATGCCAGTTCGACGTTAATTATAATAAATATAAAAGTAAAATATGAGCTCCAGAGTATGGAAAAACATTGTAGTTAATAATTTTGTTTTTTTTTTTTTTAAATTAATAAAATGGCTATCATAAAATATGCACATATATTTATAATTTATGTAATGTTTATTATTTAATTTAATAATAAATAGCTCTCTCGTTTCCCTTAAACCAAGAGCATTGCCTCTGCGGTATTTATTAGAGAAGTGGAGAAAGGGGAGAAACTTACTATATCTTTACATAAAAAGTAACTTACCATTAAATTAAATAAGCTTAGGTAAATTGAACCTGCTTGTCGAGTTCCTTCGATAAAAAAATAACTCATATTTCTAATGCCATCAATAGAAAGCTCGATTTTGAAAATGTTTTCACAAATGAAAAAGATATAATGCAAATCAAAAATGTTTCATTATATACAATTTTTGTCTCATTCCGAGAGATGATTATAATTTTTATTCAAAATATAATAACTGATATAAGAACATTATGCAGAGAAAGATAGACTGGTTAGCTCGACCGGTGATTAATGATGATAGGGAATATATTTACTTGATTGAGTCTGCTATTTACATATTTATTTATTTACTCGAAATCGTCAATTTCAAAATTCATGTACAGTTGAGTCATATTGTCAGCCGACTTAAATATATATAAATTAAATTGCTATAATAACTTAAGCTTATTGCTAAACACAAAGGATTATATTTATTTGTTTAATATGAATTAAAAAGGATTTAACAAACTACAAATTAAAAAAAAAAATGTATTTTAAACTTTTTATCCCGGGAATAACATTTTCGCATTCATTTGTGGCTTCGCATCTTAAAAATTTAAAAGTTCAATGCTTATAAAAGTCTTTTAATTTTATTAAATTGAATTTATTTATTTATATATATTAAATTTATATTTTTATATTTATTGTGTGTATACTTTACCATTTTATTTATATATTTTTTTTTAGTTTTTCTTTCTGATATTAGTTGACATCAAATAAATAAATATATTAATCTGATGAGCCCTGCTGCAAATATTTATTGTCTACGCTTCACGTCGGTGTTCTCAATGGATCGCTGATGTTGCAGCTGATGCTTAACTGTGTGTTGCAGCAGGCTCTCAGAATATGGTTGCATCTCATCTGGGATCAATCTTTTGTGGTTGTCCTGCGCAAATTGTACCCCTGTGGTTGTGAAAAGTGTTGACTCAGCGCACGTGTCGATGAGCAATGCGGGCGTTTTGATTGAATTGGTTCGCTCTGGTTATGGTTGGGACAAAATTCTGTAAGAGCTTAATCAAAATTTTGATTGCCGATTGGTTATTGTCTATCAATGCAAGCCACAAACTAAAATACCTCAAAATCCGGTCGTTATCACAGTAGTTTCATTTTGGGCAACAAGATTGTGTTAAATTAAATCCAATTTATTAAGACACATTTTTATCGGAAATGCAACTTTAAGCCAAAGCATAAAATGGTTTGAAATTGAAATTTAAATAATTAAACATAATTAAACTATAATTGTACGGTCCTTGCAACTTCCTTAATGAATTTTGAATCTCGTGTTCGTTTATCTAGATAAATATTTATTTGTTAATGGACCATATGATTTCTCATTCGGATCTATCTAGTCTGGTGTTCAAAATATTGCAACAAAATTACAGATATTTCAGAACATCACTAAATAAGTTTGACAAAATTATTAAAAATAATTGTTTGAATTAGGAATTTTGAAGGAAAATAAAAGTTATCATATACAGACAAATAATTATAATTCAAATGATAATAGCTTGTTATTAATAATGTCTCTAAAATTGTTAAGTAGATTTTATAATTGAAAGCATATGAAATATCTATAAAAAAAATCTTTCTCTTTAACTTAAAAATCAATTTTTATAGCTTAGAGAAGAAATAGTATAAAGTAAATAAACATACTCTAAGCTTCATCAAGAACCTATATACCTTATGCCGTCTAAGACCTTTTTAATATTATCTAAATGGTTAATACAAGAGAGATCTGAGCAGATCTTCTTACCTGTCAAATATAAATTTCAATATACATATAAAGTCAACCTCGTCAAAGAACACCACTCTGTTGGTTCTTACGATACCCAAAATTTCATTTTTCTGGTTTTTAGGCAGAAGCTGTTTTATGCAGGTTAAGATTATTGCTTTAATATTGTGCTTTAAATCAAGTTAATATGTACTAATCGCGAGTGCCCGACGGGGAGTTAACCTATTAAAAATATTAAATTGCAAAATATGTTCTAGCTCTCATATATTTTTTTAAGCAGCCGAAATAGTGATTCACAAAACTAAAGCGTCAATTATTAAAAATTAGTAAGAATGTAATAAGCAAGAGTGGTTACCTTACTAAATATTTCTATGTACGCATGTAAATAGGTATGTATGAAACTGTGGCATTTGCAAATGAAATATATTTGCATGTGGTAAACGAGAACTCATAATTCAAAAATGTGTATTTTCCAGACTGGCTAACGCACTTGATACGGTGAAATCGGTTCTGCTATTGGTGCTCGTTAAAAACACATATAAAAACACATATAAATCGTGACCTTTTAACCATTTACAATGGGTTCTGGGTAAACAAATCATGGCTTGCGACAAATTCGTGCCAACAATAACACTTTTTTTTTATATACCTACGCACATTTATAGATTTTAAGCACAAGTGGATAGTCTAGAACTACATATGTACATATATATTTCTGATCGCCTCGCAAACATTCATGGGTGCATTTTCATGCTGCTCGACTGGTGCTTATATACAAGCAATGTTTACTGTGTGGTCCGATTCGAAAATTCGATTCTTTATAAATTCTTGTTTTACTTACAGGAAATTTTCTAGGTTTAAAAAATTAAAAAAAAAATACATTTGTTGATCGAATCAAAAACATTTTCCCACCTTGATGTTAAATTTTTTAAAAACTAATTGGCGTAAATTGTAAAAATAGCTTGACAACAAATTTTCTTTCCAACGCAAGGCCCAACTTTTTATAATACAAATCATATTTGTTTCAATCCCATCGAATACATTGTCATTTTATTGTTATTCTGATTTAATATCAGTACGAACAAATACGGAAATGCAAATTTGCATGCCGTCGCATCATTTGCTGTCAAAACATGCCATACTCTTCTACAAGTCGAAATAATATCTTTTGCTGGAAATTAACGAAATGTTACTAACAAAACATTTCTTTGAACTGTGCTTTTGTTAGAAAAAATCACCCCAAATACAACTTTATAATATTAAGTTACATCAATCGATGAAGTACATCCCACAGTACGAATACTTTTACAGTCACTTTTCTGATAGTGTCCCTCTCATTTTTTCATTAATACAGTGCACATTTATTTTGAAAAGTGTTTAAATTACCTTTCCAATAAGACCTGTATATTTATGTCTGGCTAGCATAAAAAAGCTTCTGGAAAATGCTACAATTATGAATAAACAGTGGTTTCGTTTGTTTTAATTAAATGTAAATTGCTATTGAGTTAAAAGACCAAAACCACAATTAAGTCAGATGATAAGGAGAAATTAACCTGTGCAAAGTGCTTCGTGGCTCTTAGAGTTTGGACTGTGAGTTGATCAATCTGACTGACTGTAAGAAGTAGTACACAATTAAATGCAGTTAAGTAGTCACTTAAATGCACCTTCGACCGAAACATTTTTTTTTTTGCACACGATTTTTGCATTGAAAACAATGAAGAAAGCATGAATCGAGAGTGGCAGACCCGGTTCGCAACCCTTACGTAGACCCCATGTTATTAATATAGACATTATAATACAGACAGTGGTTGTTAATAGTTGAGAAGCACTTTCTAACTCTTGATTGCTAGAACTTTAAGTTGTTGTTTAATGTGTCCTGTAACAAAAATCAGGCTCAATAAGAGATTTTCTTGAGATGTATCGAAAAAGTATAATTCGGAGTTTTTTCAAAAATGTTCAAACAATTTATTATAGAAGGTCCTTTATAGTATTGTCTGAGATCGATTATAAGAACGAATATATAAAACCAGCTAATATGATATTTATAAAAGCCAATTTGTAATGTTGTTTGTATAAGCTGAAATATCGAATACCGTGTACATAAATATATTTATGTAGGTATTTATTGGACTTATGGTAATGGGTGAATTTAATTTAGTTCAATTAGAAGAGAGTCATGTTTTGTTCTTGAACGTTTTTTTTCTATTTTAGCATTGCTGTCAACGCTACGTTTTATCTGTTTTCATTAATTAAACTTAGCGCAGCGTAGCGGCTTGATAAATCTCTATGTAAATATAATACTGAATGTACACGAATATGTGTGTGCCCCAAAATGTTTTACTTAACAATCGGAGCAGCCTCGCACAATGGGCGGTATTCTGCCATTCAGAGGGGTGGAGCATAAGTGAAGCAACCGTGTGTAAAGACCTGTGATTGGTCAATTCCGAGCTACGCCCCCTCACGACTTGCAACGTTGCAGGCAAATATGAGGGTATGAAATAGAAACATCGGGCATGAGCACACAATATATGGTAGTGTGCGAGTCCTACCTAATTTAATGTATACCAACAGGAGGAAAATGTAAATACATATATATTTATATATATATAAATATATATATATATATATGTGTGTGTGTATATAAGCCTAAAAATCATTCCAAACCAATTTTGTTATTATTTAAATTCACTGAGGAGGAGAGCAATGCATAATTCTAGCCCTTATTATTTCTAGACTATTTATTATGCAATTTTTGGCTAGTGTTTAACGTGTTAATTCAAATCGTTTAATTTAATGTGCATTCATATTGTAAAACAATAGCTCAAAAGCCAATTACTAGTAATTAAAAGCATTCATTTTTACTTTAAATTAGTTTTTTGTACCGTGATTTTTTAAAACATTTTTTATACCCATGCAGAAAAGTTCATATCTGTTGTTTAATATAGCCAGGTTGTGTTTTTCATTGCAAACTCATCTCTCAACTCTCAATTTTAAGACCAGCTTGATAAGCGAGCTGATGCACTTGCCATATATATATTTTCTATGTGAAAAATAGTATTTAAAATACCACTTAACCCATTAGGAAATATATTATTTATCAGTATTGTTGTTGTTGTATTATAATCCGACTATAAGATATACTAGTGTTATAAAATAATCAACGTAGTTTTGTATACTGGGTTAAGCAGTTTTCTAAGAATTCTTCGTCGCTTTTATATTTTAACATTTAAAATGTTTTTTGGCAAACTGTGATAGATAATGTTACATTAGATTAACTTATTGGAGATATCTCCATTATTGGCTATTATGAATACACATTTGTATATATTTTATATGTAAGCATCGTCTGCAGTTTTTATGCCATATTGATTAACCTTTTGCAGTTGATCAATATTATGTATTATTTTTTTTTTTAATTTTGTTGTACTTAACCTTTTTAGTTTAATTTTATATGATTTATTATATCAGTCATTTCACACAATTCAGTAAGTCATATTTACATATATCCATCCTTTGAAAATTTCGTATATCGCTTTTGCAATGTGGTGGGTTTGCAAGGGTATCTAGTTCTCGGCTAAGAAAGCTGTTCTTTGTTGCATATACAAAAAGAAATAAAACAACTTACGTATCTTGGAGACTATGAGAGGTACAGACAAATAATAAAAGCTGTCGCAGTACAAGTTTAATTTTTATTGCCGTTTGCCCGGTATCGATTTCCCACCCCGATTTGTGCGCATATCTTGAAGGAATATGAGGGCTAGAAGCATACAAATATGCATGGCCTAAAGCTGTCAATGCAGCTGTGTTTTTTAATGACTAAAAATTCAGCATCTTTATTTATTATAAATTTTCTATAATGGGTAGCATTCGTCAAATGGTCTGCCAATTTCAACATGCACACGTTGCATTCGAAAATTGGGCAATTTCATCCGAGGTGGATGAAGTTCTCCCTTCGGCGTGTTTTGCAAATTTTACATCGTTATGTATGCCTGTGTGAGAAAAAAATGTAGACTTAGCAGCTCAGTTCTGGCTCTGCAAATAATGGACACTTCGAGAGGGGCGAATACGTGGAAATAGTTATACTTATTTAGATTATGGTTTACCCAACAACTCCATCGAAAAAAGCTTCCAAGTTTCCGTCGGTTTTGAGTTGATTCTTTTCTTGTTCTGCAACCAAATTATTTCTGAGTTACAATGGGTGCCTCAATATGTTGCTCAGAAACTGTAGCAACAAATAAAATCTCTCTATTGGAAAGCTATGTATTTGTTTGTAAATTTGTTAAACTTTTTCAGAGAAGAGTTGTCTCAATAGTCGATTGGACTAATTTCCTTTTTTAAAGCACAAGCTATATTTATACTATTATACCAAACAGGTATAATTATACTATTATACCAAAAAGGTATAATAGTATATTGGTTTTGTTCAATGTCTGTCATGCTGTCTGTCCGTCCGTCCGTCTGTCCGTCTGTCCGTCCGTATGAACGCGCGTTCCTCCGACACCCTTAGAGATAGAGACTTGAAACTTGGAAAGTATACTGGAAAGTACCCTCAAAAGTTAAAGTGTCTTGGGTTTGGTCCTACGTCCACTAGGGAGCTAGAAAACCGCGATAATCGTTTTTAGCAAATCGATAAGTCCACATATCTCTTATAATTTATTAGACAGTCACCAATTTTGGTTGGTAGGTTGTTGGCGAGGTCCTTGAAAGATCGGCAAGTGCCACACCCACCTCCGACGCCCCCATCACACCCGCCCTAAACAATTTTGAAATGGCTATATCTTCCGCAGTTTTTGAGTAGGGAACGTCAAATTTGGTAGGTATATTACTAGTAGTCGCCTTTAAGAACCGATAACAAATTTGTGGTGCCACGCCCACACCTGCGCCTATAATCGACAATTCCGATTGTAAATCGATAACTCCGGATATCTCCCAACATTTTAAAGATAGAATAAACAAACTTGGAAGGTAATTTGCTGGTAACCTCCTCCAAGGATTGTCATATCAATTTTTGGACCACGCCCACAACCGCCACCACCAGGAACTTCGTCCCTATAAATTTAAAGTGTGCATATCTGCCGTAATTTGCAAGCTAGAGTATGCTACTGGTAACTCCCCCAAAGATCGATAAAAAATATTGGATGGCCACGCCCACTCCACCTACCTAAACCGATACACCTATTGGTGTAAATCGATAAGCCCATATATCTCACGCAATCTGAAAACTTAAGTCACCAAATTTTAATGGTATATTGCTAGTAACACCCTTCATAAATATGGAAAAAAAAAATTTGGGCCACGCCCACTCCCGCTCACAAAAAACGATAAATGCCTGTATCTCCCGCAGTTTAAGAGCTACAGTTACCAAACTTAGAAGATATCTTACTAAGATCGAACTCCAAAATTTTTTGGGCCACGCCCACTCCCGCCCCCATATCCACCGCAATTCAAGTAAGGGTAGGAATATTATTAGGAAACTTCTCTAAAATTTTTTTGGGCAACGCCTACTCCCGCCCCTAAAATCTCGAAAAGCCCGTATATCCGGAATTTAAGTCCCGTGTAATTCTGCTCACCGGGTTTTAAAGCCACGCAAATCATATACATATTTATTAGTAGAGAATTAACAAAATGTGTTCCCATCCAAAAAGGCAAACTTGGACAGTATTTCTTGACTGCACACAAATTATGGTATTATAGTATTTCGCTGTCAGTTACGTCCGACTGCAACGTTCTATCTTGTTTTAAATTAAAAATTCTCGAACTAAATTACATAAAAATGTTTAGAATCTTAAATCTTTTATTATGATTATTTTTACATGTTTAATTAATTTTAAATCATGTATTTGCTCTGTCGACATAAAATATATTAATTAATATAAAATAATACATATAGTTTCTTATTTTAACTCTAAATTTGAAATTTTGAAATTAAAAAAAAATATTTAAATTAAGCATAAATTTAAAATGTAATGAATCACAGATAAGCCAATTCTGTAGTTCATTTTGTTTCTTTAGATTATTCGCCAGCATTGCTTTTTTTATCTTTAAAAAAAGGAATTATATGGAAGCTTTATTTACTTAATATTTACCGATTATGCGAATTCTCATCGTTCGCTCCATTTAGGTAAATGGCTTTCGATGCGGACAGTAAATTGTAGTTGGTATCCCTCGCACTCCACTTTTTGCAATATAAATATTAAACAAGAGAGAACGTTGCAGTCAGAAGTAACCGACAGCGAAATACTATGATACCATAATTTGTGTGCAGCCAAGAAATACTGTCCAAGTTTTCGAGATTTTGGGGACGGCAGTGGTGGTTGAAAAAAATTAAAGAGAAGATTCCAAATAATATTCCTCCTAGTTTGCAAACTGTAGCTGTTAAATTGCAGGAGATATGGGTATTTAAGTTTTCTAAGGCCGGTATATGGGCAAAGGTCGAACCTTTAAAATGCCATAACTTCGTCAGAACTCAACGCATTTTCAAAAGCAAGGGCGTTTTATTCATAGTTTGGCCTCTAAAACAATCGTATACTTAAAGCTGGCAGCACAAATCGTTATCGGTGACTATCAGTTTGACGTTCCCATCTCAAAAACTGCGGATGTAGCCGTTTAAAAGTTTTATGGGCGGGGGATTGGTGGTGTCGGAGGTGGGCGAGGCATATGTCGATCTGTGTTGGACATCGCTAACAACCAACCAACCAGAATTGGTGACTTTATCGATTTGCGAAAATCGATTTTATCGATTTTCTAGCTCCCTAGTGGACTTAGGACCTTGCCGCTTTAACTTATGAGGGTAATTTCAAGTATATGCTCCAAGTTTCAAGTCTCTATCTGTAAGGCTGTCGAAGAAACCTGCGTTCATACAAACGGACAGACGGACAGACCGCATGACTAAAATTGCAGAAACCGAATATACTATTATAACTACGGTATCATAGTATAAGAAATCACAATCTCATCATAGAAAAAAATGGGTGCTCTACTTCAAACAGATCCGTTTAACGTTTTGCTTAACGGTTTCGGTATGTCTGCTTTAGTAAGTCTGCTTATTTGCGTTCCGCTTTTGCTCTCTTTCCTATCAAACTGGTATTACACTTAGAAAACAGATCGACATACATACATAACCTACTTGTCTATTAGCCCTTATATTTTTAATTTATTATAATTAGAAATGCATGCCCTAAATCGATAATCCCACAAATATGGAGTTTTAATTTGTTGTATTTAAATTTATTGGCTCGGCTTTTTTATTTGACTTCAGATGTCGTCTGAATTAAAGATAGAAAAGTCACTATATAATGGAAACACACTATACTTGCAATCAAAAGGTCGCGGTTTCGAAAAGCCTAAAATCTGTTTCAAATTGATTTATTTGAATTTTTTTATAAATTATCTCGAATTTTTAAAATCTTAAAATGCTAATGTTTATTAATAATTTTACAAAATTCAATTTCAGAGAATTGTATCCTGAAATTAAGAATAGAAAAGTTTGGGTTTCAGATATATATATATATATTCTGCATAATAAGCTGAGTTACCCTTTGCGCTAAAAGTATGGCAGATTTCTAAAATTCAGAACGATTCTGCTGTTAACTGCAAGGATTTTAGTTTTAGGTTAACGTCAAACTGAAAGTGGAGAATCTTTAGTTAGAAAGATAAATACGTGATACGTCAGTTTGTCATGCACACGTCAAAGTGTCAATTACAGATTGTTGTTTCAAGGACATGAACAACAAAAACATTTTAGCCGCTGGGTCTGCATAGAATAGTCTGTTCAAGTGGTACATGTTATTTTTATTATTTTCATAAGAAGGCGTTAATATATTATTTTTAGCTCATATTTTTATACTACGATATCGAAGGTATAAAACTATATATTGGTTTTGTGCAATGCAAAGTAACTTATTTCGACACCCTTAGAGATATACACTTGAAACATGGAACATACACTTGAAAGTGCTACGAATAGATAAAGTGTTAAGATTGGAGTCCCACGTCAACTGGGGAGCTGGAAAATAGATAAAATCGATATTCGAAAATTGATAAAGCCACATATCTCCTACAGTGTGATGGCTACAGTCAACAATTTTGTCGGTGTCCTATAAAGATCGATAATGGCTATATCAGCACATAAAAATCGTAAATGGCTATATCTTCCACAACTTTTGAGTAAAAGCCATCTACAATCTTAAAGATAGTGAGACAAAGGGTTAAAATTTGCCACCAGGAGTCATGAAATCGACACACAAATTTACAGGTCTAATTCATTTTTACGCATATGAATTTTATAAATAAAATTTTTAAGTCGTTCGGGTGAAAATAAACTTTTGCCAATAAAACTCTTCGATACCCAGAACAACTTTGTATGTGTACTGGTTTCAAAATATGCTTACTGTGCTTAATATTTTGTACCTTTAAATCAATGTATCAAACATTTTTTTATTCCTAAAGAAAGTTAAGAAGGCTCCGTTTATACTTATAATAGCCTCTGAAATTTCAAATATTCAAATAATTCACTCTATTGAAATTATTTATATTGACTGAGAGAATTAATTTTATTTAAAATGTGAAAATATAAATACATTTTTTTTTCATTGGATAATATTTTATTTGTCAATAGGATTGTATTTCCCAAGAATTATATTCCTTTTCACACCGGAGTTGAGCTACTCAAATCTCAGTTTCATTATTAATTTAAACATCAATGAATTTATCTAATTATCTGTTGCCGACAATGTATTGGAAAAATGTACGGTGCATAACAACATCCGTTGCTAGTAAATTTAGTCTGGAAATCTTAGTAAACAAAAAGACTTTTCATACTTATCACAAAAATAGTTTAAAATCTTCAAAGCAGACTGAAGATGTAAATAAACGTATGTATCTCTTCGGCTACCTTCAGAAATGAAAAAAAAAAATGTTAATAAATGGTAGTCCAATGCATATATAATATTGTTTCAAAATATTATAAAAATTACCAGCCATGTGGGATCTGATCAGCATAATTTTATTTTATTTATTTAGTGAAGGCCATTTTTCATCAATGAATGTCGACCAGCTGAAGAAATTCAAAACTTGCAATTGAAATTGAGCTTTGTGAGTGTATTTAATAATTGTTTACAAAGAGCTTTAAAAATGTGATTACAGCCAATTGGACGAGCATTTATTATTCACATATTCAAGATTGACCCCATATTGTGCACTCCGTGGGGTGGATTTAACGACGAAAAGGGAAACACGTTTCGAATGAAATTTCACAGAGATCTCTTAAATAAATCTAACTTCAACTCAGTGGTGCGGCGACTTTTTTAAAGTCTCCCCAATATCATAAATGTCAAAATAATACGCAATCAGCAATCGCCTGCTTAGAAATTTAAGTATTTTGGAATCAAGACATCATGAACATATATATTTATGTATATATATATATATATATATAACATGTATAATTAATTATATTTTCAATACTAAAATGTCTCGCGGGAAAAAATGTAGACGCGTAAAATTATATTATTCCACAGGTTCAGAGATTTGCAAATATTTTCTTTATTGTTTGTCTCCTTCTTTATCTTTATCTCTTTCCCTCTTCTAAACGTTCGTTATTTTTTGTTACTAAGCTACTGTCCAATCCTTTCAATAAATATACATTTTTTAATTTAATACATATTTTCACTTTAGTAGAATTTAATATGACTTTTGAATAATTTAATTCGTTATTTGAATTTAAATTAAATTTTATATCATTACTTGTTGCATTTTCTAATAGATGTATATATAAATTAAAGTTGTCTGTTCATAATGAAATTGTGTTCTTTTTAAATACATAATTTCTAAAGATTAATTGCTATTTTAATTATTTTATTTGTATTCCGTGTAATTATGCCAAAAGTGATCGGAATAGATAAAATGGAATGTTGCCGAAAATATAATTCTTATTACTTAGATTTTTAAATATAAATGTATTAAGAATCGTACTGATTAATCATATTGAGATCATAAGGTGCAAGAAATTATAGTATGAATGATAATAATGATGATAAATGATTGAATTGTTTATCTATCCATCCAATAACTTAAAGAGCTATACACTTAACAATTATATACCTTATTACCTTTTTCTATATATAATTTTATATTGTTTTGTTTACTTATATGTATGTTACCGAAAGGATCTGAAATGATATTAAAACATATTTTTTTCCACTAACTCATTTTTTGAGTATTAAAATATCCAAGCATTGAGAAACAGCTAAATTTATTGATTTATGATTTTCATGTAAAGGTTTTGTAAGCAAAGCATTTGTTTTAACAAATACACTAATTACGAACTGAGTAATTCAAAATATGTTTGAATTAAATTTGTTATAAGGTTTCTATAAATTTAACATTTAATACCAAATGCAATCAATGGAAAATTGCATGAATTTCATTACTTTGTGTTTTCAAGCCGCTTATAACATATTGATAGCAAAATAATGTCGCTTTATTGCTAAATATGTGAATTTTATTTAATAATTACGATATGCTATTTAATACCATATATTCGCAATATACGAATGGTGAATCTAAATATATATTTAGTTTATATATAAATTATGAATATGACAGAGTGTTAAGTGTATATTTTATTTAAGATACTTCACGTTCTTTTTTTATCAATGACATTACAAAAATACTGTCAACCCAGACCCATCAAAAATTTCTACACGATTTCGAGTTGGTACTTTGAAGAGTGAAGAGTGCGTGGACGCATTGTTGCGTTGTGTGAAAATACAAGCTTAGCAAGCAATTCTATTGTTCGGCTGTGAGGGGAAATTTACCAATTTAAGAATGCATTTAACATTCCTAAACTAATTCCAGATATGCGACCTCAAGCAGAATGGGGGTTGAAACACACACTCACTTTCCATTGGTCAACACACGCCGAAGAGTGACGCAGCAAAGAATGTTGTAATAGCTATGTCTTTCCCTTTCTTGCGCATTGGTCTGCACGTTGCGTTCTAAAGTGTGACTGAGACAAGTATGCACAAAAAGTGGGCTGGCAATATTTTGAACCGTCCAAAAGCCAGTTAGCTGTGAATGGAATTCCAACCCAGCGTTGTTTCGCTGATCTCTTATTGGTTGGTATCGTTGAAATGAATAGGCAATATTTTGATGTTTGTTTTGTTCAACGAAGTGTGTAGCCAGTACCAACAGTACACAGTTATCGTTAATAGGAAAAACTTATTCGAGGGCTATCCAGAAGCCATCTGAGGAGTACTCGTCAGTACTGTTCAGACCTCTTATTTCATTTGACGGAATCGTGTCGAGTGGATATTCATAATAAATTCACTGACGTGGGCTTATATGTCTTTAAATTTACATACTATACATATATTGTGCAGCAGAAAACAAAAATTGTGTGTTACATATTCTAGTGCTTTATCAAAATAAAATAATGGCCCTAAAATATTACTTACGGCTTAGCCAATGCTGGTGCTAAGATAACTTAATGCCAAAAAGCTTCACATTAGTTTAATCATTGCAAATAATAATCAAGTGACAAACAATCGATTCTTAAACGAAACCAATTATTTTTAAAAGTGCACCAAAAATGAGTCAAGTAAGAATTATTATGAAAACATTACCAAATATTATTTGACTATGGATAACGTAAAGTTTTATTAGTTTTTATTATTTACGCTTGCAATGTTAATTCAATCTAAAGACCAAGAAGTGATAAATTACACACATTTGACTAATATTAATTACATACGTGTAATTAAATAGTATGATGTAACCTACGCATCGACTTGGAGATACCCTATAATCTGCTGTATTCTGCCTGTTATAAGCATTCGGACAACGTTACGAGACAAAAACTTCTGGGTATAAATTTATGCATTTTTTGTGTATTATATTTACAAAATTCATTATAATTTATGGTGTCACCGAATCGATAACCAAATTGGCATATCAACATAATATTCATGAGAAGTAGAGCTCCTCACAATATGAAGTTAAAAGTAATACATATCTCTTCAAAAGTATTCGATTACGTACAGTTTCCACTGGAATTTTCATGCAAGATTTAACAACCCTAATAAAGTTACAAAAACTTAAAAACATAATGAAAACGATGGGCGTTATTGCAAGTTAATTTAAAATAAAGAAACTATTATGATATTTAATTTCGAATACTTAATTTAACAGAAAACTGTGCGATTTAATTCAATTTGTGATAACGACTCAAATTTATATTTCATTTTGGACAAGTCCCTTAATAAACTGTAAAATTGTTGGCTTGTCCAATGACCAAAATATACTGTCAAAGAAATAGTTTAGTGACATAAGCATACATTAAAGAATCTTGCCATAATTGTTTCAAAATTTGAATCGGGACCTTTAGATAGACATAATTGTACCTAGGAGTATCCCTGGTAGCATTATTACTAATCATCTTCACAGAATTATCTTTTTTTTTTTGGTTATGGGACGTTATTATTTTCGATATTTCTACAAAATCTATTGGGTAGAATTATGCAGATTCGACTTGCGGCTTTTACTTCAAATACTTCATGTTCGATACAGGTAAATACAAAACCCAATTGACTTTGGGAATTGCAATTTCAGTTTTCAGGCAGGCTGGCAATTTGTTGTATTTGGTGCAACCTTCTACCCTTTTGACCACTGAATGTAATCTAATTTAGCTTAAAGCGATTTCATTTAGAGCCGCTGAAAATGCAGTCGCTTGTACTCTTATACTTGTATATTTTCAATTATAATATAATTTGTATATAATGTTTCATATAAATACACTAATTAATTTCGAGATCAAACTGTGCAAATTTATGTCGAACTAATCACATTTTGGTGCTAATCCACTTAATTGTATGCCAAGCTAAATTACATTTGCATCAACCAATCAAAATAAAAGAAGATTTATCCACAATTCTCCAATAAATTTGCATTATATATAAAAAAAAATATTTTTGCCAACGTTGAACGAAACTTTGGCGACACATTCTATAACGGTTAGGCTGCAAAATGCGGACTTGTGCAATGCGTAACCAGTTGATCGCTAAACCAAGATGACAAATGTTGCAGCCACTGCAGCGGTCGGGGCTCGGCAGAAGCAAGAAGTTCTTGTCTCGCTTCTGATTCTGAGCAGAGGACGACGCCAAATAAGTGCAAATGTGTCGCTGTCTCTTTTCGTTGTGTGTCATTTCCTATGAGCCGACGCGAGCAAAACGAAGCCAATGAACAAAATTAAATGTGCCTTGTTGTTTTGCAAATGTTTCTGTCCCTTTTCGTTGCGTGTCACTGCCTATGATGCAGTGCACCGAAGTTGTACAACGCACTCTTCTGCTAGTTTTGCTTGTGCTTGTATTTGATTTTTCTTCTTTTATGGCCCAGCCGATCGAGTGAAGTTGAACTAAATAACTGTAATAACAAATCGTAACCACAATTGCAGTATGATTCTCATTGAGGAATGCGTTGGGAGTGTGTTTGTTTTGACTTATTTGTCTGCCTTTGCGCCTGCATTTGGCTTACTTCATTTTTAATGATGGGACAATGTGCAAAGCTTTGTAGCTGATCCACCCCAAAAATAATTCGAGTTAAATGTTAAGCTTCTGCCGTATTTAAAATTACAAGTAGGTGGACAAATAAATTACAAATTTGTCGGTCCTCGTAGCACTGAATTCGACTGTCCGGCGGAACAGTCAATACACTTAAGAGCCAAATGCCCAATAACTCGAAAAGCCGAAAACAGGTGAATAAATGATCAAAAAGTATTCCATAAATTATAAGCAAAAAGGCTGTTGATAATGAAGATAATCGACTAGATACTCTGAGCCAAAGACAATAATGACGACGATTTAATTATTAAAATTATTATTATTGAACTAAATAATAATACTACAAATAATATTATTATTATTATATAAATAGTGTTCTGCGAATTATTGAAATAAATTTTAATACCTTCTGAGCATAAGGCTTCCAGATCAGCTAAATTTATTGTATGATTGTAAGAAAATATTTTCCAGATTTGTTCAAATAAAAACAAACACTCCAACCAACCAACCAAGTAGACGTGATTGGATTTGATTTAGATTACATATCAGTAGGTTAAGGTAATATTGCAATACATTTGTTCAGGACTTTTCCACTTTTGTCTTATTGCTTTTACTAGCAATATGTCTGATTTAAAAGACACGATCTATCAATTTGGTGTTTGCAATAAATAATCAATAAAATAAAATAATATAAAAATAAGCGAATTGCCATATAATTTTATTCCAACATACATTATCCGTGTATGTACATTTTAAATAAAAGAAGGAAATGGATTTTTTATGTTGAAATCAAAATAAAATAATATTTATTTCTTGTTAATAGAAGAATTTAATAATATTTAATATTTTGCAAATATAGTAAAGACAAAAAGTAATTAAAGAGGGGCAGGAGTGAAATATACCCATTTGCAAATTTCCAGCCAAGTTTCTCAAAATTACAACCTATATTTGTTATTAAAATTTAAATATTATAAAAAATCGATTAAAAAAAAAAACAACAGTTATATTATTGCTTATTGTAAAATGTTTGCCCCGGTTCACCTTTCTTTGGAAATGCTATCCAAATCAGACAGCAGCAAGCAAACATTTTGAGTGTGCACTCACATTCACACACACACTCACACACACACACCCAATCAAACACATGCACACGCACATGGATATACATAATGCGTGCTCAATTTGAATATTGTGAATTGTATTGCTTTTGTGTTGTATTCATGTGCTGTTCGCTCAAGTTGAAGTTTTTCCAGAGAGCCTAACTCAAGTGGGCTACAAGCCAGGCCGCAGGTCTCAGGCTTAAATCATGGTTGGCACGATTTGAAAATGATTGGCCGCAATTTTTAACATTTGGGTCGGTTTTACACGTGATTTACATTTCTATATACAATATAAAAGTCCAAAATTTAAATATGAAAATTAACTTTTGATTGTTTTTTTTTTTATTTTACTAAGCCATATACATTTTCAATTTAGTAAAGTTTTAGAAAAATTATTACAAAATTAAAAAAAAAAATTATTACAATAAAAATTTGATTTTTAAAATTGATGTCACTTTATTTGTAAACAATGTTCTGCGCAATGCGTTCTGAGACACATTTTAACACAAAATTTAAATAATACACAAAATCAACGAAATTTAAAAAAAAAAAATATCAAAACTTTTGCATTTTTTTCATATCATATCCGATTTTAACAAAACTGGTAAGGAGATCGAATCGCAATGGTGTAAAACGGATAAGAAAATAAGAAAATATCGCATTAAAAGTTTTAGATTGGTGGACATTTTTGGGAAATATATATATATATTTTTTTTTTTTAGATTTCTAAGATTTCTGGGGGTAGGAAACAAAATTGTCCAACATTTGTTGCATAAATTGAGGAAAACCCAAAAAACCCAATCAGACCAAAAATAACTAGTAAGAAAATTATTAGAAAGAATTAGTTAAGATCCACCAATTGTACATGCAAAAAAGTTAATCTCTAGATAAGACATTTAGAATTGAGTTTTTAATTAAAGAAATGGAGGACTCTGAATTGATTACATGATATAGTTTATTATAATCATTACAGAGTACTCGAAACGGTTCATGCAAGGAATAGTTAGTAGTACAACGATTAAGAGAAAGTGGGAGGTAATAACGAGACTGTCTAGAGGGTACAGAAAAATTTATTTGGCTCATCAACGCAGTTGAGTCGATTTCGCCCTTAAGTAATTTTACCACAAACATAACTCCTAACATAACACGACGATTAGTTAAGAAAGGAAAGTTAATAAGAAGAAGCCAATTTGAGTATGGAGGCAGTACACCCCAGTCAAAGCGACGAAGCGCAAAAAGTAGAAAGCTCTTTTGCACAGATTCCAATTTACTTTGGTGAATATGATATTTTGGAGACCACACAAGATCAATATTCCAGAATTGGACGTACAAGAGAAGTAAAAAGTAAATTAGTCGTATAAGGGTCATCAAATTCCTTTGACCAACGCTTAATAAAACCAAGAACTTGAAAAGCTTTGTTGAAAGTGAATTTAATATGCTTATAAAATTTAAGCTTGTGATCAAGAAGTAAACCTAAATCGTTTACTTCGTTCAGTCTATCGTGTAACTGGCAGTATTAGGATTGGTACGATAAAATTACATGACTTCACACTTAGAGCAGTTCAAATTGAGCAGATTTATTTTACACCACGACAAAATGGAAAATAAATCCGCCTGCAATAAGCATTGTGAGGTCATATCATTGTACGTCAAGCACAACTTGACGTCATCAGCATACATTAGTAATATTACTGAAGGAAGGTCATTAATAAATAGGTTAAAAGGTTAAAATAGGTTCAAAAGCACTGGGCCCAGGTGACTACCCTGGGGTACCCCAGAGGTGACTAGGATAGGATTAGAAAGTACAGAGTTAAATACAATTTTTTGAGTTCTGTTACTCAGATACTCCGAAACCCATGTAAGAAAGTTAGTAGGAAAACCTATAAGGTTTAGTTTGTGAAGAAGGAGACAATGGTTAACGGAATCAAAGGCTTTACTGAAGTCTGTAAAAACGACATCAGTTTGCATTTTATTCTGAAATCCTTTGATCACAAGTGAAGTAAATTCAAGTATATTAGTGGTAGTAGACCTACATTTCACAAAAACCATGCTGGAATGGTGAAATAATAGATCTACATAAGTGTTGCAGTTGAGTTGTTACTATTTTCTCAAATGCCTTAGGTATTGCGGACAATTTGGAAATACCCCTGTAGTTTTTTACATCGGACTTTGAGCAATTTTTGTGGAGACGAATAATAAAGGATTCCTTCCAAATAGTGGGAAAAGAACAACTATCGACAGAGAAGTTAAATAATTTAAGTAAAGGTTTTCAAATAGACTCAGAACAGTACCTAAATACACACAGGGACTCCATCAGGACCTTTCGAAAACCCAGGCTTGATAGAATGTAGGTCTGCAAGAAGTGACTCTAAAGTGATAACAGGTCCAAAAATGCAATTGGCTCTTTGGACAGGATAAGAATAAGGTACGTTTAGGGAGAAGATACAGCGAAGAAGGTAGTTATTGTAACAACGCGAATTATGAGAAATAAAAGTTGCTTTAGCAACCATATATCGAGAGTAATCCAAATAATTACAACATTTATTTTCTGTTATGTGCCATTTATCTGTCCATAGATTTAAATCTTAGTTCTTATTTTTAAACTTAATTATTACTAAGTTTTTTATTGTTTTATTTATTTTTGTGGCAATGATTTGCTGTGGATTTTACAATGTCCGTCGGCAAATGAATCTATTCCACCTGATTTCAGCTGCTCTTTAACTGGTATCAGAGTATTATATAGTTAATTTCATGCGATTGCAACATTTCAGAATATATTGATGAGCAAAAATTTCAAGTTATGTTTTTTTCTAAATTTTCTAAATAGACAAGTCTATATTAGATTGACATTTTTACAAAAATGTTTGAAAATTGTAATTTTACTTTATCAGTCAATCGGCGTTTATTTGATAGATCTGAGCTCATGCATTTATATGAAAACAAAACTAGTTGGTTTATGGACACAGAAAATTTCATTTCTTCAAACTTACCATAATATAAACTTACGTTTGTTCAGCGCATCTTACAATTAAGAGATGAACCCATTCTTTGTTGATATAAAAGCATTAACTTAGTTTCAGGATGTTTAAAACATTTTGTGTATTTCAGTAAATGTTATTGAATATATATTAAATATATAAGTAGCACAAATTTCTAGTGAAAATGCCGAAAACACGAACTTTAACTCGTCAACTTGTTGAGAGCCACAAATGACTTTTGTATCCCATTCAGTTTGGGCGTCAAGTTGCCTTCAGACAAATAGGATTTTGAGGTATCCTCTTACAAAAAGAGCTTGGGAAACTAGCCTTTGAGGATAGTGCAAGGCTCCCTTTGATGGTGCCGTTTTACAATTTTGTAACAAATAAATAAAAAGCTGCATACAATTTTCGAAGAGTGGAAGGCTTTCAGAAAAGTAACGCCGGAGATAATCGCTGCTGGGAAATAGCCAAAATCAAATATATATTGTCTAATTGTAACTTCTCATTAAATTCTACTTTCATTAAAATGTGCTACGAAAGTGAAACCATAACCGATCCAGAGTCGCTGATAAAAACTATAATTTTGTTCATACCACAAAAAAATTTGCTCTTATGAAATATAATTGCCCTTGATAATACGAAGTTTATAAAATAAAAATGTACATTTACATAATATTTTAATATCATTGGTGAAGGCATAAAAATAAAAGACAATATTTTAATTTTCTTGAGCGTCTAACAGATCGTCATTAATAGCACCTTAGGCGTTGGTACCCTGTCCTGTCAATAAAATTATTAAGCTTAAAAAACTCATATTTTAAAATTTTATTAACATTTAACTTTGCGCATCCTATTGTGCATGTTCTGAATTATACAAAGCGAATTTTGGTATATATGTATATATATACTTTTGCTTGGGGCCAGCTTAAGGACAGATTTAACATATATTTGTAAATACCTGATAAGTTGTTAAGCACAATTTTGAAGGTTATTTGGATTAAAACTAGTTCGCGGACTTATTCAGTAAAGTTCATGTATATACATTTCAGAGATCGTAAAATTGTTTATGTGTTTCCAAAGTTAAATCAATGTTTTAGTAAAGTGTAGCATATCAATAAGAATAGTAAAATCAACTTTTGATGCAACTGCCTCAAACACTAGACTCCGCAGAAGCTACTTACGATGCCTGTTCAATTTGAATATTGTGAATTGCCTTGCTATTGAATGACTTGGGTACAAGGTATCTCACAGTCGACCCCAATCTAGGATGTCGTCATAAGATTGTACTTAAAAATGCGTATGTAGAAAAAAAGGTGGGAAGAAATACTCGATACGTAGCTATAATTTTTTACAGGATTGTTAATATCTGACTTAATATTATTAAAATTAAAAGAACGGTTATTTTTGGCACATGCATGATAATATATTATTGGAGGGCGGAATCCACGTGGGAATATATAAACAGCGTTATAAATTTCTATTGATTTCCATAAATGTTAAATGCATAATTTCACTCGTCACTTCGGTTTGGATATTCTTGGAAACAAGTTTTTCATATTTCGAGCAGTTATGAAAGCTATAAAATATAGTCTGTTTTGACGATTCTATTGTCCACAAATTTTGCAGAAATTAAAAAAAGAATATAGAACTGATTATTGAATTGATTACCGTAGATTTTATACAAAGTTAATGTTATTGTCTGAAAATAATTATGTTTCATGGAATATAGAACTTTATAACATTAGAGATGAATACAAATATTTGTTATGCTTAGAGATTTAGTTAGGCTTTGCATAAATATGTACTTAATCTTATACACACCTTTTCTTTGTCTAATTCAATATTTCAAAAATCGTTAGTTCCATTTCTAAATTTTACACAAAGACTTAAAGTATTTTTTACGCGACTGTATCTCCCCCCGTAGCAGAAGGAAAAATTCTATAATGTATTCAGAGGTGTAGCTAATCTATTGAAATTCACTTTTCTAATAAAAATAAAACGTAGTATCTAATTTCTAGTGTCGAATTTTAAACAAATTTCTCGGACCGTCCAAATTAAATTTAATTTAATGTTCTTAATATAATAGTTAATTATTTACCTAAAGTTATGGTTAGTGAAATAAGTTTGATTTCAATAAGATAGGTATATGTTTGTAAAGAAATCTTCAGAAATAACCAAGTTAATTAGTCAACAACCCATGCAAATACCCTCATCGCAAAATGGGTAAAAAGGGTACAATGAAATTGTTCAAAAGTTTGAAATAGACAGAACAAAGGATCTCCGACCTCACAAAGTTAATAGAGACTTCTAATTTTGAGTATAAGTCTCGTATGCAAAACTAGTTTATTTTATTTTATAATATCGATAAAAATCTATTATTATTAACAATAATACAGTTTTAAAGATGTTTAAAAAATACCAGTTTGGATATTATTTGTAATTTTTCTAGTAAACTTATCTTGATCTGAACTAGTTGTGAATCTGGATAATCTGAAAGCATGCAAAACTTAGTATTTGGTGTTTTAGGCTCAAATTGTTGGTCTTACAAAATTAGACACTTATGGAGAAATTATTACCTTAACTATTAAATATTCTTGAGGATATTAAGGTCTGTTTTGCAAATTTTTCTAGATTATACTGAGTTATTGTAGTAAGAAATTTTATGCTAAATTTGTTTTGTAAGATGTATTGATAACTTTTTTGTAAACGTTTATAGAACTCGATTGTTTTTGTGGAGACGTAGACTTAGTAACAAACAAATTTGTTTAAGACTTCATAGTGTTGTGAATAATAACACTATCAATTTGATAAAGAAATCTACAAATTTCTGATCTTTTTATCTGCACATGATATATGTACATACGAGTAATTATTGTGCAAATTTAAAGTTCTTAACTTTGCAACATCGATTTGACTGTTGATGATCAAGAATATATGCACATAAGAATATATGCACATAAGAATATATGCACATAAGATTATATGTACATACACATATTCAGATCAATGAAAACTGTTTCTGACACTATCATGACCTTTTCGCCATTTAATTTTTCTAATAGGATTTCGAGATTTTTGGTATCGTGCCTGGTGGACATATTAACAATATTTATCCAGATTACCAACAACTTACCTTAATTTTGTAACCCTAGCTTTAGAATTGTGGGAGTTATGGGTTTTTACGATTTGCAATTATGTGTGTTTTTGATTTTCCACCGCATACATTATCAAATGTGGGCATAGGCGAATATATATTCCAAGTTTCAAGTAGTAAGAGTTTCGAATAAAGACGTAAAAAGAAAGCAATTTGCCTCTCAACCGACGGTATCAAAATATAAAAATATACAACCAAATCATATGAAATATTTCGTTTGAATTTTAAGTAATTCAACATTATTACTTATTTTAAAACTTATGTTCTTTTACCACACTTTTATTAATTTCTGATTGATGGTACTATTTAATATATTTAAGATGACATATCTGACCTTATGAAATATATTAATAGAAACCATAGACGTCTGTCCGACTGACTGTCTATCAACTTTTTATTTTGTTAGTCAATATTTATAAATTTTTGGCTATTTACTTCATTTGGCTGAGTGCCACTTGGTCGAGTATTGAGCTGTTTCAAAATTTGCTGGCAAAGATCGCTAGAAGCCGCTCTTCTAATACTTATGCTACAACTACTATATTCTACTATAGGAAATATCCGTTGGTGCTAAATTGAATATTTATTTTGAATATAAAGTGTGTGTAGTCTTCGGCGTACCGAAGAAAGTGTTAGTCTGTCTTGTTTCTAATAACAAACTGAATTAACAAAAATGTATTTTTTTTATAATTGTAGATACATTAAATTTGAGTTAACGCTTAGATTAAAGATTTTCGTATGTCAGCGTCAAATTTAATTGATCCATCACTTAATGAACGGCGATGCTTTCGAGCACTACCAGACGAACAGGAGACTAATTTGGGTAATGAAGCGGACTTGGTTATGAGTTTATCTCAAAAGGACTTACTTATACCAACAGCGGGTTCTCAGCAGCACCAATTGGATCCACTCTCAAAACATAATATAAACGATATATCGACACAGAACACGGTTACCGCTGCAGCCGCTGTCGCGGTTGCACATCACCACCATAGTCTATCTAGTATTCAGCATCTGCAGAACCTGCACAGCCAGCATCAGAACACTCTTTTCAACAACAATCACTCAACGCCGTTTAGTGTGACCGATATTCTAAGTCCAATTGAGGAGTCGTACCGCAAACTGGAAATAAACGGCAACCCGCCGTCTCCGTTTCGGTAAGTTTAAGATTTTAAGTCAATTATCTTAACAAATATTTTTTTTATACTTAAGGTTTTACTATTTCAATTTTCGTCACCCAGAGGTAGCTGTAAATAAATCTGTTATATTAAAACCAGACAGGAAAACACGACTCGGAGATATGGCAAGCCAAGTTGCCAAATGTTATAGGTCGATTCAACAACAGGCTATATTATTAATACTAATTTTTTTATTTTTATTACTATATTTATTATGGCTGACGTGGATACCGAAAAGTTACAAAGAACATGAATGCAGAAGCCAAACAAAAAATAAATCTAAGAAAAAAATTATTGTCTTGCCAAAAACTCGAAAATACAAGATTTATAAGCGCCAACTTAGAACTAAGTGGCGAACTCTTATGAAACCATTTATTCTTAACAATAAGAGCAATATTATTAAGTAAAAGTAGCGTAATTATGCAACTTTATTTCAATAGACAGGAAAATTAGATTTTTTTTTTAAAACAATAAATGTATTTATGCAGATTACACTGAAAATATATACTGCTATTTCAGTACCCTTGGAATTATCATCAGTACCTTGAGGAATTATCATATCCAATATATATCAAAAACTATAAAGAAACTACTTTAGACTATTAGATATATTACTTTATGGTCTGATATGTATGTTGGAAAATAATCCATTAAGAATTTTGGTTTTTATGACAATCAGAAATCAATTGTTATCGATATTCGAGAAAGAATTTTGGTGTGATTATGGAATGAGATGAATTAGATTGAAGCGTTCATTCAGACGAATAGACTCGGTTTTTTATGCCGATTAAGTCTAATATGCTTTCTTGGGTCTGTTACAAGCTTTTGCTCATCTTTATCACCTATTTTAGGTCCAGGGTATAAATAATAACGTATTTCTTGGAAGAAGTAAAATTTTTTTTTTTCATATAAAATGGAAATCTTTGAACTTGGGAATTAAAATTTAGGATGTCATAAGAATAATTTGGATTTCACATACTAAGTATCTACGTGGTTTACAAAAACTCGTTGCAAAAAATGCTGTATAATTTGAAATTTTAATAAACATCAATTTATTCATATATTTTATTATTTTTTTCACTTTTAATTGTACATCATTTCAATATTGATTGCATTTTTTTTTAATTTTATTTCATTTAGGAATTAAATTAGTTCTTATTTCTTAACAAAACTTGACAAAATTAATTAATTGAGAAATGCACCTACATTTGAGCAATTAAATTGATTCAGAAAATTGTTTAAAAGAATGGAATATTATAATTTTAACCAAGGAGGGTTAGAGTATTTATATTTACTAATGTGAATGCCTTAAAACACCAGACCTGAGTAAACATTATCTACTATCCAAGCTTTCTCGCCAGGAGTACTCTTGTTGATATTGACTCTTGTGCTTGGGACGAACAATTATATTGGAATGTTTAGTGTTTGCTTAGGATGTAAAATTTTGTTGCGTTGTTGTATCAAATTGTAATTTGCCTGGAAATATTAAATTAATTTATTGATTTTATTCATTTCAGATCCAATTCAAGTGGTAGTAGTATTAATTCTCCTGGAACAATAACCACATCAACCATGGCGAACCCCTATGCCATGGGATCTCTGTATCACAGTCCGGGAGTGCAAAGCTATTGCGGACCCACAGATAATCTCTCACTGGCTGGACACTACACAGATATGAGAGGATCAGCATCGTGGTATGGATCAACTGCAAATGATCCCAGATTTGCAAGTAAGTAATTAAAATTAAACAGAATAAATTAAATTTTTTTGGAACATTTTAAATATAAATATGAACGGTTTAATATTTAATGCAGTGCAATTTTAATTGAATTTAATAAGTGCGATGTTTTGAACAAATGTAAATATCATAATTAATCAGTTTTGTTGAAGATATATTGAAAAAGTTGATAGTACCCAAAACCAGTTTTCGACAGATAATCAGATAATGGTACCGAATATTTCCACTCCCAGGCATTACACATTCTGTGATAAAACAAATATTTATTTATATTCGATGAATTTAATTAACATTTGCCTAGTAAAATTTTTAGCAGCGGGACTGAAAGATTATTCAGTGTAGTTAAGTAAAGCTAAGGCTAACTTCGAATGATGACAACCAAGTCTGGCATAAAATTTTAAATTTAAATTATCTACCCAGATATAAATTATTATTTATAGTTGATCCCAGAACGAATATTTTCAGAACATGTAATGTTACTCTTTAAAATATATACTACTAGAAAACTTTGGCTAAACAAAATACTGCTTGAGAAGATCTTTGTTTAGATTCAATATTTTTGGCATTTATTATTATGTAACAAATTCTAAACGAGCAATAAAAATCATTTAAATTAAAAAGTTGAGAAAATGTGCGTAACGTATCATAGTTAATGGTAATAACAATTTCCGAACCCAACAGCCAAATAAATTTAGTCTTGCCCTTAGTTAGTTTATTAACTTCAAATTTACATAAAACAGAACAATTTAAAATAATTGTTAGAAGCACGATTATAATTGTATTTTGGTTTCTATGACATGCCGACGCAACTAATTAATAATTAAAGAAGTCACATTTTGGTTTTTGGAGTTTAACAAATATTATCAACAGCGAACTTCTATTTTTAAACAATTGAGATTTTACTTTTATTTTATTTCATCCTCAAGATAATTGCTGATAATTCTTGGCATACTTAATTTTGTTTGTCAATCTAAAACATCAGTTGATTTACGATTAGGTTCCGCGAAGTAGTTTAAAAACTTCTTGAAATAAAAGTAAAAACTCAATTATATATCTGCAGTCCTCTAGTTCTTCATAAGGTCAAGCATTATTTACTTTTCGTGTGACTTACATTTGCATAAATTTTGAATTAATTTGTGATTTCTATTTAAAGTACTGGAGCGGAGCATCTGAGTGTGTTACATCTTTTATTGCGCTTCACAATTTCGTATTTATCGTATTTTTCAGAGTCCAGGTGTATAGGTACATATGTGCATACATTTGTATATAGTTTAGAAACGTCATAAGTGCTCAAAAATAAATATCATCTTTTCATTTCTAAAGTAAACAATGACAACGAAATAATTTAAAATCAATTATTCTCACGCATACCTTTTCCACATTTAGAAAAAATATAGCATGAAAGAGAGCCTACATTGATTGCGTGACTCAGCGCAAAAATCATTTACGAATATCTTTACTTAAAAGTAAAGCAAACAGTTTCAAGTGCTTAGCGTGAACTTTAGTTTTCTGTTTATACTTCAATGTGTCCACAAAAATTTCCTTAATACAAATTTATTTACATACCTTCGCATGTATGTATGTATGCATATATATTTATACATACACATATAATGTGTATATATGTATTTACCGTCGTTACCGATGTTGTACACTAAATGAAATTCAATATAAAAGAACAATTATCTTTAAGCTGACGAATATCAAATGCCCTTGCGGAAAAGTGGCAAGTTGTAAAAAATAATATATTTTCATATAGCAACTTGCATAGTTTTATCGTGAAGAAAAAAAGAAAATGTACATATTTTTCCTAGATCAGCATCACTATCCGATTTGATACAGCCGTGTCCGTCTGTCTACCTGGAATATATCCATCTTCTTTCTACAGGCAGTAAATATATCGAATATGAACGGAACGGACTTTTATATATGCCATAAGTACAATTGGTAGATAGATTTACTCTAAATTGCGGAATCGAAATAGGTGAAGACACTCACCAGCTGATAAATAATTACTACTTAAATTTACTCATATTGAGTTCGTGAAAAAGTAATTATTGACACCAAAAAATATAATCTTAAAACATTAACTTCAACTGTGGTCTGATATATAGCCGTTTAATGTATAATAAGACTTGGATGTGGACAGACTGACTTCGGTCCGCAAGGGTGTTTAAGCATCGGCGTACCTCAGATGAATGTTCTAACTGGTTTTCTGGTAAAAAGTGTGGAAGATGTGGGGGAGACTATCAGACGTGGCGGTAACAAAGGAACAACAAGCGTCTAGTACAATTAGAGAAATGCTGACGACTGCTGCTGAGTCTGGGGCATCACCCATTAAACAGCATCACCCAAGCAGACAGTGGCTAAACGGGCAACAGATTTATTCAAAGATAATTCTGTGTCGCATTTTCAACAAGTTTTGAATCGTTTTTAAAGAAGAACTTGTTGTGCTCGTCGGTATCATTATTTCCATTGCAGATTGTGTCAGTTCATCCATTATTCAGTTAATTCTTACAAATATTTTATATATAAATTAATAAAATAATGGAAAAATTAAATTAAATCTTAGTTAAGCCAATAGGTGCCTATGGTATTTCACTTGGCGCAGGCCGACGGGCAGACACATACCGAACGTAGAAGACCGCAGATCTGAAAATTCTTGGAAACGGTGATTAGATTATAGTTTTAATCAGGGCAAAAGCTACCTCAATCTAGCCATGTCTGAATATTCTTGATTTCGAATACAAATTTTCAATAAATCACCAGGTCCATAAATAAAATCGATGCGCAAAGCAAGGCACAAGAGCTTAGGTGCATCATTGAGATGATAAAAACTATGTTAATTTTTTAGTTATTATACAAGATGTATGTATATGATATAGTGATGAGATGCGACTAGTCTCGTCAGAAATTTATATTAAATTATCAATTACATATTGTCAATTAATACATGTTGCAACTATCAATTATATAGAGTAAATACTTCCAATATTCATTAAGTAACGAGTTTCCAATATCGACATGGTATCGTACATATTTGTGTCTAATATTTTTTGTGCTACACAAATCTAACATTTAATTTAAAAAATAAAAATAAAAAGATAAATGTCAATTGTTTCCAATATATTTTTTTTTTTCAGTAAATCATTTTTTTTTTTTAAATGACCATATCAGATGCACAGTTTAAAAAGTGTAGTACAGTGATCACTTGCGAACAATTAATTTTATTAATTACATAGATTGTATATAGGCGTAGTTATATACATAAGTAGAAGAATATCAATACACTGCGAGCAATTTCATTGACAATGAGCTCAGACAGGGATATAAGTTAATATAAGCTATTCTATAAGATACGCAGTTTATTGTAATTGACCGATAACTTACCTTTTATCGATAAAAATCTAATTTTTATAACAATAAAAAAAACTTTTTGGGGAAAAGTAAAAATATGGCATGTAAGCTAAAACCTTATTCAATTGATTTATATTTATATAACAGCTATTGGGTGTATGTCGGACAGTCACGCCCACAGCGGTCCAACTTTATATGAATGTGTGTGTGTTATGTGAGCTTTTCGTTATAAACTTATTGTGTAAATACATAATTTGCCAACAAATTTGACAAAAGCTCGGACATTTAGTTTCGTCAAGATTGATATTAAACTGACAGAGTTCTGCGCATATGTATATGTATGTAAGTCGAAAAAATGTTCGGACCGACGGACATGGCTTTATTAACTTAGCTTGTAATCCTGATCTGTATCGGTCAGAAGACGACTCCTATAATGCGTTGTAAAATTGAAAACAAAATTAAACTACCCTCTACACAGGTATACAATTATATATAGAATATATAGGTTAATAGGATTATTTTGTGAGTTAAATCTATATAATACTTAATATTATAATACTTAACTAATACGGATTGTTGATTAGTGATATCATCTATCAAATATCGAAAACTAATCTTAAGTTATAAGAAGAGACCGCATCCATGAATCGAAAGAGCTTATTAGCTAGTCACAGAAGAGCATAATATTGGTAACAAGAGTAAGCAAATTTTTAAATTGTCTTTCTGCCAAAAATTTTGATCTATCCTGTCGACGATTACAATATCAAGAGGCTCAAATCAATTTAATTTTGCTTAGAGTCCTCCTAATTTTTACATAAATCCAATTAAATTTGATAAGTATTGCTACAAGTAATATTTGAAATGATATAGCAGAGTTAGATTCTTTAAATTTCGATTTTTATAATTTCAGTGTAATCCGTTAAATTTTGCTTGTTTCCTTTATTTCCTTAGATTTATAAAAGCATCTTAGCATTCATTATATGTGTATATTTTGAATAAGTATTCCAAATGTTAAGAGGAAAATAGCTATAGTTGGAGATATCCTATTTCAAAGTCTCCACATAGTATAATTGGTACACGAAGTAAAAGTTTAAAAACAAAAGTTTAAAAATTTGAATTTTAATTAGTTTTGCAAACGCTGATAAAAACCAATAAAAACAAGTAAGAACGCTGTAGTCGAGTGACCTCGACTGCCATATACCCTGAACCAAGCTTTAAATGCATTATAGGTTTATCGGTTTTGGGGGCTGGAGTGGGCGTGGCCCGATCTTAGTAATATACCTTCTAAGTTTGGTAACTGTAGCTCTTGAATTGCGGGAGATACAGGCATTTATGATATTTTGATATAGATATATGGGTTTATCGATTTACACCAACAGGTGTATCGGTTTAGGTAGGTGGAGTGGGCGTGGCCATCCAATTTTTTTTCCCCGATCGGGGAGTTACCAGTAACATACCTGCAAAATTTTGCGACTCTAGCTTGCAAATTACGGCAGATATGCGCATTTTAAATTTATAGGAACGAAATTCCTGGGGGCGGCGGATGTGGGCGTGGTCCAAAAATTGGTATGCCAATCTTTGGAGGAGGTTACCAGCAAATTACCTTCCAAGTTTGGTTACTCTATCTTTAAAATGTTCGGAGATATACGGAGTTATCGATTTACAATCTGAATTGTTGATTATAAGCGCAGGTGTGGGCGTGGCACCACAAATTTGTTATCGGTTCTTAAAGGCGACTACCAGTAATATACCTACCAAATTTGACGTTCCCTACTCAAAAACTGCGGAAGATATAGCCATTTGAAAATTTTTGGGGCGGGGGTGATGGGGGCGTCGGAGGTGGGCGTGGCACATGCCGATCTTTCAAGGACCTCGCCAACAACCTACCAACCAAAATTGGTGACTGTATCCATTAAATTGTGAGAGATATGTGGAATTTATTGCTATCGGAAATCTAAATGTATCGATAATTCAGAAACTGAGGCAGTTATCGATAAAATAAAGCAAACTTGATCTGCGCCTGGTATACGAGATCTTATATTCCAAGCTTGAAGTCTCTAGCTCTTATAGTCTCTGAGATCCGCGTGTTCATACAGACGGACAGACGGACAGGGCTATATCGACTCGGCTGTTGATCCTGATCAAGAATATATATACTTTATGGGGTCGGAGATGCTGCCTTCTGCCTGTTACATACATTTGCACAAAACCATTAGACCCTTTTTACCCATTTTTAATTGGTTAAGGGTATAAAAATATGTATATTTAATTTTCATTAAATTTTATTAAATCCTTATTGCACAGTTTTTAGTGGACAAGAGATCTAATGTATACATTTTGAAACTTTCAGTATCGCGCCTTATGAGCTCATCAGCTGGAGGATCGATGGGTCACATGGGCAACATGAGTGGCTTGGCTGCCTGTAGTGTAAGTGATGCGAAACCTTTACAGTTTCCTCTGGCACAAAGACGAAAGCGACGGGTTCTCTTTACGCAAGCTCAGGTGGGTAATCTTTAAAATATATAAAAAAGTTTGATCACATATTGTACCAGCTGATTTTTCTATTAATTTGTGAAATAGTAAAATCGCTGAACCTCAACTAAAGCAATTTTTTCTTATGATATACATATCTTTGCCATATAAAGATGGAATATCTAAGAACAAATCGTATAGGCATGAAAGCTGAATTTTAAATTTTTGTAAAACTTCGATTTAAAAAATATATTTTATATCGATTATAAACTTTAATCTTCTTCAAAATGGTTAAGGCAAGCTCTTGCAACACCTCAATTTTCGAACAATCTAAAATAATATAATTTATCGGAATAAGTGCTGCTCATCAGTCAGTAAACAATCATCTTAGATACCAAAAGAGCGATAGACTTGAAATTTAAAATCAATTCAAGTTTGTTTAATCATCCTTTAAATCTAACTTCCATGTCTCATAGCAACTTGCAAAAAAACTTAGCGTAAAAAAACTGGTTTACAGATAGTAAACTTCTTATATAAGCCCGAAAAGTGTCCATTAAAAAACCGAAGATATCCCGTTATTCGACAGGCCTTCTTACAGGTCTTCACTGATACGATTCATTTGACAGTACTAAGCGACTCTTTAAAAATCATATATCAAAGGATAAAGCAGTATTATAATTAAACAGAGGTAATCATCCCTCGAATTAAATATACCACGGGAAATAGCTATAGGATTCTTCGGTAACATCTACCACACTGAGGTTTTAATTAGATTTCTGCTGAAACCCCATTATTTCCTGGGTAAATTAAATGTAACGTGAGATGTTTCGTATTCATCTCACGTTAAATTCAATGAATGATTGAAATCGTCGCTTAAATTGCATGTGATTTATCAAAGAATAGATTAAGACTAAGAATGTCAACGGAAGCTACAATTAATTATTTTTTGACAAAGCATTATTGATACTCCTGGAATAATACTGATACGTTACATCGCTGATCTATCAATTTTAGAAGTATTTAAACTGCTGCTTAGAAATCCATCCCAAAAAGGAGCCGAGTAGCTCTGGGGGGTGCCGGTCTCGCGTTTGAATCCCCATTAAATTTTGAGTTTTTTCAAGTTAGTTGAGCTGTCAGAAATGTTATAGTAATGCTAGTAACTAAAACGAATATAACTTAAGAAAAATCCGCAAAAATTTAAGATAAGATAAGGCGCACAATCAATTTTAGAAATTAGCTTTCTGAATCATGGGAAAGTCATGACACCTTAACCGAATTTTTTAAATTAGGTGAGAATTTTTCTGAGTGTAGAGCGGCTGCGGTGTGGTCACCCATACTATTTTGGTTTTACTTATTATTACACAAACTTATTTTACGAAATGTTTTTCGAATTTTTGTGATTCCATTAGCCAAGACAACAGAACATGATATTTAAGTACTTTATTTTTTGCGATTCTCGCTGTTGCGATTCACTGCTGAAATTCTTTAAAACCTGTTAAGCAAATATTTATGCGCAGAGACTCAAATCGGATATGTTCAATTAGGAGTGGATGTTATGGCTTCAGTTCACTTTTGTATAGTCCACATATGGACACAGATGTATTTGTGCGGCTGCAGCTGTTGCACGCACCTACCGTTTAAAATGGCTGCTGTATTTGCGTTTATCATGTCAGCAGCGGCAAACCTGAATCAAATCGAAATAGCTTTTTCTTACTCCGAACCGTAAGCCAAAAACAACCTAGTCTCCAAAATATATTATAAAAAAAAAATTTAAAAAAACTGGTAGAATGTTTACTTTTTGCGTGTGTTGGAAAAGCTTCTTAGTAAATACCTTTTAAACTTGGAGACACTGGCCCTAAAACTGTGTGAGATATGATTTAGGGCGTGGGAGGGAAATCTTTGGTGACTTTAAACTGAGTACACACAGAGACGATTATATACTTTGATATATGTACATATATCGATTTCCGATAGCAACAAGTGCAACAAATTTAAAGGCCGTCTTGAAGATCGAATAAGAATCATTGAACTTATGTGTCAGAAATAAATATAGAATATATTTGAGTGTATTCTGGAGTGCCCCGTTATTTCGTGCACACATACACAGATACATTGCTCGGTTCGGGCTTGTGCCTTAGTTTTTATTTTTTACTCTTCTGGATATAGGAAATGAGAGCACTTTCAAGCATGCTTACATTTGAAGGTGCAAAACTTTCAAAAGGGAAAGTTGACGATAAAGCTAGAATACATATAACAGGTGGGTTCAGGGAATATCGAAGTCGAGCTCATTCGTCCGCAGTATTCTTGCCTGTTTAGCTAGAATTATCGCTAGAGTTGCACTTAAAGCAAATTCCGACGAATAACTAAAGCTTTTATTCCCATCATCTTAACGCATCCTTCGTAGTTTGAATTAGAAAAATTACTGTGCATATATTTTGCAAATGGTTACCATACCTAAAAATGAATATATTTTACTTTGCAGATAATATTTAAATTGTATTTTGATAACTCACAGTTATCCTGTTTTCACCTATTTTATTTAGTGTTCCAATTATTATTCTATTGTCCTCTCCAAGTGGCACAAAACTAAAGGCCCGCATAAATAATTAACAACAATAAAACCATAATTAAGCCTCTGGCAACTTTCAATAGCAGCGGACAATTGAAAATAGATTAAAGGGGAGTCCTATTCAAGTGGCGCGGCGTCTATGTAATATGTGTGTATGTATGAAGAATGTACATATGTATGTACATTGTACATTCATTCGACCAATCGACAAGTGTTCTTCTTCTTCTGCAAGGGCATCGAATGCCAGCAATTCTCTTGCAGACGGAGATGTTTCCTTCCGCTTGTTACACTTACTTTTGCTCGACTTTATTATACGCTTTGTTAAACAGCGGATAAAAAATGCATTTGTTCTTATCTCTGCACAAAGGCATAAATAAATGCATTCATATACACTGATGTGTATGTATATGTGCACAGGTACAAATTAGCTACAAATGTGTGCGTGTAAGTGAAAATGTATTGTCGGCTCCGTTTTGTCGCGTGTCGCATCGAGTTGAGTTCACTGTGCCTATATACACACTTACACATATGCACACACACTCACCTCACAGCCGAACGCAATGCATATGCATGTATGTATGTATGTATTTATGTATATACGCAGTCAACCTCTTCATATACAGTTACAATAAGCACGAACGATGCAAACGAAGATTGTAGCATTATATTCGTTACCTGAGCGCGCACTTCGCATCCATTCGACTGTCTACTGCTGATGTACATACATACATCCATCCATCATCCATATGTACATACGTATAGATATATAGCACATTCAACGGTAGTATTTGTCGACCGGCATATGCAAACACACACACATACACACATTTGTGCAATGTAAATATACTCCCAAAAGTTATTTATACATGCGAACACACATACATATGCACATATTTGTTGAGTTAGGAATTGAAGTGCATTGTAAATACGAAATTCGTCTTTCATTAAAGCGTTTATAAAATAAGTATGTATGGATGTATGTACAAATATGAGCATTCATATACGTGTATATAAGCACATGAATTTATCGCAAACATTTACAACTAAAAAGGAACAAGTCAAATTTTGAAATTTTGCGATAAGTAGGAGTCAAATAATTTTTAATGCTCTGTTTTTTAGAGCAAAGTAATTTAAATTAAGAATAATTTTCAAATAATTAAATACATAGAGGTAAGAAAACGGATAATTAAATTAATGTGAGAAAAATGTTTTTAAAAAAATATACATATAATTATTATACCATCATTATTAAATTTGTAAATTGTTTACAGTTTTTCGTTAGTTAAATAAATAAAAAATAAAAGAAGTTTCATAGTTTATCGAATTGACGCGCACCTAACAATTAACATAATTTTTGTCCAAAGCCGAAAAATGTTTCTAAATGAGAAAAAGAATGGCTAATAGTTAGATTTATTATAAATAACAAAGTAATGATATTCTTCAGTTTTAACAAATAATGTTGACTTCATTAAATTATCGCAAAATTAACAAGAGAGAACGTTGCAGTCGGACGTAACCGACAGCGAAATACTATGATACCATAAATTGTGTCCAGCCAAGAAATACTGTCCAAGTTTGCTTTCAGATTGAGGTAGATATAAGATAGTAACCCATCTTCGAAGTTTAGCAACTGTAGCTCTTAAATTACGAAAGATATCAGCTTTTAGAGGGAGTGGCGGGATGGGCCTGGTTGAAAAAAAGTTCCCAACTCAAAAACTGCCCAAGATATAATATATTAATTATTATTAAACTTAACCGCAGATTTTTCGGAAAAAAATGGAAAATTAGATTATTGCACTCGATTTTTATTTAATTATAGAACATATACAAAAATCTAAGTTAGGTATGCTTAAGTAAGAGTTTTTTTTATTCAAAATATCTCAACATTTATATGTAGTTCACTAAATTATGTACATTGCAAATTTCGTGAGTGATTCGCGTACGAATTTTATTGCGTGTCGTGATCGAAAAAATCGCTCACGCGTTCATCTCTATCGGGGGGATGTCACATCACATATTTCACCACAAAATTGTTTTACCCTCATATCCGGTCTTTGGGGTGGGTTTTGAAAATCACGTACTCAAACGTTTTTTTTGTGCAGCTTTGAAATGAGTTTGAGGCCAATCGAAAGAAAATTGAACTTTGACCATACCATTTAGACCACCTATTTTCCACCCAATGAATTTTCACAAAACTGTATACTTTGAATGCATTTGACATTTGTAGAAATTAATGCAATTAGATTAAGAAGTACTGGCTGAATTAGAGTAGTTTACATGATAACGATTATAAATATGTATTTTATTTCTTTAAGGTATATGAACTCGAGAGAAGATTTAAGCAGCAACGATATTTATCGGCCCCCGAGCGAGAACATTTAGCAAGTCTCATCCATTTGACGCCAACACAAGTAAGCAACCAAATAGATTTACTTTCATTATTTTTATATCTTGATAAAGAAGTTATCTTAAAGTTGTGTAAATGTACAGTTGCTCCACCTTATATTACAAAGATAATAGCAATTTTAAATTGATGTAACATTTTAATAGATATCATTTTAACTATGCTATTTTTTATTAACAGATTAACTCATAATTTATTTGACTCACAATATAAAGTTACAATTAATGCAATGTTAAAGTTAATTTCCAATATTGTTAGGAATCGATTTGTCTATATGCAATTTTATTTAACAATGAATGAAGGCCACCAATTTGTGTTTAAGATTTTCGAAATGATTATTGCCTATTTCGCCCTAAAGGCACTCTTGAGATTATTTTTACTAAAAATACTACACATCCTACATACTACGCATGTTTGTGTCCAACATTCTTATTATATTAAGATCAGGTGACTATGTCGGCAGTTCCATAAAGTGGGAATAACTACAAATAAGTTAAGTTCGGACTGTTCAAATCACCATTAAACCAGAGTAAACTGTTGCTAATGCTAGAACATTTATCATGTTTGTTTTTAAGAATCTTAATGGGAATTGTATTTTTCATTGCCTATTCGCAATAAAACAAACACATTTACAAGGACCCCAGCATCCGAGAGATCTTAATATTTGCTGATAAGGCAAATCATCTGGCTAAGGAAAACCCTAGATTAGCAAGCAAGACAAACTCTCAAATTTAGTTCTTCCAAATGATTAAAATGTTATCATCTTAATATATAATGTATACGAAACCTGTATTTATTCTTAATATTAATATGTAAGTCTGGGCTTCCAATTGAAAAGATGTCAGATACAACAAAACCTATACAATTAAAATTAAAAATTTAATTTGCTGCAATTTATCATCAATTTGTCAAAGCATTAAGCGAATTTCGAACAGAAGGTCGAAGATTCAGTAAAATCATCCACCTACTGCAAGTAATTTTGCATGTATAGATTTTAATTTTCAAATTCAAATTTTAAATAATTTTTTGCTGAAACCTTATTATAATTCAATTATGGTCTTTCTGGCTCCAGATCAAGTGATTTTATATTTTTTATTCTTTTGGCATTCGTCTCAAGGGTGAGATTCACAGTATCCGCTCAGTATGCTGTGAAGTTTGCAACATAATTAGTTCATTTATTATTTTATTTTGAACTTTTAGGTATTTAATTGTATTTTTAACATACAATAATTTTAATCAATTAACTGGTTTTTCTTATCTAAATAGTTAAGAATAGGCAGATTTTATCTGCACTAGAGTTCATAAATTATGATAATTATAATGATAATAATAATAACAATAATAATAATAATAACAATAATAATAATAATAATAATAATAATAATAATAATAATAATAATAATAATAATAATAATAATAATAACAATAATAATAATAACAATAATAATAATAACAATAATAATAATAACAATAATAATAATAATAATAATAATAAAATTAAAAAACAATAAGAATAAGAAGAATAATAATAATATAGCTTCAAAGTAGAGTTATAAATATGCAAACTTCAAAGACTGCGACAAAATTAAATTCATTCGCCCACCCTGCCAGGCATATCACCCGTAGTTTTCAAATCAGAAACCGTATCCGTAGATAACCTACCCTTCCAGACCGAAGTCTACCTGACGACATTTTAAACTATTTATTATTTTTTAACGCTGAAGAAATTTGTCTAAAATAGCTATATATTTTATTATTATTTATTATTAAGAAACATAAATGACCTAAAGAAGATGTCTCTCCCTTGTCACAATTTCGGTATCACACAACAAATTGGTTCAGGGTTTAAAATGCAAAGTATTATAAAATACAAAATATTTGTATAATGGTGGTAAATTAATTACTATATTTTTTGTTACATCGTTTAACCTACATATAATATGTACTGATAATGTAAATGATTCGAATATCAGATGAAATGTTTACACTGCTAAATGCAGGTCGTGGCGTTAGCAATTCCTTAGACTTTAAATATAGTATAATTGTCATTAGGTTAAGCAATTACTTTACTGACAACAGCTACGGGGTGCGACGTGTTATAACAATAAAAATATTTGAATTGTGCATTGTCACCCTCGAGTTTTATTATCTGGAAATTTCACACAATGCCTACCCACCTAAACAGGAGTGGTGATTACCTTAGAATAAAGCAGCTCTAGAGCACATTGAATTCAGTATGTGGACAACAGTGGCATGTTTTTGAAAGATAAAAACGCATTAATGAACAATGGGGAAAAAATAATATATTTAAACTCACCCTAAAATTTGTATTGAAATATACTCATTGTTTGAGCATGCTCTCTCTGCTATAAAAAGGGTCCTGGCATTGTATTCAACGCAAAAGTGTTTGGTGTAGTAAAATAATCTAAAATAACTTATGAAGCGGAATACACATTCTCTTTATAAGTACTTTCTACCTACTACATATGCTTGTGCATTTAAGCATACTGCTCAAGAGCACATTGACTATAGAAAACCACAAAAAATAACTTTGTTCGTTCAGTGTGCAGTAATTATAGCTCATTCTAAAAGAATTTAACACAATTGATCATCAGTTCGTAGGAATGAATGCCCTCTATCTAAAAGGTATCAATCAATTGCCATTTATGTTTTCAATTCAAAAACATCAATACATTGGGGGCTCACATTATGATAAAAATCATTTTAATTTTTTATTAACTCATATTAAATGGTGAATTTTTTTTAAAATAATTAAATAAATAAAGATATTTTTATTATTTTAGAGATACCTGCATTCCCAGCTCTCAATGCTCTTACATTTGCAGTTATATTTTTAGTTATCTTTTTTGATTCTCTACTTGAATTAAAATAGGAATTTTAAGGTTGCAAGTGTTCGGAGGTATGCTCAAAAATCAGGTGTGGGAAAACCAATTGAAAACAAAAAGAAGACTATATACTCCAGCAGACCATTTGCTGACATCCCATTTCGAATTTTAAGTAATATCAATTTTCGCCCAAAAGTTATAAACATAATTACACACAGAGCTAGTGACTCTGGTACATACATACAGTGTCTCGAAGCATAATTCGAGCAGTGCCTAGCAAAAAATTGAAAGTGCTATAAAGTTTAAACAAAGAAAAAAACGCAAAATGCTTAAATGCCAATTTGCTTAATGTTATATCACATTTGAAAAGAAAATTTAGTTTTTATTAAAATATTCATTAATTAATTAAAATTAGTCAAAAACTGAAAAAATATCCAAAATAAATATGGAAGCATAATTCGAGCAGTTTTAAAAAAAGTGAAATTTTTTACGTATGAAAGCTTAATTAAGGATTTTAATACTTAGTATGATTTCCTTTAGCCTTAACAACTTCCCTTAACCTATTATTCATGGAAGATACCAGGTTCCGGATAGTTTCTGGACTGATCCTGCTCCACTCCTCCATCAGAGCATTTTGGAGATCCTGTTTGCAGGATTTATTGCGATTCCGGATGTTATTTTCCAACTGAGCCCACAAATTTTGAATAACATTTAAATCCGGAGACTGGGCCGGTGGAATTATCATGTGGGGGCAGTTCGATCTAAGCCATGACTGCAGTATTCCGGACTTATGCTTGGGGTCGTTGTCCTGGTAGAACCGGAAAGTACGTGGGATTCCCAGTTTCTCGGCACTTTGTAGTAAATTTTCCATTAGTATATCAAAGTACACATTCCTGTCCATTACTGTTTCAATAATCACAAAATTTCAGTCGCGGGCTGCCGAGATAGATGCCCATACCAGGACACTTCCTCCGCAGTGCTTGACTGTTGCCTTTCAGTTTTTGGGACTTAGCTCAGTATTGGAGTATCGCCACATATAATTCCGTCCTTCCCGAGCCAAAAATGTAAAATTTCTACTCAAATTCAAATATGACTGTGTTCCAGAACTCCAAATCCTTGCCCAAGTGGATTTTGACGAACGCCATCCTAGACCCTATATTTTTGCTTTAACAAATTTCTTTTTCCGTTGTTCTCGGGCATTAAAGTCATGGTTGCGCAGAACTTGGAGCACAGTTCCCACACTGAACTTTTTCCTTATTTCATCCTGCACCTATTGAGTCAGTTTTTAAGCCGATAACTTAGGATTTCCCCTTGTTTTCCTGATGATCCTCGGCTCGTCCTGCTCGGTGAAAATCGGGTTTGGTGCCATTCCGCCCTTGTCCTCTGTCCGATTTTCATCGGCGAAACTTCAAATGATGTAGAATACAGTTGAGGTGTTTAGATTGACCATTTTAGCTATTTGGCTATATATGAATATCCGATTTTTAAGTGTTCCAGGATGATTTTCCCTTGATCAATGGTAGTCCGTTTGCCCATAGTCCTTGTTGGCTCGTTGCACCCGAAATGCCAGGAAAAAACTAAACTGACTACTGAGGATTGGCCTATTTATACCGAAAATATTCAACTTTAGGTAAAAATCCAGGATTTATGGCACCCAGGTGTCCATAATGTAACTGTTCGAAACATGCGTCGACCATAAAATGAGGTACTTTTTTGCATAACCCTACCTAGCAGGTGGAAAAACCACAGTTTATTAGGGTCATGTATTCATTTTTGTGGTTAATAAATGTACCTTCCATGGTTCTTTGGAATTTTTGAAAAATATTGAATAATGAGTTTATGGCAGGTAATTCCATTTTTTGCTAGGCACTGCTCGAATTATGCTTCGAGACACTGTACATGTGTATGTATATCTGGAGAAACAAAAAGTTTTCATACACTCTGGAAAAAAAGGATTTTAATTTAGCCAAAAGTAAATCATTATTATTTAGAAAGTATTATTCTTAATTGGAGACCAGAGTTTCTCTTTTATTATTTTATTATTTGCTTAATTAATGCTTTCTAGTTTTCGAAAATTTTTGTGACTTTGGCGCTAAAGATGCGTGATTTTTAAAATCCATAAATGGACGGCTTCTTTCCATTTTGACTCAGTATATAAAATAGGAATTGTGTGAACATAAGATTTTCCAAATAGTTAACTAATGTCTCCAGAATGTCTCTGAAATACATGGCCTCCTACATATTTATATACATGTGTGCTCCGGTTCTACTGGATCGACGCAATTCCGGAATTGAGTGTTATTCTGCTGTATAAATAGCCACAGCCAAAACAAACCCAAAATACTCGAATCGAGTCGACGTCATCCGAAATATTGTTGTTAGGGAGGGAGATGTTTATATTCGCCATTTCGCTTGATGGTTTGTGTGTAAAAACTGTAGATGTTGTTTTTAATATTTTCCCAATTAATCTGTCTTGTTTTGGGCGTAGAAAAAGCCATTTATTTCCCTTTCACTGGCTTCACAATTGCAACATGTGCAAAAATTCAAAATACTGTTTTGGAATAATATTTTGCATTTTGTACCAATATTTTATCAGTTGTATATTTAAAGAGAACTTAGTTGGATTCTTTGGATCTGGGTTAATCACTAAACCAATACCTTTGATATCAAAACAGAAAGGAATATTTTTAATATAAACAAGATAGAACGTTGCAGTCGGAAATACAGGCATTTCTCGTTTTTGTGGGCGGGAGTGGGCGTGGTCCAAATTTTTTTTTCCACATTTATGAAGGGTGTTACTAGCAATATACCTTTAAAATTTGGTGACTGAAGTTTTCAAATTGCGTAAGATGTATGGGCTTATCGATTTACACCAACAGGTGTATCGGCTTAGGTAGGTGGAGTGGGCTTGGCCATCCAATTTTTTGTATCGATCTTTGGGGGAGTTACCAGTAACACACTTTCAAAATTTTGCGACTCTAGCTTGCAAATTACGGCAGATATGCGCACTTTAAATTTATAGGGACGAAGTTCCTGGGGGCGGCGGTTGTGAGCATGGTCCAAAAATGTATATGACAATCCTTGTAGGAGGTTACCAGCAAATTACCTTCCAAGTTTGGTTACTCTATCTTTAAAATTTTCGGAGATATACGGAGCTATCGATTTACAATCGGAATTGTCGATTATAGGCGCAGCTGTGAGCGTGGCACCACAAATTTGTTATCGGTTCTTAAAGGCAACTACCAGTAATATAACTACCAAATTTGACGTTCCCTACTCAAAAACCGTGGAAGACATTGCCATTTGAAAATTTTAGGGGCGGGGGTGATGGGGCGTCGGAGGTGGGCGTGGCACATGCCGATCTTTGAAGGACCTTGCCAACAACCTACCAACCAAAATTGGTGACTGTATCCATTAAATTGTAAGAGATATGTGGATTTATCGATTTGCCAAAATTGATTATCGCGGTTTTCTAGCTCCCTAGTGGACGTAGGACCAAACCCAAGACACTTTAATTTTTGAGGGTACTTTCCAGTATACGTTCCAAGTTTTAAGAAACGCGCGTTCATATAGACGGACAGACAGCATGACGGACATTGAACAAAACCAATATACTATTATACCTTTTTGGTATAATAGTATAAAAAAAAAGAAAATTGCAGTCGGACGTACCGGACTATCTAATACCTTTTATGATGCTGCGTTAGATCTCCTTTTTAAAACATACTCCCTCAATAGCATCCCCGCAATGGATTGAAAAGGATTACCGACTATTTTAAAGATATGCTATAGTGACTATGAAGGGAACACTTTTTACATGTCAACAACTGAGAACTTTGCAGTCGGGCGTAACAGACTGCGATATACTCTGTTACCATCTGAAAATAAGTGGCACAGAACAGAGTTGGTGTAGCTAAGAAATTCCGATCATGTTTGAATATCTGCATAGCCTAAGTTGTAGTAATATGTTGAAAAGCATTTAGTTATTACTCTGAAATAACAAAAATTGGTTACAGCTCAATAATGTAATACAAATATCAAGATGGACTTTCAATCTTATTTTCAGGTTAAGATATGGTTTCAAAATCATAGGTATAAGTGCAAGCGACAAGCAAAGGAAAAGGCAATGGCTGAACAAAATCAACATAATCAGGTAATCACAGATAATATTCGCTTTTTTTTTTGTGAACTAAAAACTGGTCCATCGAATTATTTTCGAGAAAATCAGTTCACATAAATTTTATCAACATGTGCAGAAGAGCTTCTATCAAAACCGATGGAACAAACCTTTCCATCACATCATATAAATCTGGACTTAACAGTAGTCTGGTCACTAATTTTTAGACATCTTATCAAGGCAATAAGATCATACCTGAAAGCAATTCACAACACGCTTTAAGATCCAAAGCTTCATTCGTTATAGGCACACTAGTTATATCAAAGCTCCCATGCGTAAAATCGTTGGATTCCATATTAAATTATACTCCGTTACCGAACGAATCAAAGTGCAAATTCCGTAATGCCGCTTGTGAGTCTCCATATGTCACGTATATAATTTAACTTCGTTTGAGATGATCACGAAACTGTAGAACGATGCAACTTTGGATACTCCATAATTTTTCGGCCATTAAACATAAAATCGCAAGTCTCAGGTCTATTTCCATATCCACCTATTCCCATCAAAAAAATATTTCTACAATTTATATTTATATACACTTTTTTAATTTTTAATTTTCAGTCGGCAAGTTCCCCAAGACGTGTCGCTGTTCCAGTTTTAGTAAAGGACGGAAAACCTTGCTCTGGAGCAAGCAACGCAGCTCAACCACAGTCGCATACAAACAGCTCCTCAACTTCTGGCAACAACAGCAATAATAGCAATGGTAATGCAAATGGCGTTACTGGAACTTCATCAGTTACTGCCAATGTACCGAACGTCCTAAATCTCATCCCAGGAGACGCACCCAGCTCACACTCACCTGATACATCATCGTCTCTGATAGCCAGCTATGGTGGGACAGTTGGGGGATCTAATGCGTCCATGCTACAACAACCCTGCAACAATGCTCTCATGTCGAATAGTTTAGCGATGGCTTATCGAAACCAAAATAATTTTATTTCGAATGGACATCAGCAGCAGTGCGGAGGTTATTTACCACTGCAAGGTAGAGCATGGTAAAATCACCATCATCATCATCATCATCTTTATATTCTTTTGGTTCTGTTGAAGTGTACTCAATTCAGTTATGTGTAAAAATCAGCTGACAAAAGAAATTTTGAAATACATACAGCTATATTTGAGATCAATTTCATAAAATGAAATTTTTGCTTTATATACTAGCAATAGTAAATAAGTTCTTAAATAAATATACATACGTCTCCAACAACCTCGAAGAAAAAAAAACAAATTATTAGTAATAAATGTATATATTTATAGGTCAATGTATTATACAATAAACTGAAAACTTAAATGTGGTCAACTGTTTCATTAATGTACTTCACGTTATAGGTATCGATCTCTGAAGATATTTGATATTTGCGGTGAGTTCTAGAAAGTATATGGAGTTATATTCTGTAAAATATTAACATATGACAATTGTCATTTGGTGGAACTGGTTTAACTGGCTTCGCTATATAATTCATATTCACAGCAAAGATTGATTTGTATAATTAAAATAGAGCTAACACTATTATACTATAATATGTAACTGGAGAATGAAGTATTTCGGATCCACTAAGGTAAATATATTCTTGATATACAGTGAGCAAAGTCTTATTTTTTCGCACAGTGCCTAGCAACAATTTTAATTGCCTGCCATAAAGTAATTATGTAATATTTTTCAAAAATTCCAAAGACCCATGGCAGGTACATTTATTAACCACAAAAATGAATATATGACCCTAATAAACTGTGGTTTTTCCACCTGCTAGGTTATGTAAGAAAGTACCTCTATTTTTGGCAAAGGGTTATTTCGCACAGTTACATTATGGACTGGGTGCCTGGGTATAAATAGACCAATCCTTCGTAGTAAGTTTAGTTTTTTTCTGCATTTCGTCTGCAATAAGCCAACAAGGACCATGGGCAAACGGACTACCATTGATCAACGGAAACTCATCCTTGAACACTTCAAAATTTGATATTCACTTCGAAAAATAGCTAAAATGGTCAATCTAAACACATCAACTGTATTCTACATCATTTGGAGTTTCGTTGACGAAAATCGGACAGAGGACAGAGGCGGAATGGCACCAAATTCGATTTCACCGTGCAGGACGAGCCGAGGATCATCAGGAAAACAAGGGGAGGGAAATCTTAAGCTATCGGCTCAAAAACTGACTCAATAGGTGCAGGATGAAATAAGGAAAAACTTCAGTATGGGAACTGTGCTCCAAGTTCTGCGCAACCATGACTTTGATGCCCGAGAACCACGAAAAAAGAAATTTATAAGCGCAAAAAATAGAGGGTATAGGATGACGTTCGTCAAAATCCACTTGGACAAGGATTTGGAGTTCTGGAACACAGTCATATTTGAATTTGAGTACAAATTAAACATTTTTGGCTCGGACGGACGGAATTATGTGTGGCAACACTCCAATACTGAGCTGAGTCCCAAGAACTTAAAGGCAAAAGTCAAACACTGCGGAGGAAGTGTTCTGGTATGGGCATCTATCTCGGCAGCCCGCGACTGAAATTTTGTGATTATTGAAACAATAATGGACAAAAATGTGTTCCTCGATATTCTAAAGGAAAATTTACTCCAAAGTGCCCGGAAGCTAGGAATCCGACGTACTTTCCGGTTCGTTGTCCTGGTAGAACCGGAAAGTACGTCGGATTCCAGCTTCCGGGCACTTTGGAGTAAATTTTCCTTTAGAATCCCGGATCCCAAGCATAAGGCCGGAATGGTACAGTCCTGGCTTAGATCGAACTGCCCCCACAAGATAATTTCACCGGCCCAGTCTCCAGATTTACATGTTCATGAAAATTTGTAGGCTCTGCTGGAAAATAACATCCGGAAACACAACATATCCTGCGAACAGGATTCCAAAATGCTCTGCTGGAGGAGTGGAGCAGGATCAGTCCAGAAACTACCCGGAAGCTGGTATCTTCCATGAATAATAGGTTGAGGGAAGTTGTTAAAGCTAAAGAATATCATACTAAGTATTAACATCCTTATTTAAGCTTTTATACGCCAAATATGTAACTTTTTAAGACTGTGCGATATAAGACGTTGCATGAATTTTGAATATGTTTTTAGTTTTTGACTAATTTTAATTAATTAATTAATATTTTAATAAAAACTTAAGTTTCTTTTTCAAATGTGATATAACATTTAACAAATTGGCATTTAAACATTTTGAATTTTTTTCCTTGTTTAAACTTTATAGCACTTTAAAATTTATGCTAAGCACTGTGCGAAATAAGACTTTGCTCACTGTACATCAAAAGTCCATCTATCCGGTCTAGTCCGCATTTGTGAGAGCGTCGATCTAAGAAACTATAAATGGTTGAAAGTTAAAATTTACAATTTAAGATCTTTTAGTTCCATATCAGGATTACAATTTAGTGGAAACCAAGCTTGACATAGTATTAATCTACTGAATACATTTCATTAAGATAGGTCAAAAAACGATCACTTTAATTGTTAAAGAAAACTTATTGCATATTTATAAAACATCAATACTCAAAGATTTTAGAATAATTAAATACATTTAATATGATAACTATTAATTTTTAACCAGAGGAAATACTTAATTTAAGTCAGTTTGAGCCAAATTTTTTAGCCCTATCCAAGTTGGTCGGGTTTGAACCGATAGGTTGATCAGCCTATCGAGAAATTACTAGTCAATCTGACCCAATAAGAACATTTTAGTGAAAAATTAGTGTGAACCAAGTGCCAATAATAAGGAGAATCCAGATTACGTTGAAGCTGTAGTGGATAAAGAAGAAATAATAATTTGTGGCTGTAGTAATATTAGTTATTTGATTAGAAATTAATAGATAAATCAATAAAGCTGAATATGACAAACACAATTAACGATATTCACGGCGATTAGTGACACAATGTAGAGTAAGTAAGTGTGGGTTCCAGAAACGGGCGCAGAAACAGGATTATTATTTAATGTGGATTTTTACAGTCAAAAAATTAAAAAAAAAAATAAAAAATTACAAATTTACAAAATATATATGCATAATTAAATAAAAAAAAAGAAAATTTAAAATGTAAAGCTTCAAAATAAAAATTGTACTTCTGGAAGAACGTATCTGTTAAGTGATTATTTCATTTTAAATTAGAATGTCAAATGGAGCACTGGAAAAAATATTGTGAAATATATTGAACGACAACATGAATCAGTTAATTAACCTCGATAAAAGTATAACTGTGGGAATGATGATTTCTTACATTGTAAAAAAAAACCAATTGGTGTAAAAATGATTTTTATTTTTTCTTAAAAACCGCGAAAATGACACAAAATAACTTATTAATGTTCTGGTAGAATTTTGTTAAAACTTGAAAGTAGAAAATGAACTGCTTAAAATGGAAAAACGCTATTTGGAGGATGGGTTGGCTGCTTTGCATTAAGAGGGATACTAAAAATAATTTGAGTTAATGATATGTAAATATTCGTAAACCATACAAATTTGCATGTTACTTTTTATTGGCTTATGTGACAGAAATAGTGATTTGCTTACTTCCGAGTAAAAATTAAAATCATATATTAATGGATATACTACTAAATAAAATTTAAAATCATTCCAACTTATATCTTCCATTGATATCTGTATTTAAAAAAATAAACAAAGATACATATTTTTTTTTTATTTATTACAAAAATTGACGAGCCTAAAATTTTACATTGTTTTTAAGCCTTGAAACAATAAACCTCATTCATTAAAAATGAATAAACAGCAATGCATTTCAGTGTGTGGATATATTTATATCACGGTTAACGGTAAAAATTGTTCAGATTGTTTTCAAACATTGTGGCTACACCATCTTCGATACTGATAAAGTCGTTAGTTGCCGAAACCAGTGCCTCCGAATTTGCAATAGCTTTGGAACTTCTGCCTAGGCTGTCATTCATATAAAAGCTCTCATCTAGGATTTTTGTATCCTTTTTGCATCGGCTTCCATTACAGAAACTTGAACTATTTTTCGCACTTATTTCGACTGTGTCAGTGATTTCTACTTTGTGTTCGGGATCACTGACTAGATTATTACAAGACTGATAGCAGTTATCACAAGATTCTTTGTTAGTTGGAATGGCGCATTCCGAGTTACTTGAAATGGGTGATGAAGATGGTTCATATTTGCGAGGACGACCACGGGATAAATGACGTCTTTTTATGAACTCATTATCATCAACCATCCAAAAAGAGCCAAAATCATCTTCGTAACGTACAAAACATTTATGTAAAGATAAATTCGTCCGAAGAGCATTCTACAGTTAATTTAATTTTTTCATCAAATTGATTAGGTGTATAACAAGTTTATTTTTAAATTTATTAGAAGCCAGGAAAGCGATTATTTGAAACGTTGTAGGGAATAAAATAATATACATGTTATAATTGTTGGAATAAAATACTTATATAATTTTAATACATAGCAAAAAAAAACACATTTATTTGACTGTTGCTTTCAATTGTTTGTTAAACATGCATATACGATTTCCATACGTGTCTCTTACTATATGGATTTAAATTATTTCAAATGATCAATGTTTTGAATTGGCGAAAAACGACTCGAATTGATAAACTCAATTGTGTCAGAATTGCTTCCATCTGATCGTCTCATTTTAAACTGTTTCAATAATCCGCATATACGTAATAATTACAAAAGGCTGCAAATTAATAAAAACAAACAACGTAATCAGAAAACCTGAGGTCTGCTTAAGCAAAAATACAATTTCAAACGGATGCTTCACCTGGAAGAAAGCTCGAAAAAAACTGATCTACAGCCGAAAAAGAATATTAAGGTGTTCTAAAGCAACGTCTGAGAATTATATTGAATTCTTAAAGATTCGAGTTTTGGTTACTAATATTGAATATTCGTGTATTTAAAGATTTTACAAATACAAGCATTTTACATAGGTTATGAAATGTATATAATTAAATCAGAAAAATGTAGTATTTTACGGAGTCTCGAAACCAGGACAAGTGGCTGAGTTTCATTTATAAATTATTTCCAATTACAAGAGCGTGCGAACCGTCCAAAGGCTGGGTGAGGCATGTTTGTCCCTTACCCTTAGACCTAGGGTAAGATCAGCTTCCGATCGCACCAAAAACCCAGTGGGTTATTAACGGTGTGCGGATGGTTGATGATAAGGCAACCGGAAACCCAGTAGGTTGTTCATCACATAGACAATGTCTACGCAATCTAGCTGGACACCAATTATGGACACCAGAAAGTAGGCGAACCTAGCTAGTTGTGTCAAAAAGTTGGTTGACTACCGAGAGAAGAATAGAATGACTAAAACATACAAGTATATATACTTAGAACTTATACTGGTCTGTGATCCCGATAGATAAAGTGTATATTGGAATACCAAGTCCACAAGGAAACTAGAAATCAATAAAATCTATATTTAAACAAGATAGAACGTTGCAGTCGGACGTAACCGACAGCGAAATACTATTATACCTTAATTTGTGGACAGTTAAGAAATACTGAAATAATTCTCTACTAATAAATATGTATATGATTTGCATATAAGTGAGCGTGGCTTTTAAAGACGGTGGGCAGAATTACACGGGACGACCAGACACAAAAAAATTGTATAAGCTACTTTCACTTTTAAATTCCAGAGTGATGGACTTTTCGAGACTTTAAGGGCGAGAGAAGGCGTTGCCCAAAAAAATTATAGAGAAGTTTCCTAATAATCTTCCTACCCAATTTTGGTAACTAACTAACTTGAATTGCGGGAGATATGGGCGTTTATCGGTTTTGGGGGCGGGAGTGGGCGTGGCCAAAAAAATTCTGAAGTTCGATCTTAAGAATATACCTTCTAAGTTTGGTAACTGTATTTATCGTTTTTTGTGGGCGGGAGTGGACGTGGTCCAAAATTATTTCCCACATTTATGAAGGGTGTAACTAGCAATATACCTTTAAAATTTGGTGACATAAGTTTTCAAATTGCGTGAGATATATGGGCTTATCGATTTACACCAACAGGTGTATCGGCTTAGGTAGGTTAAGTGGGCGTGGCCATCCAATTTTTTTATCGATCTTTGGGGGAGTTACCAATAAAATACCTGCAACATTTTGCGACTCTAGTTTGCAAATTAAGGCAGATATGCGCATTTTAAATTAATAGGAACGAAGTTCCTGGGGGCGACGGAAGTGGGCATGGTCCAAAAATTGATATGACAATCTTTGGAGGAGGTTACCAGCAAATTGCCTTCCAAGTTTGGTTACTCTATCTTTAAAATTTTCGGAGATATACGGAGCTATTGATTTACAATCGGAATTGTCGATTATAGGCGCAGGTGTGAGCGTGGCACCACAAATTTGTTATCGGTTTTTAAAGGCGACTACTAGTAATATACCTACCAAATTTGACGTTCCCTACTCAAAAACTGCGGAAGATATAGCCATTTCAAAATTGTTTAGGGCGGGTGTGATGGGGGCGTCGGAGGTGGGCGTGGCACATACCGATCTTTCAAAGACCTCGCCAACAACCAACCAACCAAAATTGGTCACTGTATCCATTAAATTGTGAGAGATATGTGGATTTATCGATTTGCTAAAATCGATTATCGCGATTTTCTAGCTCCCTAGTGGACGTAGGACCAAACCCAAGACACTTTAACTTTTGAGGGTACTTTCCAGTATACGTTCCAAGTTTCAAGTCTCTATCTCTAAGGGTGTTCGAGAAACGCTCGTTCATACAGACGGAGAGACAGCATGACGGACATTGCCCAAACCAATATACTATTATACCTTTTTCGTATAATAGCACAATTATACCTTTTTGGTATAATAGAATAAAAAACGATATAGCCACATATCTCCCACAATTTTAAGGCTAAAGTCACCAAATGTGGTTTGTAGGTTTTTGGCGATGTCCTCCAAAGATTTTTGAGTTAGAACGCCAAACTTGGTAGGTATGTTACTAATAATCGCCTTTAGGAACCGATAATATATTTGTCGCCACTGCCGATAATTCGGAAAGTGTACATCAATAAATCCGCATATCTCCCACAATATCTCCCAGAGTGACTAAATTCGAAAGGTACCTTGCTGGTAACCTCCTTCAATAGTTGTCATTAAATTTTTTGACCACACAAGTTATGATATCTAAGTATTTCGCAGTCGGTTACGTCCGACTGAAATTTTCTCCCTAGTTTATATATGAACAAATCCGGGTGGCAAATAATGATTTTCTCGCTGACTTTATCGGACTACCACAATACTAGACTTATAGCGCTAATTTGTCCATACTTACTGTATTTTGTATACTTACGTGCATAGACTATTAGGCCGCACTTTTTTCTTGAATAACATTATTCTCTGAATGAATTTATTAATTAAATTCATATATAATTCCTTGAATCTGCAATTGGCGAAATGCGACTGTTAACAGTGCTTCCAGTTTTAGGCGAAGATCAGCATTTGATAAAGGTTGTACCAAGTAATATTTTCAAGTTTGTTTAAATATTTATATCAAAATAAATTATTTACTGTTGTGTTCGATCCGTTCGATTAAAGTCTAGTTAAACAAATGAAATGACTGAAATTTGTCTATGCAATGCATTATTTATAAATTTGGCAAGCTAAAAGATTTGTGATTTTTATAGACAAGTCTATACAGCCGTCTGTCCGTCTGTCTGATTTGTTTGTGCTTATAAAATACACAGTACATGTGTCAGTCGGATCGGTCCACTATATCGTATAGTCTCAGAATCTAGAAACAGTGAAAAATAACCTATAATGACCTGCAAGAATACATAGATTTTCTTGTTTTTATCAATGTATTTAGTTAAATTTACTTCCCAGTAAGCATCATAGTCTTAACTTAATATACTATTAATTACAAATTATAGTTCCTGTCTTTATTTATCATGCAGTAATACCTGCATCAGAAGTTATACAAATTGTATTCATTAATTCTTACATTTCACTAACATTTCTCGATACGCTGAATGTGACGAATCCTAACTGACCATTTGTTTAAGCCTTAAACTCAAAAAGTTAATTAATTAAAATATTTTCCGAAGTGAATAAACAGCAATGCATTTCAGTGTGTGGATATATTTGTATCACGGTTAACGGTAAAAATTGTTCAGATTGTTTTCAAACATTGTGGCTACACCATCTTCGATACTGATAAAGTCGTTAGTTGCCGAAACCAGTGCCTCCGAATTTGCAATAGCTTTGGAACTTCTGCCTAGGCTGTCATTCATATAAAAGCTCTCATCTAGGATTTTTGTATCCTTTTTGCATCGGCTTCCATTACAGAAACTTGAACTATTTTTCGCACTTATTTCGACTGTGTCAGTGATTTCTACTTTGTGCTCGGGATCACTGACTAGATTATTACAAGACTGATAGCAGTTATCACAAGATTCTTTGTTAGTTGGAATGGCGCATTCCGAGTTACTTGAAATGGGTGATGAAGATGGTTCATATTTGCGAGGACGACCACGGGATAAATGACGTCTTTTTATGAACTCATTATCATCAACCATCCAAAAAGAGCCAAAGTCATCTTCGTAACGTACAAAACATTTATGTAAAGATAAATTCGTTCGAATAGCATTCTACAGTATTATCAATTAATTCAAGTAATGCATAATAGTGTTCCAAAAAAAATTATTTAGATGTCAGGAAAGCAATTATTTGAAAAGTTGTAAAATAGAATATAAAATACATTTAATAAATTATGGAATAAAATAATTATTTCTTGAGCGTAATGTTTTCTATAGATATAAGCTTTGCAAATAAAGGTCTTGAAATTTTTAAATTTATTACATTTGGATGTCATAACGAATTCTGGTGAGGATTTTATGTTTTCGGGTCATTTGGTACTGCGGAAAGGGGATAATATAGATCTAAACTGTGTTTGATTATATATTGATAAAACTTTGACTAGTTGCTTTAGTTGCTGCTGCAAAGAATGTGGAAAATACCTCAGATATATATGAGCTTCCTGCAGATCGTGCTTATATCAAGAGTCTGCTTTTGACTTTTATCAAACAAACTGTCCCCATATACTACCTAATATTACTATTATAATTTTTTTTGACTCACATCAAAAAACCAATTAAGAATTATTTACCAAATTATTTACTCGATTTTTATTATTTTTAGAAAATAGGGTTAAATTACAAAAAGTGAAGTGGTTTTCTGTTATATTTTTAATTATAACTTTAAATTATAAAACTCTAATATAAATACAATAATATAAATATATTGTAAAACTCTTTAATACGCAGAGAATAAATTGAGATTAAAATTTAATGAATTTAGAGAATGTGGTAGTAGTTATTTTGCTTTCGAAACCTTACAAATTTAGAAACTTATCGTATCTGGAGTTTTGAACAACTGTTCGTATTAAAAACATAGGTCATGACAATTCGATATCACTCATATCTACCTGCGAAGTGTTATTTATTTATTTTAAATGTGAAGAAAGTCAATTTAATAAAGGAACAATCGGCTGCTTAAATATTTACATGGTCATCTACAAATAACTTTTTATTTAACAACTTTGAAATGAATTGTGTTATAAAATTTATTAACATAAATAAGACAATTCATCACAAATTACATCAATGGGGATGACTGACTGCTAAGTAATTAAGCAAGGATCTTGCTACCTTTAATGGGGAATCAGAATTAATGTGTTTGAATAAAACAAGACACGAAATACTTTACATAACTAACTAACTAATCTTCGAAATGATTCTAATATGAACGGCCTTTTCTGAAACATAATAAAATAGTTTCATTTGAGATAAAGGAGTAAAACACTTTTAAAAGAATCGCTTGTAATGTAGGCTGGCATGTGAAACTACCAAGATGAAAACGACAAAGATCAGCTACAGCTTGGACAGATATTCTGCAAATCTCAAGAAGTACAGCTAAGAGATCCGGGAGAATAATCGATTTAAATTCTATAACACACACGTACCATACGATATTTCCAGACCGATAACTAACGCAATAGTTCTCTGGCTTAAAGATCGCATAGATACCAGATAACGCTGCAACCAGAAGATCTAACTGAAAGCTCGCCCTTTGATATCGGAACAACGTAGCATAATCTTCAATAGTGACTGAAAATCTTATTACCCCTTAAAATAGAGTAATAGGGTTATTTTCATCCCAAGACAGTTCGGCACACCAACAGTTGATTGATGAACGAGCTAGTCTTTTCCAGCTAGCACTAAGTCAAAATAAAAAAGCAGATGGGGGAAAAATAACGGTGAGTGCATTGCCTAAATGTTTTATCATACAAAAATATAGAAAGACAGAAATCCAAATAAATCGACTATACAGGGTAGAATATATGTTCTTTTATGCTTCACACACTGCACTACGGAAAGAAAATACTATAATTATACCTATAAATAAATGACAAAGTACGTTTTTAGTTGCAGAGACTATTTCGACTAGAAACAGACGGACTGACGGATCGACTCGATAAAACGACACAAGACTATATTCAAGATATATTTCAAACTTAGAGAAACAGACGGACATTTTGCATAAATTTAGGCATACTTAAAATGATATTAGCCCAATCGGTTCAATTCAGTATTTCGTTCTGCAGCTTTGATCTGAGTTGAGCCGAGTTGATCGTATATGAACAGACAGGAATGCGGACGGACATTTCTGATATTAAAAATATATCCTCCTATGCATCTGGCACTTTCCGATCAAATTTAAATACTACCGAAATGGTATAAAAAGAAATAATCTTATGTATGGATGCTGGTTAGACCAGAAACATACACACGGACTGATGAATGAACGGATAAATTGAATGTGCGTAGTCAGAGAGAATCGTGAATTTGTATTTTATTTTTTACATTATTTTATTATATACATATATAAAAAAAAATTCTTTAAATAATTAGAAGCAGACAGACGGACTTGGCTTTACGGATTCAAGAATTTATGTGGCAGTAGATTATATACTTTAGGAAAATATTGTAGTTTTCTGTATAAATTATTAATTAATTTCTTTAAACACATTTTACTTTTCATTTTGTATAAAATTGAATTAATTTTTGCAAGGAGTCGGTAGTATTTTCTTCTGTAGCGAATGGCTTCAAGTTTCTAAAGCAAAAACAGGGGTTGTTAGGAAAAAAAAGTTATTTAATGGGAATTTATCATTTAATTAATCGAAATTAATGATTATCATCATTATCATCTTTCATCCCAAATTGGTGACTCTTGTCTCAAAATTGTGGGAGATTTGATTTATTATTGTAGAAGATTTGTAATATAATTTTTACTGAAAAAATAATTCAACAAAACCTTGATTAGAATGTTTCATAGTTAGACCTAAATAAGATTAACGGACAGAGGGGCGGACGGACTGACACACAGATGGACATGGAAAATGTTCTATAATAACTAAAATAGTACCAACCCAAAAATAAGTTGAAATATGTTCTGTTTCCCCTGTTCACCAAGGGGATGCATTTTAAAAGTAATCAAATCTTATAAAACCAGATTGTTCTTTATATTTATATTAAAAATAGATTAAAGCTAATTATATTTTTAAATTTGAAGCTTTCAGATCGTTTATTTATCAATACACTTCACTCTTACACGTTAGCATAATTGTTAATATATTTACTTGTTATTTTATTTTAAAAATCTAAATTAAGTTTAATGGTTTGGCTGTTCCCATCATAGGTGTTTCACACCCTTTAACCATATATTTTTTTGTTGATGATAACCGCTTTTTCATTATCTACTAGTTTGTTCTTAAGCTTAATAATTGCGTTGTGCAAGTGCCTTCCATTTTAGGATGAAAGCCGATAACTTCAGTGCTTGTGCTTTGTTGTAGTCTTCTCTTGTAGTACGTACGGACAGATATACGTACGGACAGACGACTCTCGACTCTATTGTTGATCCAGATCCAGAATTAAAATGGGGTCGAAGATGCTTCATTCAGTCTTTTTCAATACTTGCGTAAAAACATTATCCCTCTTTTACTTATTTGTAATGATATACGAACGATCGATTTTGGAGTGCTATTTGACATAATAGCCCGATGTAGATGTCTTTTGTCCAAAACATACATATGCTTAATTACATGCATATTTAGTGGGATTCAACTTTCGACCGATTGCTTGTAATATGATGATCCGATTTTGGATATATTAGCAAAACCAACAACGGACGGAGAAACGGACAGACAGACTGACTGACGGACGGACCGATAGATGGACGGAGGGACGCGCAGAGAGACGGACAGACCGATAGACAGACGGATGGACGGACAGACAGATGGAAGGACTGTTAGACAGAAGGAGAAACGGACAGACAGACAGACCGACTGACGGACCGATAGATGGACGGAGGGACGCATAGACGGACGGACAGACCGATAAAAAGACGAAGGAACGCATAGACAGACGGACAGACCGATAGATGGCCGGAGGGTCAGACAGACAGATGGACGGACCGCTAGACAGACGGACATGGCTATATTCACCTCGCTTATTATCCATGAAAAATTATATTTTTACAGCTCTTTTTAATTAATTATACAAGTTTTGTTTGGGCACAAAAATAATTTTCCATATAACAAAAAAAAAAATAGAACCTTCTAAAACACATTCACATTCATGGCAGACACTTGCTTTAGCGTATAATCCGTAGGGTGTCTGTTGTTGCATAAATATGGTATACATAGATGTTATATCTATTGTATATATATAATTATTTATTTGCTTATTTTTATCATCGCATGGATCAAATGATCGCAAATAGCGGTTTTTGTATAGTCCGAGATCATAGTGTTCATTCAGATTGACAGACGAACAGATGTACGGAACAGAACAGAACAAACAGACTGACATGGCTATAGCGATTCGGCTGATAGTACGGATCAAGATTATATACACTTTATGATATAGTTTTCCAGTACTTCACATTATAAATTTTTAATGGCTCCAGGCTATAACATATATTTAAATATATATATTAAATAATTTATGTAAAATTAAATTATTTGACCCGTTAAATAGATTACATAATCAAAATCACTTAAGTAAAACTTATTCGCTAGAAATTGAGAATTAGTAATTATAAATATAAATAGGGCAAGCAAAACTGATAGCTAATAGCAAAAATGCAAGAAAGCTGTCAAATGCTTCTATGAAAACTGAGAAAAGGATGCCTAGTGTTCAAATAATTAGTAGTAATATTTTGAAAGAATGGAAACAAAAATATAGTTGTGTTGTTTCCCACATACCCAAAGTTTAAAGCTATATAAAAATTATTATCCATCGAAGTTTTCACACTTGCTAAATTATTAGCAGCGGCTGCTGTGCGTTGCGGTCGCCTTTTGTAGAATTCTATTTCATCTACTGTCCAGACCGCTCCTTTAACATTCTCAACGCGCATGAAGCACTTATGCAGGGACAGATTGTGGCGAACTGCATTCTAGAGATTTGCATGTTGTTAATTGAAAATTCACTTTTTAATGTACTATTGCTCTAATTTGTAAAATTTACGTTATTCTATTACAGCCAATTATGCAAGATTAACTCCAAAATGAGACTGCATTCTAATTAGTGACTAAGGTTTTCTTACTGAAAATAAATTCAGTGCTGAAAGACGCTGAGATAAATTTGCATTACATAGATATCGACATATACTTCTAATTTGTCTAACCTTTTGCATTAGATA